>ML783500.1:1410157-1427711 GCA_009831015.1 Picea engelmannii | reverse complement strand
TGAACTTCAACCAAGAAAGGAATAGTTGGGCTATTGATCTACTACAGCCTAATATAGACTGGAGCAAAGTTGAAACTAACAAAAACAAAAACGCAACCTTAGGAATGGCTAGTTCTATTGGTTCATCTAACTACCAACCTGATCAGGTACTTGAAACCTGAACTTAATTTGATTGCAGATTCTGTCCATGTCTCTTAACTTGATTGTTGATTCAGGCCATCCAATAGACCTGGAGCAAGGTCATCTTTGCTCCATTCCTGATGCACCGAATGTGCAATCTAGATAAGGATTACCGTGCGTGCTTGAGGGTAAACTGCAGCCCTAGGGAGAACCACAGGAGGTTGCAAAAGCTACGAGGTGACCATACAAAGAACATTTGAAGAAATTATGAAATATGAACGTGACAGAGTGTCCCAGTATTTTTGTGTTTCCAAAATATTGGAGTACAATGCATTTTTAGCAGCAACATACCCAAGAGAAGAATTGCACTAAATGGTAAAACATAGAAATAGAAGAAATCTATTTAACATAATAATTACAAACAATGTCAAGCTAAAGAATAAATATGTGTAAACTCCCCAGAGAGAAGATGGTGTTCAATCTATACATTGAGGAATATAAGATTGAGCAGTGGGTCTAAAGTGGAAGCCCTGTACACCAAAATGCTTATTTATCACAGAACAAACTTTCAACCGCTTAACAGATTATCCAACCCTTTATCAGGGGCCTTTATCAAATCATTCCACCGCGTTTTATCGAGAGCTTCAACATCAAATTTAATAAAATCCTTCCTCAAATTTTAAAAAGAGTTTGGGGTTTATGGAGATTAAATCCATGTGAAGTGCATGTTGTAAGTGTTCATGTTTACATAGAGATTGGATTTACATTGGTCATGTTTGCATAGAAATTGGATAAACGCCGCTTCCCATACTTAAAACTCTGGAAACATTATGCATCCACCCTGAACAAAAGGAATAAGAAACACGGTATAAATTGACAGATACTTCATAAAATTTAAAAAGTTTCAAATTTAATAATATTTTTCTAACATATATTAAAAAAACACTATTCCAACTTACTGTAAGAACATCATACAGTCCACAGCAAAGTAATAAGAAAGCTCCCGGCCCAAATCTGCGGCACATAAGAATAATCTTTGAGACATGTCCCTGTTGATTAATTACACAGAAATAATGCACCAAAGAGAAAAAGTTAAGTATAAAATTCAGAGACTAATGACATAGAAATGGATTTGGGCAAAGGGATGACATTTTATTGCTCAATCTCAGAGACACATAAGAGATGTGACGTCTACTCACATTCGGAAGAAGATGATTATAATGAATCTAAAAAATCCAAAATCTTAGTTCTTGAAGATGAAAAACTAACAGTTTTGTGGACCTAGTTTTGGGTAGTTTGGTGTATCAACTTCTCAGTATATCCATTTGGGGCGCATGATAGCTCGTTAGAAAGGTATTATCGAGGAGACTCATTTTGGGGGGTCAATTAGAGATTTTGCCTATCATTGAGGTGCTCGATCTCGAAAAAACTTCATTTAGGCCCTCAAAATGTCCTCAGAAGTTTAGGAACCGAAAAATTGTTAAAAATAGTAAATTTTCACAACATTGTTAGTTGGAATAGGTGGGTGGCCACCGATATCCACCTGGATCAATGGATCACTCCACCTTCACTGAATCAACAAAACCACAAATTAAATCACTACAACCACTAGGTGATACTCATGCTTCTGGGATACTAAAGCACCCATTTCCATGTTCTTTACCTGGTTTTTCCATGTGTTCAATGACAACACCAACTGAACATTCCATCACAAACATTGACCTTCCTATTGTACTTGCATAAGGTACACGAGACATGTAACCCTTTTCTTCCTTACTATCAAGACATAAACTTGAAGAAATCTTACAATGGAAAGATAAAGGGATATTCATTGGTTTCACAATGTTCATACCGAACCTCATCAATATCTTCACCATAGACTTGTGAAAACCACAACTTACCATTTTTCCCGTCTCTGTGTACTTCTATGTCTAATATTTGTTTTGTTTCTCCTAGATCCTTCATCTGAAACATCTTGACCATGAACCTTTAACATGCTGACCTCAACCATGTGTGGGCTTGCAACAAGCACATCATCAACATATAATACCAAGATAATGAATATTCCACTAGAACTTTTGAAGTAAACACAGTGATCATACTCACTTTTAGTAAAACTTTGGCTCACCATGAAGGATTCAAACATCATGTACTGTTGACTGGGTACCATTAGGCCATACAATGATCCCTTGAGTTTGTAAAAAAATCTCCCTTTGTGATCCTGAACAACTTCTAATTTTTCCTTCTACATATATTTGTTAGTGATGATTTTGTGGGCAGTAAGATCCCATAATATACACCCCTTATCTCCATCACTATAGCCAACAAAGTTATTAAACTTGCAAAACTTCAAAGATTGTAATTCTATAAATAGCTTATGGTTTGCCAGTGCCTATAGCCCCAACCCTTTCTTGCTCATATGGCCCAGTCATTGATGCCATAAACAAGTAGAAGCTCTTGCTTTCTTATATACCACCATTAGTTCATTTACTTGAGTGCTCCCATTCAATTTGTAAAGGTTATCCTTCATAACCATCAAGATGCCCTTGCATAGTTTCAATGCTCCACCTTGACTTGTAATCATGTAACCTCTAGAATCCAAAACCCCCAAAGAAATTCAATTCTTTTTAAGTTCAGGTACATGCTAACATCCATCAATGTTCTTACAATCCCATCAAACATATTAATCTTAATGCTCCCAATCCCAATAGTTTTACAAGAAATATCATTTTTCATAAAGACAACACCATCATCTATAGATCGGTAAGAACAAAACTGACTTCTATGTGAACACATGTGACGGGAAGCACCAGAATCTAACAACCATTTTTCTTGATATTGTGAGATACTACAAGAAAATAAAACTTCATCAACCACACCCGAACTTGATTAAGCCAGATTTGTTTCCTTATTAGAGTCTTCCTTGAATTATTTTATTTTCCAACAATCTTTCTTGGGATGCCCTGGTTTACCGCAATACAAAGATCTCAGCTTGCCCTTTGACTTGGATCTGGATGTACCTCCTGATTCCCTTCTAACCACCAATGCTTCTGGTGTGGAGGTTTCTATACTGGATTTCTTCCTCACCTCCTTAGACAACAAAGCTCCCACAATAGAGTCAAACTCAAGGGTGTCTGTTGTGATAAAAATAATAGAAGTGACTAGATGATCCCAATACTAGGGAAACAAACACAACAAGGTCACTACCTTATCTTCCTCATCAATTTGTACATCCATACTTGTTAACTAGCATAACAGAGTATTAAATGCATTTAAATGATCATCAATTTTGGTACCTTCTTTCATCAATAGAATGTACAGTTTTCTCTTCAAGTAGATTTGGTTCATTAGGGACTTTGCCATGTAAAGGATCTCCATTTTGCTCCATAATCCTGTTGTTGTCTCCTCTCCAATGATATTAAAAATAATGTTGTCTGCTAGCCACAAACGCACGGTATTGAGAGCTCTTGAATCTAGATCTTCCCAGTCCTCGTCTGTCATACCCACCAATCTCTTTCTCTTTCAAATCAATGCTTTGTGAAATCCTTGTTGCACCAACAAATCCCACATCTTCAGCGTCCACAACTCGAAGTTACTTTTTCCATTAAACTTCTCCACCTCAAACTTAGTAGTCGAGACTTTCACCATTCTTTGTAGCCTCCTTCACACAGATCAAGGGATGCAAACTCTCTCAGATCTTTCTCCCTCATGAATAGAATGCCAAAACAATTTACTTGACAACTCCTCTGCTTCTGAATGACAAGCGAACAAAATTACCAACAACCAAACTACTCCTCAGGATCTGATACCATTTGTTGAGTAATTACACAAAAATAATGCAACAAAGAGAAACAGTTAAGAATAAAATTTAGAGAGTAAATGACATAGAAATTCAATCTCAGAGATATATAACAACATTACAGTTGTTATATGCCTCTACATGCTACACACATAAATATTACATATTTTTGGCTATTCATTAACCTCCTCCATAGGTATTCGAACCGTCAGATTCTGGACCAGTTGAACTCCCACAGAGGTACTTCAAATGTCAAATTAGTTGTCACTGTTTCAACAGTCCCTTGGTGTTGAAGTAAAATCATACTGTTATCACTCTAGGATTTCTTCTAGGTTGTAGCTTGAAGAAGTCCGATAACTTAACTAATATCTCAATGATTCACTCAAATGGATCAAGTCGGATGACTAAATCAAACCTTACTCACTCAAGACATGCATTAACACACTTATATTGACAAGGCTTTCAACTACTACTATTCAGAGAGTTGGTAAACATGTAGAGGTGTGGAGAATTCTTACTATGCCAACAGACTTATATAATAGACATATATAAAAGGCCAATCACAACAAGAAGATAATACTTGCAATTCAGACTTATCAATACTAGGATAAGATAACACTTATCACGCATTAGATAAACATAATTAACATGAATTTGACATTCAGGTGCTAGTATAGAAAAGGCAGGAAAATGTAAATCTGAACAAGTAATTGCAAAAAAAGCTTGTATTAACTAATATGAGAATGAAAAGCTTGAATACAAAGTATGAAAGAGTCTTCCTAATCGAACCACTCAGTCTTAAAGATTGAAATCCTTTCTTCATTCAAAATACTAGGCTTTATAGCCTTTACATAACAATTTAAGATCCTATTAAAATGGATCTGAAATACTAATAATAGAAAAGTCAAAACAATTCTCAAATTGTAGGATCAATCCTATCTTTAAGAGTAGAACCCTTATCAAAAGTCTTCAACAATCTTCAACCTCCTTAGCAGTCTTCAATAAGTGATAAAACACTTTGAATCCTTTCTTTGACAGTTGTTCTTCCTTGCAGTCTTCAGGGAGATGATAAGGCTAATCATAATCTTCTTCTGACACCTGGGCATATCTTCAACAAGAAATAGAATCCCTTTTGGGCCTAATATATTTTGTATTTGCCTCAAATCTTTGAAAAGGAGGATGATCTTTATCCCTTTTAATATTATTATTCATTTGCAACCCTCCTCGAGATATTTGGCAACAAAAACATTTGACCTGTGCAAAAGATTAACGTTCTTCCTGTGACTGTACTTTCGACAACTTATAGATATGAAACAGAGTGGGATTAGCTGCCAAAAGCGGATCTTTCGGCAACTAACAGTGCCTTTTGGAACCTGGCTAAGTTGCCGAAAGTGCTGAGTTTTTCAAAATGATAGGATTTTTGTTTGGATCATAAATTCATTTGTTTGAATGTCAATAACAGAAGCACCTGATTTGATCCAACCCCTTTTGATCATATTTTCTTGTCTGCAACAACCATGATGAGATATGCCTTTGTTTGCAAGGGTGCTGATAGTTTTGTCCTTCACATCCCTTAGCAAGTATTCAACACCATTATTAATGTCTGCTGCTACTATGACTTAATACGTGTCATTTCTTCAAGCAACATTGCCAGTGCTTGCTTCTCAAGCATCACATCATGAAATTAATTTCGAGCTCCTGTGATTTCCCCTTTCTACTGCTTCATGAGCTTAATAGTCTTAGCATTTGATTTTGTTTTCTCTGCTTTTTTATCAATTGTATTTTTGGATATCTTTCCATGATCAGGCTACTCTTCCTGTTCTCTCACTTAGTTCATGGCCACCTTGATTCATATAAGCGGAAGAAAACGCATGAAAACTTGATCCATATACAAATGACCAAATGCTAACCTTATTGTCAAAAGCCAATGCATACAGTCTTGGGCATATTTCTTCATAATGAATTCTAGTGCCAAACGGGAAAAACCAATACATGCAGCCTGCAAAACAGAGCAATGAGCACCTCCTTAACAAATCAATACTAACAGTGAACGACTTTTCATGGAACAATCTTTCCAGTATTTGATGTTTTCTCAGAATGAAAACTATGAATATATCACTGAAGCTGTCAAGATTATCAATATCTATATTATGTATGAGCAGAGTGATTAAGTAGGAGATCTGCTTTGTTCTCAATGCATAGCAAGATCTAAAACTTTATACAAGTCGATTTTAGAGACTCAATCTTCAAGAACCTCGAATGGTGATAAATTCCTCAGATCGAATACCATTACAAATGCATCACAATGTTTAGATAGTGAATGAGCATCAAGCTCCATCATTCAGACCCTGCAACTTTTCCTTGACATCTGGATCATTCGATCTGCTGTCAACAAACTTGCAAAACCCTGCAGCTTGATGCAGATGCCCCTTGATCGTGACTCTTCCTCATGATCCGATGCCTTCCATTAAAACCTGTCAAACACTCAAAAACCCAGTTGCACACTCATTTTCTGCCTTCAAATCAGGAATTTAACAATTGTTGACTTGTGGTTTGACTTATAGCTATCTCGTGACCTGGAATTCGTAACAAGACCTGTAGACATGGACACCTGCAAAATTATGTGCACCTGGCTCTTGTCATATAACACGCCATAGAGTTAGGGTTTATTTCTATTTTACTTGCTTGAGAAAGACCTCACATGTATTGGGGTTATGGACCATGTTGTCTTCATATATGATAATGCTTTGTATGATATATCGGTGAGGTGTGTAGAATACCAAGCTTGGCACTCAACGCTGAGCTTTGATGACTTTATGTGTTGCATGGCATATGGAATCGTCTTGTGTGTTGGTTTGTGGCTTAGGATTAGAACAATTCAAGCACCCACCACTTCTTACTTTATTTGATGAAAATAACAATTTCAAATCTAAAGAAGCATAAAACTAGAGTTTAGGAAAAACTGACCATGCTTTGGAATGCAGGGAAAAGCAATCAACGAGAGCTTTGATGAAGAACTGGGAGTATGACACTGGACAAAAGACCTAAGAAAATGACAAAATTAAATAGAGAGTAATGATGACACTCTCAAAAATACCATTGCATTTTGGTCGCTAACACATACTTTACATAGCTTTTAATATTGATGCGTAAGTTGTGAAGGACAACCACTACTAATAAATCGAAGCACCACTCAACATATCATGCACACCTAGTTACCAAAAAAGGAATACATAAATAGTACAAAGACAAGAACAACCCAATAAACAATTGTTTCTACTTCCATAAATCGTTCCTTTGAAAATGGTTGGATTCTATGAATCTCAAGATATCGTTTCTCGGAGTCTTGCAGACCTTTCTTGAATCTTTTAAAGTTAGTACCTAAAAACCCTAAATAAATGTCATAGTCTAAACGTTCTACATTTTGATATTTTTTCTAGGATTTTTCCTGTTTCATTTTGCTCGAAATCCAGCGACAAAGTGTTGGATCTGCAGATTTCAATGGCCAAGCCGGCATAATCTGAGTGCCCCAGTGGTTTTCCAACACGCTGAATCCATTTATGCATTCATAAATGCAATTTAAACAACACAAAATTGCAATTTCATCCATAGTTATGACGTCGGATTCTGACCAAAAAGACCAAAACATAGAACAATCAGACAATGCCTAAAAAATACTTGTTTGAATTGGATGAAGAAATGTCTATCAGCTGCATCTCTAGCACATTGTGCAAACCTTTATGACCTCTAACATTTTTCTTGCTTCGTTATTCAACAAATTCATTTTAACTTTACACTATTGACTAAAGAATAAGTTTAATAAAACATAACTATGTAAACTCATTTTCCTAGTCAAATTTCCCTTTAGCACAATTTTTAAACATTTTACCGATTTTTTTCCCCTTATCTGGTAAAAAGATATTATAATTTACTAGTTAATGAACAATGAGGATAGTCATTATTGGCTGCTATCAGTTAAAGTTGATTAACTCATGACCCCTATCCATTAATGTTGGCTAAATCAACACCTTTATTCAAGAAAAAACATTTGAAATACTATTACATATGACCAAATTTGCCATGGTTTTTCGTTGCTATTGCCACACATATCCATCGCACTGTCCACGAAAGCAAAGAATATTTTTCGTGGAACATTTTTTGTCGTTATATCTACGAACCAATTATTCGTGGAAACAATGACGAAATAAGCCCTCCACGTGTCATCATTCTCAATATAGGTTTACCTTATAAAGTGTGGCAATAGCGACGAAACTTTGTCGCAATAGGGACGAAAAACCATGCCAAAGTAAAAAAATTACCAACAGATTACGACGCAGATGCCATATATGCGATGGAAAAGTGTGGAAAGTTGTGACGAAAAGGCGTGGCAATAGCGATGAAAATGTTTGGTAGATAAAAAAAATTATGACGCAGATGTATATTGGCAATGCAAAACCATGGCAAAGTGCGACGAACTTTCGTCGATATTTCCACGCTTAATAAAACCTATTCATTGCCTTGTGAGGAAAGGTCATCGATATTTCTAGGTGTAATAAAACACATTCATTACCTTGCGACAAACTATCGTCGATATTTCCATGTTTCCTGTAGGTTAAATAAACAAATTTACATGAGAAGTTGGATGTTTGGATTTGTGATTGACCCATACTCAATATTTTCATGTGTGATTGACCCTTCAAAGAATTTCTTATGTGAGAAGGGATTATCAGAGGGGGTTTTGGGACTTATTAGGTGTCTTTCTTAATGGACCAAAAGGGAAACCCAAGGCACCTTGGGATGAAGGGGAATATAAAATACATTCCCTTGAATGAATGGTTTTAATTGAGATATTGGGGCTCTGAACTAGTGGTAAAAAATAATTTGGTAGGGGTATCCCAGGGGGACAATATGGGAGATGTGTTTTTTTTTAAATCTATCACTATTCTTGTGAGAGTGGGCCAACCCTTTACTTATCCACTTCAATGCACTCACAACCATTAATCAATATTAATATAGATTGGTCACAATAATTACGTTAAATATCAAATTTAACCTATTAATGTGAAGGGATAATCACAGCATGAGGTTAAAGGCATTCACACCTTTTCAACAACTATGTTTGTATCTTTTTGGATGAGGAACTTGTAGCCTTGTGGTTGAGTCATTCCCTTACCAAAAAAATGAAGGTTACTCACACTCATATGAATGAAAGAAATCAAAGTTAATCGTCTAGATTTACTACCTAATACATTTAATTTGTCAACCTAGGGGCCTGAATATTTTATAGGCTACCATGCACAGTATGTGTAGACTGTGCTTCTTTCAATATTGATAATGTAAGTAAACAATCATTGCAATAAAATAAAGAACATAAACTAGATTACTGGTGCTTAAACATAAATAACTGTAACATTCAAATGAAGTAGGAAAACTGTAAATGAAGCAGAACACACAGATCTAACAGACTCCACACAAAACCACAACAAAAATATATCATAAGCTGACAACACCTGACCAGAAGAGCGGCCCCAACACCCCGATCGGGGCTGTGGTGAACTAACTGCCAGGAAAAATCAGAAACTCAGAAGAAACTCAATTTTCATTAAATAAAATGAGATTGCATAGGTTGTATTCTTGATACAGGACAACTCCTAGCTAGATGACTGACTAGCTAATCCCTTCTCTATCTCTGTTCGACCTTTTATACAATTCGTGGAGCACAAAGCGTCCCAAGATTAGGGTAACAACTCTTCCTAAAAATACACAAAGGCTAAACCGATTAACAAAACCTAATGTTGGACCATGGAACAGGTCTTATTTTGCACCTTCAACCGGAGGACTATGCTGCATCCTTGATCGCATCATCTTGCCAGAATGCATTTTCTCTATTCCTGCGAGATTTCAGAGATTAGTGATTCTTTTTGGTAAACCCCCAACCAATCTCTAACGTTTTTTAACTAATACACACAATGACATAATAGAGGTGCATTCTTACCCTTGTGGTTACACACAATAGCTCAAGGAATATAGAAATGGAGGTAATAAGGATAGAAAAAGGTGGTAGAAAACAAGAAATTTCATGGGCCAACATCTCCCCCAAACTTTAGTCACATTCACATCCCCATGCAGGCCGTCACTTTCACAGATCTGAGTTGGAACCTTGATGTTGGGTATGAAGTTCTCCTATGTCATATGCTTCAGCCATATATGTCTCTAGAAACTTATATCCCCCCGTCAATATTATATCCTTACACCATTCTCCCTGGACCTTGTAATCAGGTTGATATTGATCAAATAACATCCAGATTATGGGGAATGAAAATTTCAAACCTAGCCATCGAACCCCACAAAACCTCATGCATGTTATATACCTGGATATTCTTTCCATGGCTCTACGAAAATTGGGAGCCCCAAATGCTTCCCATTCACTGACAATAGGTGGTGATAAGTCCCATCTCTGGTCACAGTTTTCAAGTGCCTCTTCCTTGCAATGGGTCAACTATTTTATGCAAAGCTCAACAAACCATTGCTGTGTAGTTTCCATATTCTGTGGCCAACTGGGAATCCGTCTAAAATAGTTATGTTTGTTGATGATCTGTGCAACTTGAAAGTTCTCCATTCTAACCTGAAGGGGTCTTTGTACCTAATTTTCCTCAAAAGAATCAATTTCTTTCTTCCACTTCACCTGGTTAATGGTGTACGAAAGGAAGGCCCTCAATTGGAGATCTCCCACATAAGGAACTAGATTGAATTTTTTATCATCTCTTAGCAGGTAGTTGTGCATGTACAGTTCACCCATGAGATGTTGTGTGAGGATTTTGTGACTTCTCAAAGTCCTAAGAAACTGTATGGGGTATTTAATATTATAAACCATCTCTTGGTGAATACATTCCAGACAGAAAAATAAATACTTTTCATGAAGGAACGATGCATAGTTGAGAGAAGGGGAAAAACACGTTATTACCTATTGGGTGATATCATACATCTCATGTTTGTCATCTCTTAACCTCTGTATCTGTGCCTCCAACTCTGTAATATTTTCCTTATGTTTCTTTCCCTTGTTCTTCTCTTCTTCCAACTTTTCCTCATAGTCACCAATGACTCTAGGAGCCTTCTCCTTTATGTCTTTCAATGTCCTTAGGTGCACTAAAGAAGGGACAACTCCTGTCAAAAACTGGGCTACAATTTTCTTCCACTTGTGTATCTCGGCTTTCAACAAAACTCCCTGAGCTTCAGTTGTATCTGTCATTGGCTCAACTTGAGTAGATGTTGTTACTGTGGAAGTGTGCAAAATAGGATCAGTCTGAGTGGCTGTTGGTACTGTAGAGGTGTGCAAGATATGCTCGGTCTGAGTAGCTACTGTATATAACGCCAAATCAGTTTGAGTATCTATTGTTACTCTGAGAGTATAGACAGTTTGAGTAGCTGCCAATATTGTGGGAGTATCGACATTTTGGGTAGCTTCCAAAATAGTCTCCTTGACATTTCTCCTCACTGCTTCCTTGACAATTATTTTGTATCTTTGTGCTCTTTTCTTCAGGCGAAGCACCTTCTTCTTTATCTTGGAATTATCAATACTCAATTGTAGACTTTCTCTAAAGGTTGTCCTATAATAGTCCTGAATAGGGATTCTTCCCCTTGCACAAAATTTGACAAATTCCTATTTGACAGGAATTTCTTCAGCCCATCCCCTAGGAGGAACCTCATTCTGAGATTCATTGACTGAAGCCTCTATGTATGGCTCTTGTTTAACTCGCACTTCCTATGGAATAACAACACCCAACTCTGGTTCAGGGTTTTCGGGAGAAGCATGCTCTGACGTTGGTTCTTGTGTAACAACGTCAGTCATTTCTTGCTCACAAACTGGAGGAGTAACTGCTCTGTCTTAAAAAATAGGGTTTTTAGGAACAAATTGTTCTGACGCTGGTTCTTGTGTTAGACCGTCAGTCATTACCTGCTCACTAATGGGAGGAGTAGCTGCACCATCTTCACAGACAGGAAATTCAGAAAGTTATGGTGCTAGTTCTTGTGTGACAATGTCAGTTACCTCTTGTTCATAGATTGGAGGAGTAGCAACATTCCTCTCTTGCTCATCAGATGAAGGGGTATCAACATCCATCTCATGATCATCTGCCGGCGGAATAGAAACATCTCTTTCTTGTTCATATGCCGAGGGAGTAGAAACATCTCTTTCTTGTTCATCTGTCGAGGGAGTAGCAACATCTCTTTCTTGTTCAATAAAAAGGTTTGGAGGAATAGAACCCTATGATTCCTCTTCTTCTGAATCCAGGTTAATGACCTGCCTCATTCCCCCAACTTCTCTAACTTACACTGATGGTTTCCCTATTTCGTCATATTCATCTGAGGCTGATTCTTATGTATTAGCACCCATTCTCTGCCCTTCTACAATATTTTTGGTAGCCTATGCTAACCTACTCAACCCATATCTCTCTGCTAGGGTTTCTGCTACTTCTGGGATAAGTTCTGCCAATTCCTCTTCCGAGAGTATTTTGAACTACAAACAACTCACAGGTGTTTGATCTATCACATGCACGACTAGTATCTTAGCAAGGCCATGATTTGTGAGGGTTTTGAGTGGTTGGCGCGAGCGTTGAACTGCTCGTGCCATCCACTGAACGTTATTCCGCAGAAAATAGGGCATGTTTATGCGTTGTTGGAAAAGCAGAGATGTGAGCAATTTGAGATGATATTTGTAAATGGTAGAGGGGAAACCTTCACATGTCACATACCTTATGATGAAAAGTGCTACTTCGGCCCATGGAGGGGGTAGATAAGTCCATTCGTATCCTTTCCCTTTCAGCTTTACTTCTTTTCCTTCCCGCATAAACAACTCTGGAAATTCTAGGAGTGGTGTTTTCTGGACAAACCATCACTGACCAGATATTGGCAACCCACTAGTTGCTGCAATGGTTTCCTCTGTGACTCTGATTTTTAATCCGCAGACCATGGAGGAGTGGCCTTCCAAATTTTGGGTGAATTCTGCTGTAATGTCTGCATCGAATCCCTGTAACCTCTTAAAATACATGTCCCAACCTGCATTTTGGAAAAAATGCCAGACTTATAGATTTCAAAGGAACTGTGTAGTATTTTTTGGCTCATACCTTACTGCTCCACCACCCATTCTATTCCATTGAATGTGCCTTCTCGAGGAGTACCGATGACCAGTTCAAGAGAAATGGAAAGAAAAACAATTTTGCGGAAAATGTGTTGTGGAAAGAGTCATGGAATTTCATTTTTTTTAAATTAAATGATGTGGCAGGTAAGTAATGTTGATGATATGACAATGAATTTAATAGCTTGGTGGATGATAACGGTTTGGTGGGTGTGTCCAATCCCTATGCGTACATCGACGTCAGAAAGTTTTAAGTAATGATTGTGAAATCATGTGATTAAAGAGGGTAATGATGACTCTTTGGGAAAAGACATAAAATCTCCCCCAAAATTAAAGTTAAGACCGTCCTCGGGCGCGAATGTCTATTCCATGTGTAATATTACCCAAATCCATTAAATTTGGTTAGGGACTTAACTGGTGACTCACTTGTTATGGAAAAGCATCATCGCAGGAATAACGTCGTCTGTAGTCACAAAATATGACAACATCGAATCGAGCGACGACATCAGAAGTGGTGGCAATTGAAATATCGGTATCCATGTTGGCGGGAGTGTAGATGAGTAACTGCAACTACAATAGCAACGGTAGGAGTAGCGGAAACCAGAGAGTAGTGGCAACTGGAGTAGTGGCAACCAAAGAGTAGCGACGACTAGAGTGGCAACACCTCAGAGTAACGACATCTGGTGCAACGATGATTTTAAGGTAACAACACCCAAAGTAGCAGGGACTGGAGTAGCGGAAATCGGAGTAGAGGAAACAACAGTAATGGCATCTCGTACAACGATGATTTTGAAGTAACGACACCTGCAGTAGCGACAATCGAAGTAGCAGCAACTGGAGTAGAGGCAGCTACAGTAACGACATCTCATACAATGACGATTTTGAGGTAATGACACACAGAGTAGCAGCGACTAGAGTAGTGGTAGCTCGGAGTAGAGACAACTGGAGTATTAGCTCATTTAGCAGTATTCTGGACAACCACTAATCAAATTTCATCTAGCTTGTTTAGCTGCTCCAGATGATGTTTTTGGGCTTCTGAAAGATCCAAACCTACTTCCAGGGCTATTCTAAGTGTTTTAATTTCGAACTCTATGGGAAACATATGAGATTTTCCATAGACCAGCTCATATGGAGAATATATCATTGTATTCCGCCAAGTTGTCCTGTATGCCCACAATGCTTCAGGCATATTTTCCACCCAATCTCGACAATGACTTTCCACAGTTTTTTTGAGGATATTTTCTAGTACCTTATTTGTGCTCTCGACTTGACCGTTTTCCTGGGGATGATATGGAGTTGTTATCCTGTGCTTGATCCCATATTTCTTCATTAACTCTGCTATCATATGTGATGTGAACTATGCTCCTCCGATTGAGACTATTTCTCTAGGGGCTCCATTTCGAGCAAAAAAATATTTGAACAGGAAGTTCGAAACAACCTGCTCGGTTTCTTTTACAATTGCCTTCGCCTCAACCCATTTTGTTACATAATCCGTGCAGACCAGAATATGGACTTTCTGTTGTGAGGGGGGGTTGAATGGTCCCACAAAATCAATGGCCCATTTTTCAAAGGGCTCAAGGGCTACCTGGGGGTTCAAGGGAATTTCATCTGCTTTACTAGGATGCCCCATTTGTTGGCATCTATCACACCCCGAGACATACTTCCCTGAATCTCGAAAAATGGTGGGCCAGTAATACCCCATTTGCAGCACTTTGCGACCTGGTCATTTATTTGCAAAATGGCCTCCGCACGGACCATCATGAGAAGCCTTCAAGACATCATAAATACCATCTTCTCCTATGCAACGACTAATTTGTTGGTCAGGCCCAGAGTAAAAGAGGAATCCCTCAATCCATGTGTAATGGGCACTGTGATGGATGATCTTCTGTCATTCCCTATAAGAAAAATGTTGAGGCACCTTTCCTGTAGAAAGATAGTTAGAAATATCTACATACCATGGAACATGAGTAGAAATTGCAAAAATGTGTTCTTCTGGAAAAGTATCTTCTACAGGTTCCCCTTGTGTATCATTTTTATGCTTCCATTTTTCCCTATAAACCACACTTTTGCCTCCATATCCATCCATTTTGCCTTCATTTCATTCCATATTTTCCATGAAACAACCTATGCAAGGTATATTTGTCATTCTTTAGCTTAAGAATTGAGTTTTCTAAATTTTAGCATTAAAATTGAAAATTTATCAGAAATTACAGGATTTGACCAAATCCCGTAAAAGCTCCATGGTTTGTATACTTGCAGGACACCTGGGAAAAATATAAGACTTGGGTCGTATTCCATGATGTACAAGGATGGATAATGAGCTATCATCTTCTAAATTTGATCCTTCCAGATGTCCGGTCAACGCTGGTCAAATAGGGCCACTTCAGCAGAAAATACCCTTTTTCAACCTTAAATCTTGGACAATTTTGGATTTTCGTGGGATTTGACCATATATTGTGGATTTGAAGGAGGCATTCGACCCTCCTAGAATATTATGGATCTGATCATGATATTTAGGAGACTTATTAGCATTTTTAGTTTTGAGACTCTTGTATAAATACTCTTAAGCCTAGATTAGTAAGACAATCTTGATGTGAATGAAGAAACTTTGGAATTTGCACTCTTGAAGATCAGCTCTGTGTTTTGTTCCTGTGAATGCTTATGATATGATTATTTGAATGCTCCTAGAGCTCTTTCTTAGCTGAGTCAACTCAAGTGTACCAGTGAAACATTGGAGGGCCCCCTTTGCCAAACTAGTACACTCTTTCTTTGTGTTCTTTTTCAAGTACACGTTTTAGATCAGATCTTGTTGTAGATGAGTTTTATCTTGTTGTAGTTAGATGAATTTCATAGTTAAGTCACATTCTTAATGTTTTCAAGCCTTACTCATATTGTGAATGATTTCTTGAATAAGAATTCAATGTGTAGTTTGCCTTCAAGCATTAAGATAGTCATGGATGCTTTTTGAGTTATTTATGCTTTCAATACTTTGATTTGATTTGATGATAGTTGTTAATGAATGAAAGAAAGAAGACAATGAATGCATCTCTTGAATAAGAGTTTTGTTCTTCTAGCATTTGATAGGTCTTAGAACTAGTTCGAACATCTCTTGAATGCTTACTGTTTATACTCTTTAGAAAAACAATTGTTGATTACTGTTATGAGATCTATGAATATGACTTTTGAATAGAATCTTAGCATCTCTTTCACATTTGGCCTTAGAATAGGTTTTGGTTTATCTCCATTAAAGATAAAAACTATCTCTAAATCCATATACTTTGGATGTGCCTCTAAGTCTTACAAACACTGGATTGACAATCATTTGTACTCTAATTTACATCAGTAGATTGGAGCCTAACATTTTGGCGTCGTTGCTGGGGAGGCATATTTAGAGATATAAAAAAAAATGTATATACTCATAAAAAAAAAAAAAAACACAACATAGAAGTGATTTTAAATTATGTTTCTTTATGTCTAAACTTAGGGATGATAAAGACAGATTTTTAAAACAACCCCCCCCCAAAAAAACTAATCCACCATCTGTAGGATCAGGAACATCTACAACTGAAAAATATGAATCTACCACACCAACTGCTGGAAAAATTACTTTGGAAGAATTGGAAGAGAAACAACGTTCAGGACAAAGGTAAACTCTCATAGAAAGACAAGTTCTATTGGTTTATGAAGTAAAGAAGAAACAAACACAACCAGAAATATCTTCTGTAGAAAAGATAAAAGAAAAACAAACTATTTTTGAACAAATAGGACAACCTCTTTTTCCAACAGAAATATCTGACTGTACAACAAAAAACTTCTTTGAAATGTCATAAGCTGATAGACAAGAAAGGGAGAGAATGGAAAGGGAATTAGAAAGGAAAAGAAATGAAGAAAGAGGAAGGAAAGAACGAGAAGATAGAGAATCACATCGAGAAGGGACAAGAGGAAATGATGAAGAAGAGGAAGAAGAACATACTACATTTGCATTTCCTATAGTTGATACACCAACTCTTTTAGGAGATGACATAAAAATGAAAAATATTCCTCCCTCTGTTCTTCCAAATTTCTTTGGCTTGTCTACTGAAGACCCTAATTCTTTCATGTTTGAATTTGACATCATTTGTAGAACATATGGATATACCAATGATGCTCAAAAACTTCATTTATTTCCTACAACTTTGAAAGGATATGCATTAAAGTGGTTCATGGGGTTGGGAGAAGCAACCATAGTATACTGGGAAGACATGAAAAAGAAATTTCTTACTAAATATCAGCCTTATTGTAAATCCAAAGACTATAAATAAGATATCTTTAAAATGTCTCAAAGTGAAGATGAAATCTTAGAAGAATATCTAGAAAAATTTCTTTATAATATGCATAAATCTAAGCAATCTAATATTCCTTTGGATGTCATCCGTACTATCTTTTTGAAGGGAATTTCAGATGAAAATTTGGAGGCTCTTAATTTAATGGGGGCAGGGGATATTTCTCACCTTCCTTTCCCA
>ML783500.1:1387962-1402454 GCA_009831015.1 Picea engelmannii | reverse complement strand
CTCTTGGTGTAGAGTAACAATGGGCATTGTTGCCCTGGATTGTTGACTATATAATCCCCTGGACCCCTGGATGCAAAGAAAACAACAAGTGGGAGAATGTTGGGTATGTGTTATATTATTTGCATGTGTGTGTGGGTGGGTGCATCAGATACGACAACTGCGTCTGACGATCCATACAAACTAGCGGATTTTGCTATTTTTAGCGGATTTTGGGCGGTTTTTGCTATTTTTAGCGGATTTTGCTATTTTTAGCTGATTTGTAAATTAATCATGGATTAAGGGATTAGGGTTTTGGTATCTACGGAATACCTAAAAACATTGTATATATTGTATGGAGAATGGTGAAATTCGATATAATGACAATAAGAAAGGTTTTCCCGGTTGAGGGTTTCCGGTAAAAATCTCTGTGTATTCTGTGTATGAGCCATTGGTTAGTTTCTGTATTGCTTAAGAATATACATGCATTGCTTTACTTCGCAGGTTTAAAACTTACAAGTAAAATAGATTTTCCTTTATTCAAATTACTCGCAAAAGATATACATTTTCATTGGGATACTAATTGTCAAATTGCCTTCCAGAAGCTCAAAGACAAGCTATCAACATCACCTATATTAAGAGGACCTAATTGGACTTTGCCATTTCATATCTCAACAGATGCATCAGATACTACAATAGGGGCATCATTGGGTCAAAAGGAAAATCTTATGAATTATGCTATTTACTTCATTAGTAAAAATCTAACCCCTGCAGAGTTGAATTACACAGTCATAGAGAAGGAAATGTTGGAAGTAGTACATGCTGTGAATAAGTTTCGTCACTACATCACCGATTATGAAGTCTTTATCCATACAGATCATTCTGCCATAAAATACCTCACGAACAAACCTATTACTAATGGAAGGATAACAATATGGTTGTTATTGATGCAGGAATTCAACATCACAGTCTTGAATAGACCTGGAAAGGAAAATCAAGTAGCTGATTTCCTATCTCGATTAAAAGCCCCTGGTGAGATTGTTCCTGTCTCAGATAATTTTCCTCATGAGCACCTATTTTCAATTTCAATTATAACTCCATGGTATGATGATATAGCCAACTATTTATCATCAGGAATGTTACCTCCATCTCTCACATCAAAAGAAAAGAAAAAGATAATTAAACAAAGTGCTAGATACACATGGATTGATGGAGATCTCTTTTATACAGGATATGACCTCATAATTAGAAGATGTGTAAGGCAAGATGAGATTTTAGAAATACTAAAATCTTGCCATGATGAACCTTGTGGTGGTCATTTTGCAGATAAGAGGGCAGCATACAAAATACTCAATTTAGGGTATTATTGGCCATCCATCTTCAAAGATTCCAAGAAATATGTTTGAAGTTGTGATAACTGCCAAAGGATGGGAAAGCCACTCCCAACCGATGAGATGCTTCTCAAACCACAAGTTCACATTGAGCCATTTGAAAAGTGGGCTCTTGATTTCATTGGTCCAATAAATCCACCATCAAAAGGGAAGCAGTACATCTTAGTATGTAATGATTATGTTACAAAGTGGGTGGAAGCCAAAACATTAGTGAGAGCTACAAAACAGTTAGTGGTCAACTTCCTCTTTGAAGAAATATTTGTTAGATTTGGAGTACCACGAGAGATTGTAACAGACCAAGAAGCACAGTTTACTTCTAAAATGGTGAAAGACTTAGCAAGCAAATATCAGATCAAGCATCGAAAATCCACACCCTATCATCCACAACCAAATGGACAGGTGGAATCTAGTAACAAAACTTTAGAAGCAATCATGACCAAGACAGTCCAAACACATAGAAAAGATTATCCAGACAAGCTTCAAGAAGCATTATGGGCATACAGAATCACCTATAAAAACAGTATTGGGTTTACTCCTTATCAGCTGGTCTATGGTAAGCAAGTTTTGCTACCTATAGAATTTCAAATTCATACTTTTAAATTAGCAGCTGAATTAGGAATAGATCTTTCCGAAGCACAAAAAGAGAGGATCATGCAATTAAATCAATTATATGAGATGAGATAGGCATCAGTTGAACACAACACTTTGATACAACAACAGAGGGCACATTGGCATGATAAGTATATCAAGAAGAAACAATTCAAAGAAGGAGACTGGGCTTTGTTATTTGATTCAAAATTCAAAGATTTCAAAGCTAAATTTAGAACTCATTGGCTTGGTCCTTATGAGATTACAGAAGTATATGAAAATGGCTCAGTCAAAATACAAACAATAGACGATGAGGCAAGCTCATTCATAGTCAATGGACATAGGCGAAAGCTCTACAATAAGCCTGTAAACAAGGAAGACTTTCTACAAAAAATATCTCAACAGAATGAGATGGAAGTGTTGGAGAGACAGAATCATGTGTCTCCTTCACATTCTCCTTAAAAACATAGGAAAAAAAAATAAAAATAAAAATAAAGAAAATATATATAAAAAAAATGAGAAAAAGAAACAAAAGGGAGTTTAGTTGTGAAAACCCAGGAAACTCGCACAATATAAATCGAATTTTGATTGGAAAACCAAGTAACATTGGCCAACCAAAATTCTTCAAATAATAATAAATTTTCATCATTAACTTCTAGTTTCATTTTTCAGCTTCAAATTTTTTTAACACTTATCTCTGACTTGAGGACAAGTCAATAAATAAGGCTGAGGGGGATAAGGTATATTTTGAAAAACTTTCAAGCCTTCTACAGATGACAACATGCATTAAAGAAAGGAACCATTTCAATTCAGCAGAGGGACCTAAAAGTATCAATTTCAATCAGCAGAGGGACCTGAGGAAGACAACAACTCCATTCAACAGAAGGACCTGAGAAAGTATCAATTTCAATCAGCAGAGGGACCTGAGGAAGACAACAACTCCATTCATCAAAGGGACCTGAGGAAGACATCCATTTCAATTCAGCAGAGGGACTTGAGGAAAATATCAAATTCCCATCAGAAAGAGACCTGAGAAGATATCAATTTCAATCAACAGAGGGACCTGAGATACTAAGAAAAATACAAGAGGAATCTGAGGACTTACACCAACATCCCATCTAGCTTTAGTCAAGCAAAACACAATGGGCAAACAAGTTAGTATATATTTTCCTTTTTAATGCTTTTAATTTGAGAATTCTTCCTAAGCTAGGAATGATAAATAGCCTATCCTTCCTTTCCCCTACATCATCTTTTCATCCCTCCATTTTCATTCTCAAAAGCATTAAAAATGGTACTTAAAAGAACCACTTTTGGTTTCCAAAGGAGTTATAAGGAGGGATCGGGTTTCAAATACCAAAACACATTGTTTGTTTTGAAGCTGTCAAAAGCTCTATTGCATACACAGACTGAAGTATTGTTGCATAAATTAAGGGTGGTTTTGCATACATTTAAAAAGGGGTTATAAGAAGAAAAGTTCATTCTTGATGAAGGGATTGGAAACAAATTTGGGAGTTATATGTCAAATGAACATTTAAAAAAAAAACCATATCTTATAATAATTGCAAAGGGGAGAAGAGTACAAAGGTACGAACAGAGTAGCACCTTCAACTGTGATTGTTGTACAAACCATTTTCAAAAATAAAGACCCTTGTTAAAATATCCACCAACGTTTTCTCTCTCCATAAAAACAAAACGACTCAATTGATTTTTCATATTCGCTGGGTGTCACGAAACATTGCACGCTGTGTCTCATTTGTACGCTCCCAAACTTGAACTATCGACGTACCTCTACATATACTTACCTCCATTTCGAATTACACACTCTGTTCACAACTCCTATGCATTCCAAATCCCTACACTCTAGCACATTGTTCCTCCTACGCATCATAAATCCCTACACTCTAGCACATTGACCCTCCTACGCATCCCTACTCCGAAATTATCTGATAAAAAAATGAATTGTATGTTGACAATTACACTGTCAACATACAAGATTTCGTTCTGTGGAAGAAAATGCGGGGGATTGAAGGAGATGCGTGGTGAAGCAAAGGCAGAAAACGTATCCAAATAGGAGTCAGGCACTGAAGGTAAGCCCGAACTCAAATAATTAGACAACCAAGTATAAATTCAACATTCTGGATACATTTTTAAAACAAGATAGTCCATGTTTAGCAGAGGCCGATTGAAAGAAGGGAAATTGAGCCAGAATTCGACAAAGAAGCCTGAGAATTTTTCAAAATTACTAGGTATGCCCGTGCATAATTTTTTTATGAATAGAGAACAGCTTAGGAATAAAACATAAAGAGATTTCCTTTGATTATTTGAACATAAAATCTTCTTGAAGACCATACACAGAATTAAATTCACACAGATTATGGAAGTTTAAGAAATTTTGGTCAAAAGAATTGCATAGTTGAAGCTTTTTATAAACAGTGGAAATATTTTAGGTCTTGTTTTTGATTTTTTTTTTTGAAGAATGGTATCTAGATATGAACCAGGGAGGCTTGTTGCATCAGAAATACACAGCGATTGTATACAATTTTTGGAGTTAAAATAGTGGATAGGTTTCTTTGAAAAATTTGATGGATTTTGTGAAGGAGTTGCCTTAGAATTTGCTCACTCATTTGATGGGGAAAGAGATACTGTTGGAAACCTTACCATCAGGATCACTGAGGATAGCATTGCACTTGTCACTGGACTTCCTCAAATAGGAGAGAGATATTTCAAAACCAAGCATTTCAAAGATAAATCATGGGTACCTTTTATTTCCAGGTCAAGGGTAGCAACAGTAAATTGGAAGAAGGGAATCCCAAGGAGTTGGTTGGTTCATCCCTGGGATGAATTAGCATACCTCATACATAAATTTATAACTTGTGAGGGAAGGTTTAGCATCATCTACCTATATCATATTAAACTTCTACAACATTTGAGAGGTGACTGTGAAATCAATATGCCTTATTTTCTCTTACAAAGCCTTTCTAAAATGGCCAAGACTGTCCAGAAACAGGGAAGGAACATAGAAAGGAGTTTATATCACTGTGTTTTTATTAAAATGATTATTAAAAATGAACTACAGCAGCAAAATTTGATTTGGAAACAGTTTACCATTGAAATGGTTTTGAAACAATAAAGGAGGAAGAAGAAGAGGAGCAAATTTTAGTTGTGACTGATGATGAAGGAGAAGTACAATACCCCAAGGCAACAAGCCCAAAACTGCCTATGGGGAGGAGAAAAACAATAAGTATGGTGATAAAAGAGAAAGAACTTGAGGAAAAAGACACAATTTTTACCACTTATGAAAGGAAGACAAGAAAACGCCAACAAGTTCAAAAGGGACAAATACAAGAAAATGATGATGAAGCACAACAAGCACAGTATGAACATATTCAGACTCTAGAAGCACAATCAGTGGGAAATGATGGTTTTGAGGAACATGAAACTTCTACCTATGAACAGATGAGAGTAGATGTGGAACAATTAATCAGGGACATGAAAGAAGAACCTCAAATGGAAGAGGTGGATGGTACATCCGCATCTGAACTTGACAGGAAGAATAAGAAAATAAGGAAGATGAAGAGAAAAATCAAAGAAATTGAAGTCTTAGAAAGATACATAAAAACAGAAAATGAAATGCCAAGAACTCAAAGCCACAAAAAACAAGAGGAGAATGACACTTTGAAGAAGAAGAACAAGAAGCTTAAAAAACAGAACAAGTTAATCTCCAAACAAGCCTATAAGTGGTTCCAATAGAAAAAGGCATATAAAGAGAAGTATCAAAGAATGAAAGCACTTCACACAGCTCAGGCAAATGTGGAAACATTATTGCAGGCATCAGAGGTGGCAAAAGATCAGTGACAGAGGTGTTGACGAGCAAAATTGACCGTTCGTCAACTGAGAGAGTGGAACCGGTCCGGGGTTGTCTAATAACCCAAGCTGTTTGGGATGAACCACCCTGACGGGTTTAGCGGCTCCGTTAGCTAATTTAAGGTCCTAAGAAACAAAAAAAAAACTACTCTAAACTAACTAATCAAACTAAAACTAACTATTAAAACAAACTAAACTAATCTAACTAAAAAAAAATAAAACAAACTAATAAACTAAACTAACTATTCTATATACAATCTACTATCTAATACTATACTAACTCTAACTAATTAAATATCTAACTACTAACGAAAATATAACTTATTCACAAAATGTACAATATCTACAATTTACAGATTTGAATAAAACCTGAAAAACTCATTTATATTCTTCCCTAAGACAGAGAAAGATATTTTTGTTGATTTTATAATTTTATGAACATAAATAAAACAAAAACTAACTAAACTAAACAACTAATATACTAATTCTAACTACACATCTAACTAAACATATATCTAACTAAACTACTTAAATTATACTAAACAAACAAACTAACAAATAAATCACAAACTGACCTGGAGAAACGCTCTAGATTTGTCCTGTGTATGATGATTTTCTCAGCTGATCGAAGGGAGGAAACCCGCTCCAAATTATCCAAGTGCTCCTTGTAAACATAAAGTTGCAGTTCTCTTTAATATAATTATATGACAAACAAGACATAAAAATTACAACAATCATATAATTTAGAAATCTTCACAGTTAGATAAACCTGTATGCAAAGACTTATACAAAATAATTCAATTGATGAAGAAGAGAAATCTGTCATTCATTAACTGAACATAAGTAATTGTTGTATTTTTTAAGTATTGAAAGAAATCAGATATGGATAGCACATTAATTAAATCATATCATTATGCAATAGATTATGATAGCTAAAGTAGTCTATAATTAACTGCAAATGACATGCATAAACTTGAAACAAAAGATTGATATGTTGAAAAGCGAAAGCTGAAGCAAAACATCAACTTCTGTCTCAGTTTATATTAGAAATCCATAGCCTGGTTCTCCCATAAGTGAGGATTCTCCTTATTACAAAAAATAATAAGTATTTAAAGGTCTTCTACAGGGTAAAACATCCCTGCAGAAGTTATCAAACTGTTTACATAAAATCTGGGAAGACATCCCAAGTCTGACTAAACTAGGAACCTAAAATAAAACTAAAACACACAAATATCTCCTAAACTGTCCAGCATGCCCAATGCAATTCGGATGTACCTGAAAATGGTTAAAAATGGACAAATTAGAAGAGTATTTTATTAATAAAATGATAAAAATCCAGTTCTATAGACTAGCTACATAATCTTGCGATTTTGTAGCTGGTCTAAATAAGACACAGAATCAACATTAAAATCAACTCAAATTTTTTAAAGAATTAAATTCAGCTAACATCCAATAACTATTTGAAAACGAATCATTCAAATTGAAAATGTTATACCATTTTGAAATCAAACAAGACCAAGATCAATCAAATGACTACAAAGATACGTGTACTATGTTTCGTTTGTTGCAACAAAGTTGGGTGAACAAAATCATATCGAACAGTAATGAAATCGTTTCATATCAAATTGAAATCGATATAATTAAAACAAATTATAGGCAATTGTTATGCTGCCTCATAGACAGGAGACACGATCGAATCCAAACAAGCTCATTTTCAAATCGACATAACTGTATAACAAACGATCCAGGCCATGAGCGAATTAAATCATAACTGACTCGTGAATGTTCATTAACGAAATCATAACAGGATCAATCAGTTGATAACAGGATTTGTAAGAGTTGTTCGATCGTTCATTATTGCAAATTGGGGCAGACAAAATCATTCATGAAATCATTTCTTGAATTCATTTTGAAACAACTATTACCCGAATTTCCTCGTATTTGACAGAAATAACATAATTCGGTCTGAGTTAACAAACTCGTTTAAAAATTAAAATTAATAGAGCTACAATCAAGTCTATTTTTGATATGAATACAACTCATAAAATTGATCTTACTAACTGAAGATACACAACAATCTAATCAAGCGAATCGAACAGCTGGGGTTTAACATAGTCATCGTGAATCAAAACCGTTCCACGATTCGGGCGTGAATATCATTTGCACACGCCTAAATGAGAGTATTGTTTTCATAAAAATAGAGTCATTCTTTCCAAATGGGAAACGATCAGAGTTGTATTCCTGATTTAGAACATTATATGACACAACATATTAAATGATCATAACAACCAAACTCACGAAATCATTCGACAATCACAGCATACAAACTAACCATAATGAAATCAAATCAAAACATGATCATATTCTAAATCTAGCATGAAAACCTCTGGTTCAGATTAGATACAAAACAAATCCATTTGAAAGCAAATCAAATCCGATAAGAATCTATCAATGGCTAAACTGGGAATGAGCGAATCGTGTATCCAAATCAAAACTTCATTTATTTTTAGCAAAGTGAAAACAATGTAGAGGCTGAACAACATTATGACAGAGCCATTTCAAAGGATAGACAGAGCTATTTGAAAACCAAACTCACATCATTATATTAATCCTGGTCATTCAAAAAACCAAAAAGATATCGAAATTCATACCTGTATGGTGAGCAGACAGCTTGATTACGACAATTTGGAGTTGACAACGGCTGTGGTCGATTCAACATTGTTGAAAACGATGGAATCCGTGGTTCTCTGCTTCCTATCAGTTGCTTGAAGTTTGTCTCTTTGGCTGGTTAATACTGCAACTTGATTTTCCAATGATTGGATTTTCGATTGAAGTAGGGGAACGTCGATGTAGTATCGTTCCAACCACAAATCACAATGGTCACAGGAAAACTATTTGGGCTTCGAATGTGCAGGTGAGGGTTTGGTTACATTGTCGAGGGTTTCGTTAGGTAGTTTGATCCTAGGGTAGCTAGGATTATTCTTTAGGCAAGGGGGAAGATTAGAAACGAAATCATAAGGTGGCTCAGAGCACATACCCTGTGAGTAAGGGTACTCACTGGCTAGGAAACGTTCTATGTCAGATTCTAAATCCTTACTAAGGACTATGGGCTTCTTCTCAGCAGTGGGTTTAGGTTTATTCCTATCCATTCTCGAAATCAGCCGAGCGTTCTTTTTACCCTTGGCATCAACAGTAGGGTTTGCCTTGGCCTTTTTTCTCGCAGGCCTTTTTATAGCCTCAACCTTCTCAGTTATAACATCTGGTAAGCCAATATCAAGTTCGAGCGAGGGTTTAAGAGAAGGAAGTAGGACATGGAAGGGCACGAATGGCTTGACCTTGGTTTCATTAACCACAGGCTTGTCAATCTGGACAGGGTCTGTATCATCAAAACCATTTCGAGCGATAAAATCTCACCAGCTATCACCGTGGAGACTTAAGTGATGAAAAATGATAAGTCTAATTAGTCCATGGTGGAACAAGCTACTATCGGCCTTCTCCCTTTTAAACCTTTTCGACATTTTATATAGGCTACGCTGGAAGTAAAAAGGCATATTCAATGGATACCCTATAAAATTCATTAACAAATGCAACTGGTAGAGAAAAACGAGTCCATGTCGACCCTCACAGGTCACAGATTGTTTAACTACTATCAACAAGTCATTCCATTGTGGTTTAAGCATGGATATGGGCATACCTCTGTCACAGGATGTGACCTTTCGCGAGATGAACAGAAGTGGCCAAGGCACCTCTTCCACTTTGGAATTTTTGAACCAACGTCGGCCTGTGGTAGGTAACCCTGTAGCAGAACTAATCAACCCATCATTGATTTCCAACTGAATGTCACCCACCTTGGCTCTACAGCCATCAAAAGTCAGGGCGAACTGTTGTGCAACACATAGATTAAAACCCTCGAATCATTGTACAAAGGTGAGCCAGCCATTATCCTCTAAGTCTTTTCGGGCATTATCGAACAGTAGCAAGGCTTGGCTACCGTTCAGCTCGATTCGCACCACTGGTGCCATGGAGTTGAGAACATGGTGAACGAGCCAGGGCTTGGATCATATCACACACAAAAGAAGAGTGCACAAAGGGTTACCCAAACTAACAAAGGTGAAACATGGATAAGGGATAGGCATAAATGACATTGTGCGAAGGTGGTGGAGCTTCTTTCTGCCATGCATAATAGTTATTGCCAATGTACAACCGCCGACACTTATAGTTGTTCAACCCACTATTGTATGGTTTAACAATCATGTCATTTGCTTGACCAATGAAATCAATGGTAAGTGTATAAAACAATGCACGCAATCAAAGTTATGCCATAGTCTTAAACACCCAACATACAAATCGAAACCAATATCAATGTTTTGACTATGTGACATTCATATTGAGAGTTTAAGCGAGGTACCAATGTGTTTTGAATTGGGTGTCAAACCAAATGAAATATATCAAGGGTTTAACCATAACACCTATATATCTTATGAAACCAAAGTGAAAAGTAATTTGATCAAATAACATGTAAATCCACCTGCCAATGCATCGCACTTTAATGAAACGAACACACATAATCAATCAAAAAATACCCAATGAGTGCAGATCAAAAGGTCTTGCCAATTGTATAATGATAAGTAAAATGTAAGCTCAATAGGAATATCCACAAGAAGGATAATGATAATTCAATAATGATTCTAATGCGACTTCGAAATACCAAGTTTTCACGCTTACAGTCGTGAAAACAAAACGAAGGCAAATGTGCAAATGTCGCAAAAATAAAAGTGTCGTTTATTTGAGAATTGTGACGAAAAATTGATGTTTGCAAAACATTGGTGTAGGCAGCTTATAAGACAATGGAAAAATGTGAATTGGCTTCCAACAAGAGGCCAGGGACATTTTTGTGCATGAGGACATGCAAAGACTTCCTCTTGGGGGAGACATTGAGTACATTTTTATGCTTCCATTTTGCTCTATAAACCACACTTTTGCCTCCATATCCATCCATTTTTCCTTCATTTCATTCCATATTTTCCATGAAGCAGCCTATGCAAGGTATATTTGTCATTCTTTAGCTTAATAATTGAGTTTTCTAAATTTTAGCATTAAAATTGAAAATTTATCAGAAATTACAGGATTTGACCAAATCCCATAAAAGCTCCGTGGTTTGTATACTTGCAGGACACCTGGGTGAAATCTAAGACTTGGGTCATGTTCCCTGATGTACAAGGATGGATAATGAGCTATCAACTTCGAAATCTGAGCCTTCCAGGTGTATGGTCAACACTGGTTAAATAGGGCCACTTCAGCAGAAAATACCCTGTTTCAGCCTTAAATCTTGGACAGTTTTGGATTTTCGTGGGATTTGACCATATATTGTGGATGTGAAGGAGGAATTCGACCCTCCTAGGATATTATGGATCTGATCATGATATTTAGGAGACTTATTAGCATTTTTAGTTTTGAGACTCTTGTATAAATACTCTTAAGCCTAGATTAGTAAGACAATCTTGATGTGAATGGAGAAACTTTGGAATTTGCACTCTTGAAGATCAGATTTGTGTTTTGTTCCTGTGAATGCTTATGATATGATGATTTGAATGCTGCTGGAGCTCTTTCTTAGCTGAGTCAACTCAAGTGTACCAGTGAAGCATTGGAGGGCCCCCTTTGCCAAACTAGTACACTCTTTCTTTGTGTTCTTTTTTAAGTACATGTTTTAGATCAGATCTTGTTGTAGATGAGTTTTATCTTGCTGTAGTTAGATGAATTTCATAGTTAAGTCACATGCTTAATGTTTTCAAGCCTTACTCATATTGTGAATGATTTCTTGAATAAGAATTCAATGTGTAGTTTGCCTTCAAGCATTAAGATAGTCATGAATGCTTTTTGAGTTATTTATGATTTTAGTACTTTGATTTGATTTGATGATAGTTGTTAATGAATGAATGAATGAAGACAATGAATGCATCTCTTGAATAAGAGTTTTGTTCTTCTAGCATTTGATAGGTCTTAGAACTAGTTCGAACATCTCTTGAATGCTTACTGTTTATACTCTTTAGAAAAACAATTATTGATTACTGTCATGAGATATATGAATATGAATTCTGAATAGAAGCTTAACATCTCTTTCACATTTAGCCTTAGAATAGGTTTTAGTTTATCTCCATTAAAGATAAAAACTATCTCTAAATCCATATACTTTGGATGTGCCTCTAAGTCTTACAAACACCGGATTGACAATCATTTGTACTCTAATTTACATCAGTAGATTGGAGCCTAATAAAAATCTTGTTGTATTCCGCCAAGTTGTCCTGTATGCCCACAATGCTTCAGGAATCGTTTCCACCCAATCTCGACAATGACTTGCCACAATTTTTTTGAGGATATTTTCTAGTACCTTATTTGTGCTCTCGACTTGACCGTTTGCCTGGGGATGATATGGAGTTGCTATCCCGTGCTTGATCCCGTATTTCTTCATTAACCCTGCTATCATATGTGATGTGAACTGTGCTCCTCCATTTGAGACTATTTTTCTAGGGGCTCCATTTCGAGCAAAAATTTATTTGAACAACAAGTTTGAAACAACCTGCTCGGTTTCTTTTACAATTTCCTTTTCCTCAACCCATTTTGTTACATAATCCGTGCAGACCAAAATATGAAATTTCTGTTGTGAGGGGGGATTGAATGGTCCCACGAAATCAATGACCCATTTTTCAAAGGGCTCAAGGGCTACCTGGGGGTTCAAGGGAATTTCATTTTCTTTACCAGGATGCCCCATTCGTTGGCAGCTATCACACCTCAAGACATACTTCCTTGAATCTTGGAAAATGGTGGGCCAGTAATACCCCATTTGTAGCACTTTGTGAACTGTTCGTTTATCTGCAAAATGGCCTCCAAACGGACCATCATGAGAAGCCTTCAAGACATCATAAATACCATCTTCTCTTATGCAGTGACTAATTTGTTGGTCAGGCCCAGAGTAAAAGAGGAATCCCTCAATCCATGTGTAACGTGCGCTGTGATGGATGATCTTTTGTCATTCCCTGTAAGGAAAATGTTGAGGCACCTTTCCTGTAGAAAGATAGTTAGCAATATCTGCATACCATGGAACATGAGTAGAAATTGCAAAAATGTGTTCTTCTGGAAAAGTATCTTCTGCAGGTTCCCCTTGTGTATCATTTTCTAATCTAGACAAGAAATCTACAACCACATTATCCTTCCCATGTGATCCACGATGGTGATATCAAATTCTTGCAGTAATAATAACCATCTCGTCATCTGAACTGGGGTTACAGGTTTGTTCATGAGATACCTGATGGTTGCATGATCCATGTGCACAAAAGTGGGATAACCTGTAATATAGTGTCAGAATTTATTAACAACATAAATGACTGCTAAGAATTCTTTTTCTGTTACTGTATAATTTAGTTCAACTGGAGTCAAGTTCTTATTGATGTAGTATATTGTGCATGGTTTCTTGTCCTCCTACTGTCCCAAAACATCTCCCATTTCCATGTGAGAAGCGTCGGCTGAAATATGAAATGGAAGCTTCCAATTTGGTCCTTGAAGTATAAGAGCCTTACAGACTAGTTCGTTGATTTGTCCAAACGTTGTCTCACATTCAACTGTCCACACGAATTCTGCATTTTTGGTTATTAACTGAAAAAGAGGGTGTGCTATATGGGCTCGAACCGTAGACCTTCTTATATGCTAAGGCAAAGGCAAAGGCCTGGTGATGGTGTATATGCTACAAAATTTTAATTACACAACCATGAAAGGCAAAGCCCTAGTGATGGCGTATATGCTACAAAATTTCAAGTATTATCTTCTGGACCAGTCCTTCAAGTTGTCCATTGATAATTTAGTGGTCAAGTATTTGGTTAACAATACAATGATAGAAGGTTGATTCTATCGATGTTTGATACTATTTTAGGAGTTTGATTTTGAATTGGTGGTCAAACTAGGTAAATAAAATGTGGGGCCTAATCACCTCTCGAAAATCCACAATTGGAACAATGTTGGGATAGCTCATAAAGTGTTGAATGTAGATATCTTTTTCATGGAAGTAGTTATTGAATTCTTCACTAATATTTCCAACTTCAAATATAAATCTACATGCACTAGAAGAATATGGTGATAATAAAGATTGATAGATCATAATTAATGATATAAATTATTAGTTGATCATACGGTACTTGCACACATTAGCAATGGATGGGATTCTTGACTACTATGTGTTGGATCATGAATGATAGGTGATGCTCTAGGAATCCCATGATGGACATATAAACATACATTATAGTGAGAAGACACAACTATCAAAACATACATTACAATGAGACATGTTGGATGCAAGTATCATTCAATTCAAGGCGAGAGTGAACTCTCCACTCCATTATTCATATTATTATCTTCATTCACTCCTATTAGTACATATTCTCCCTTTATTTTCTATCATTTGTTTACTTAGGGTTCATATGTGTGTGTGTGTGTGTGTGTGTGTGGTTAATATTTTGTACTAAAAATCTGTTATAGTTGCATTGGTCAATGTAAGAATACAAAAAAAGGTTTTTCCCACAGTCTATGATTCATACTTTGTTAAAAATATTGATGCTTGTCTACCAAAAATGCAATTCTATCATTTCATGAGGATTGTGAACTTTTACTAGTATAAAACATACT
>ML783500.1:1353851-1378686 GCA_009831015.1 Picea engelmannii | reverse complement strand
ACCATTACACCACATAGCCTTTTGATGTTTCAACTGCAACATGGAAAACAAGTAAAAAATACATTGCCAATTAATAAACCTCATATAGGAGTTAGTAAATATATATTTCAAAAATTAAACAAACCAAATACATTGAAAAATTGAGAAAAAACAAGGAAAATGTGGGTAAATTTTTTTACTTGCCTGTTTATCTTTTAAACCAAAGGCTAAATCAACTTCCCTTGATGTAAGATCATAAAATTGATCTCGATGACGATGCACTATTTTAATCATCTTACTCACCCCATCCCATGATAACCTACTGAAGTATTCTTCAGTATATTCTATCCAATGCTGCATCCAATCAAGATTGTTTGCAATGTATAAATGTAAAGCATCCCACTCTCGAGCAACTATATGATAGCATAACAATTTAATATCATTAATTAACTATTTTTATTAAAGGAATAATTTAATAAATGTGTAATATATTAAATCTAGGTCAACATCTAATAATTACCTTTCACAGTCCTCGTGTTACCTTTCCCCAATAGGACCTCCCCTTCAAATTTGTTGATGGAGTCGAGATGACAAATGCGAGGCACATTTATATTTTCTGCTAATTTAGGTAGATATTGACTAATATAACCCATGCATTGATATACCATATATCCCTCAACCATAGAACCCTCTGGATGTGCTCTTTATCTAATAAAAGCCTTCAGTGACTCAACTGCCTCTCCACCATCCACATCGACCTTGTGTGTACTGGTCCACATAATTCAATCTCCTCAACTTGGTGTATGAGGTAGTGTTTTTGTGCATTGAAAAATGATGGAGGTAGATATTGTTGCATTTGACACATTAGTTGGGGAATTTCTCTCTTCCAATACCTTATATATTCTTTATGGATTTCTTTTGATGATAACCACCTACACATGTCGATGCAATAAAATAATATCAAGGCATACATAAATTTGCAGATAAAACATAATATATCAATAAGTTCCACTACAAATCACATAAGAAGTACATTTTCCTTATAAAACAATACTTACCTCATGTATTTGCCAAGTACATAAATAATTTGTTTTATGTTGTTGTCAAAGTCGTTTGGGAGAGATAAAGGTACAACATACTGTAACAAAAAACAAATAATTATTATTTGTTTCCAAAAAATGCGTACCAATAAGAAAATATATTATAACTGCTAATTACCTTAATGAATGTATGCCAGTCATGTGTTTTAACCCCACCAAAATCACCTTTTTTCGTTAAGATATTTTGTATGTTCGAAGAAAACCCCGTCGGAAACCTAATTTTTCGAATGACCTCTTTTACAATATTTCTTTGTTTCTCTGTCAATAACCAAGGAAGACTAGTGTTCTATTCATGACCATCGCCATTAGAATTAATAATAATACTTTTCAATGCGTGATTAGCTTCCTGGATGTCACAACAAATCTTTCCAATTCTCTCTTTGTTAGTCCTTCCATCTAATATTTGCCATAGCAATTTTGTTATGTTCTTTCTAATATGCATTGTATCAAACAGATTAACTATTTGTAGGTGCTCTTAGTATGACAATATACTGAATTGCATCGGGTAACTTTTCTTTCCTCGTGGAATCCCATTCGTGCCTTAACGACATTCACGAAACATCAACAAATTGAAATTAACACTAATTAATGGGACAAAATGAATTTAATACTAATGAAATTAACCAAAGATTTATATAATATGTCGTACATAAATAATTTGCGTACCTTGACAACTTCTAATATATTCCAACTTCCATAGGAGTGGTGTCATTCTTCGTGGTTTTTTTCCATTTTCTTCTTTACCATTTAATTTTTCTTTGTCTGTAGTTTGATAACTATGGTTTTTAGGCAGAAAGTGCCTATACTCATCAAACACTTCCTTTCCTAAACTCCTTGAACGACGATATTTTATCCTCGGACCACAAACTGGGCATGCAAATTTACCCTTTGTTTGAAGACCTACAATATATATGAATTAACGTAGTGTCAAATTAGAGTTACAATTTAAAATAATGCATGATATTTTCAATAAACATATATAATATTAAATCACAAAAGAAAGGAACAGTATACAACAAAAATGTGTTAACCCGAGAGCATCATGAATTGTCCATGATAGTATTCCATGGAAATGAAATCGTTTTTGTCCTATTGGTCTAGAGATGTCAGACATAGTGACGCCAACCCATAACTTCAACAACTCATCGATAAGAGGCTCAATATATACGTTCATATATTTAACCTGGTACCTACCTAATTGTTTCAACATACTGCATGATTAATTATACTTATCTAGATGTTGTTATATATAAAAGAAATAACTACCATGCACGAAACAAAGAAATGAAATATTTTGTCATACTTTAAAGAAAATAAAAGATAATTAAATACCTAGAAAAATCATTGCTAACATTGTGTGCTCCCTCTTGATCAACATACAAGGAGGAACATTATTGTTTATAACAAAAACAGGCCACACTGAGTATGTAGAACGAAGCTCTCCAAATGGATTGACACCATCAACTGCCAACGAAAGTCTAACATTACAAGGTTCTTCTTTAAAAATTGGCCACTTTTCTTCGATGTACCTCAATGTAGAACCATCTGCAGGCATTCAAAGAACATCGTATTGACTTACGTTCTTTGCATGGAAATACATAAACTGTGCTATACTTTGGCACCTGAACAACCGCTGGAAACGTGGAATTATCGGAATATAACGAAGAACTTTGCGAGGCACCTTATTTGACACTTTATTGGTTTGATATATACTTATTTGAATTTGTGGGCATTCATTTTATAATGCATATTTTCCATAATATATGATATGATCATTAAGACATGCATCAATAGCTTGATAGTCCATTCCAATTTCTTTCATAATCACAGATATTTCTTGATATGTGCGTGGAAAAATATTTGACGTCGGTAATAGAAATTCACCTAACAATCTACAAAATTCTAAACAATAAGTCTACGTAAACAATATTAATCATCAATATCGCATCCAATATACTAGCTTACAAATTATAAAACAATAGCAATATAGGAAAAAAATGAACCTTTTAAGTATTTGTGAACATACATGCATAAATAATTAACAAATTAAATACCTTAGTATCCGTGTGAGGCATGTGTTTGATAAACCATTCAAAACCTTGAGGTTCACCAAAATCAATATAACATATAAAATATTTGTTGTTGAGCCTTCATAAAGAGGTTGACGTGACTTCTCGAGTAGAGGATCAACATCATGACTATCATCCCGGTTGTCCTCATCCATTGGAGAAAATGTGTCTTGGATAAATCTATGTATCTCATCTTCCTGATTTGAATCACTAACGTTTTATCCATCCATATCATCATTAATAACTTGATCAATAGTTTCAATATTCTGATCTCGAAGTTCATCACCCTGCAAAGGAGTATTTCTGTTAGTACTTGGAAAATAACTCTCTGGAGGTCGATATTTTGGGGGCATCGTCTATATATTTAAAAACAACGTAGAAAATTTAGTGTGTATAGAAAATATAAAAATCCTGATAAGAAACATTACTAAAATTCAAGACATGATGATTATTACAAAGAATACATTAAATATTGAATCCTCTTACCAAGGGATGATATTCATAACTCCCTTCGGCGTGCCCCTTCTTTGTACAATGTCTTTCATCTGTTGTTATTAAAAGTCTTTTTCTTTGGAAGCCTCTACAATCATAGCAAGGGAAATAACATTTTCCATTGCCCCTAGCCTTGAATGCTGCCCTTAACCGAGCAAGCTTCCTGTCATTTTCGTTCATAGTGAAAAATACTTGTCCTGACAATTAATTGTCTTACCTACACCATACCAAACAATAAGTTGTCAAATTTTAATATTTTATCTACTCCTTCATGATATTTTATGTAATCCTTTCGATTATGATATTTTTATTTATAGTGACCTACAATACTCACAATTATTTCTTCTAACACATTTTGACATGCTTTTTTTTTATTATCGATTAACTATTAAGATCGATATGCTTCAATTTTTACTTTAGAGTAGTGTGTATTGAATTACCATGGAAAATAATTACACACCATTTAACAAAAGTGGTCAAAATTTCTCAAACTTGAATCACTCGACACCATACACTAGCCTCTAAGTTGTTTTGTAGACAACTTACAATACTTCTTCGGAAAATATTTTTCTTGACATTTCACATGAATTTCCATAGAATATACTAACTAGATCCAAAAACGAAAGACATGAAATATGGTACTACACATATAATATATTATCAAGGAAAAAACAAGCTACATGAAATTTCAACATTTGAACAAAAATTTACAAGTTAAATGAGTACATCAATAAAAAAAACATACTAACCTTGCAAGTTCAAAATCCGAGCTATGTAGATCAAGAATTGGATTCGTTCAACTGATGGGTGACGAAAAAAATAAACAGCCTAAACAAAAGCCACGAATAGTGTCACAACTATAGCAATTGTGTCGCAAAGTCTCTTAAAGTCAGGTATATATAGATCAACTAGTCAACTAGTCGTTAGCAAATGCTTTTTGAGATAGGCAAAATTATCATGGCAATAATGACGAATTTTCATGGCAATTGCGAAGAAAATCCCGACCAAGTTAAAAAACCTATTCGTGGCTATATCAACAAAATTTCGTGGCAATATCGACGAAAATCCCACCCTATTTAAAAAAAACATGAAAATAATGGAAACGTGGAAAAATTTCGTGGAATATTCCTCCATCTTCTTCCTTCGACTTGTAAACCCATTTATTCTGCAATTCTCTTTTTCCTGCAGGAAACTGAACCAAGTCCCAAGTCTGGTTATTTACCAAGGAATCCATTTCCTCTTTCATGCCTTGATCCCACTTCTTTTTAGTGTCTACCGGCATTGTCTGTTCATAACATTTGGTTTCACCAAAATCAATCAACAATAAATAATGTAATGAAGGAGAGTATCGTTCACATGGTCTACTTAACCTAGTAGATCTTCTAACAACACTTATAGGATTTTGAGGTATTTATTGATCCTATTTCTATACATTTTGATTTTCTGGTACCTTTGGAATTTCTTTTTCAGTGATCTCATCAAGCATTGTGTATTATGGTCTTTCTTTTCCCTATTTTTTTCCCTACAACTGATCTTTGTACATGACCTTCTCATTGAATATGGAATCTCTACTCTTAATGATTTTGTGATTTTCATAATCCCATAAGTGATAACCAAAATCATTAACATTGTATCCAATAAAGGTACACTTGTATTTTTCCTCAAGCTTTGTTCTATTTTCTTTATCAATATGGACAAATGCTTCACAATCGAAAGTCTTCAAAAAATACTAGTTTACCTTTTTTCTTGTCCATGCCTCCTATGGAACTCCAACATACAAAGAGATTGAAGGTCCTTTGTTTATTAAGTAAACAATAGTATGTACAACATATTCTCAAAAATTTAAGGGCAACCCAACATGCAATCTCATACTCCTTGCATGCTCCATGATTGTCTCATTCATCCTTTCTGACACACCATTTTCTTATGGTGTTCCTGGAACTGTCTTCTCTCTAAAATCCCATGGTATGAATAGTAATCATCAAACTCCTTGTTGCAATATTCACCTCCATTTTCTGATCTAAGACACTTAAACTTTTTTCCCGTCTCATTCTCAACCAAATCTTTCCATTTCTTAAAAGTATAAAAATACATCAGATTTTTGTCAAATGCAATAAACCCAAGCTTTTTTAGTTGCATCATCAATAAAAGTAACATAATAATGAGAGTTTCCAAGAGATGATACCTGATTTGGTCCCCATACATCTATATGCACAAGCTATAACCTTTCACTCTACTTTTATTTTCCAACTTTGAGAAATCTGACTCTCTTCTGTTTTCCATAAACACAATGCTCAGAGAATTCCAATTCAATTTGTTTAAGATCTGGCAACAAAATTATTTTTTGAAGTATATGCATCCCATTCTCACTCATATTTCCAAGCCTATGATACCAAAGTGCTATATCCACCACTGTAGAAGATAAAGAGATAGAAGAATCAATATTATTGGAACATAAATACAATGTACCTACCTTCTCTCCTTTTACTATCACCAATGATCCTTCGGTGACCTTTCACGCCTTATCTGTAAATATAGATATATAGGCTTCACTTTCCAACTGCCCTGTTGAAATCATATTTTTCCTTAGATCTGGTACATGTCTTACCTCTTTCAATAACCATTGGTTTCCATTCTTTTTCTTTATTTGTACCTTACCCATTCCAACAATTTTGCATGGTACATCATCACCCAAATGAAGCTATCCAAAATCACCTTGAACATAATCTAGAAAATGTTTCCTATGGGGTGTGGCATGAAATGAAGCCCCTGAATCTACTACCCAAGACTCAGAAATATTATCTATAGAAAGAATCAAAGCATCTTGTAACACATCGCATGTTACATTTACTTCTTGATTTTTCTCTTGTTGTCCATCTCTTTGTTTCTTTGGAGCTCTACAATATTTCTTCATGTGTCCTTTCTTACCACAATTCCAACACTCTGTATTTCCCATTCTGGATTTGGAGTTTCCCTTCCTAAAATTCCCACGGTTTCTTGAGCCCTTTCCTCTATCGTTTTGTCTTCCCCTGTTCTACACAGTCAATGCATTACCTAATGTCTCCCCTTTTATTTCCTATTTCATTTCCTTGCTAATGATAACACCAACAACATCGTCAAATTTTATATTGTTTGAACCAGAGACAGAGTTACTTACAACCTTGACCAAGCCATTCCATCTTTCTGGCAATAAGAAAAATATTAGAAGAGCCTTGACCTCATCATTAAAGTCCACTTTTACAGAACTTAGCTGATTAGTAATCGTATTAAATTCATTTAAATGATCTACAACAGACCCACCTTCTGACATATTCATATTAAATAATCTATTCATTAGAAATACCTTATTGGAGGCAGAGGGATTTTCCTACAGTTTATCCAATGCATCCATCAACTCCTTCTCTGTCTTTTCTTTTGAAATATTGAAATCCACTGACGTTATAAGGCTCAACCGTATCGTTCATAGTTCCTTTCTATCAAGAAAATCTCATTCTTCGTCCTTCATGGTCGTCAGATTATTTGTTATTCTACCCAATGGTAGGAATAGATCCTTCTGATATAAATAATCTTCCATCTGCATCTTCCATAGCTAATAGTTTTTGCTGTTAAATTTCTCAACCCTAAACTTTCCATCTTCCTCCATTTCTCCCACTCAAACCAGGAACCCTCTTTTCTTGCTAGTTACATTTATCTCTAATACCAATTGTTAGAAAAATAGGATCGTGGAGCAATAAAATAAAATAAAAAGTAGAAAAAAAACGAGAAGATACGTAATACAATAGATACACAGATATATGTGCTTCACCCAATGTGGGCTACACCCACCAGAGAAATTGTCAATTCCTTCCTTTTGATTATCCATCAAAATGAAGGGATACAACCTACAACACACCTATTGTAACTTCCTCTTCTTTCTCTCAAAGTATCCTCTCTCATAATACAATATTCACAATGATACATAGTCGCAATAAAATTGCCTCATAAAAGAGGGTTTCCTATTAGGGAAAGAAACTCTAACATAACTTCTACCATTAGATCCGTGACCTTATAATGAATGTTCTAGATTTACTATGAAATTACAATATACATTTACAAGTAAAATTTTCCTTCAGGGGATTCACCCCCACAGCCCCACCAGGGGCTCGATTCCCCCCAGACCCCTTAGGGGGAGAGATCCCTCCCTGTAAGCCCCCCATGTGGAGGGGTGTATATTATTCCAGGGTGTACAGTATTTAGGGGGTATAAACATTTCTCAAAACAAATACCTATGAATCAGGAAGATAATTAGGCTCCATAACCAACAAATCTCCCATTGACTAGACGTTCCTCGCTCATTTGGAGGATTCAATGAAATCAACGATTGTGACTTAATCAGGTGTTGATATGGACGGTCAGGAATTTGGCCCTCTGGGACTTCAGGATATTGCAACTCTCAAGTTGTTCAAATCCCCCAGAGTTATACCTACCGAAGTGGTCATAAAGTGATGATTATCTCTTACCATTAGTTAACACCTATCCTTCCACTCGCTTAATCCAATGACTATGACTTAATCAAGTGTTGAGATGGACGACCCTTATTTATTTTGGGGCTTCAACACACTGGGAATCTGGGTTATTAAAACTCTAAAGTCATTCAACCCCCCCAGATTTATACCTTCTGAAGTGCTTACGCCATCCTTCCATTGCTTGATCTAACAATTGAGAAAATTCCCGAATGTATCTTAGATCGATGGTCTGCATGATTTCATTACTTCGAGACTCTCGGATATTACAACTCTCAATTTGTTCAACTCCCTTGGAGTTATACCTACTGAAGTAATTACACTATCCTTCCACTACTTGATCTAATGGTTTATAAAAGTCCCTAAGAGATCTTAGATTGACGATCTACATGATTTCATTACTCCTGGACTATGAGAATTTGTGGCTTACCTTGTCTTTCCACTATAATCAATCAGAGGGTCGATAATTCACCAACAATTCCTCCTTGATCCGACAACCTACGCTAATATGTGGTTACAACCTTCAGGGATTCCAATTGTTTCTAACTCATCTATTCCTGGAATGCTCAACGTTGAATGACCAAAAAACTCATCAACCCATTTGAATGGTTGAGGTTTTAAGGGTTTGATCTGACGGCTCTAGTTATGATTGAAATTTCTCAGCTAGATCTGACATCTCTCGTTTATCTTCCTTCACCTAAATATTTATTGACCTGGGATCAATCTCCTTCAGAGTTTAGATTCCTTTGAGTCTCCTTTTTATTTACACTTTGATTCCAACTGAACCATGATCATTGATCTGTGCCTTCGGTCAATGATCGATGGTTGTCATATCTCCTGACTGTAACAAATTTTCCTCATAGTTATGAAGGTGTTTCTACAGTTGATCTGTTAGGAATTCGATCCCAATAGCACTTCCTTAAGGCACTCCTTTTCTTGATCTTTCCTTCGACCTTTACAAAGGTCTTAATGCTACGTTCTCTGATTTCATGCAACCTAATACACTATCTCTCTTGAGCTTTAGGATCTCAAAGACATATTATTTATTCATGTCAATACCATATTCATCTTGTTGACATCAATGCCAACACCATAATACCATGTTCAATAGTTATGGCCCATATCAGTCTAATGTTTCAACCAGAAGCTTTGATACCAATCTATAACATACCCAGCCACCCACAGGTTGGCCACGCTACTTTAAAATGCACTTCAAAAATGGATTTTGAATTCTAATAACAATTAATTTTAAATAAACCATGAAATATTGCAATAACCACACATGCAATAATCAAGATCATGCTAAACCATCCAAGAAAGGGACAACGTTCCATGCATAGAAATAACCAATAAGCATGCACAAAAAATTACATCTCAGACATAAATATACACATTGGAATATAAACTATGAAGAAAACACAGAGAGCACTTATCTTTGCAATTAAAAATTCACCAAATGGATGCAGACCAAGGACATTCCTCCCAACCATAGACATCATTATTCATTTACTCTCAACAATAGGTCACCCTTGATCCAGGGCTATGAATCCATAAAGACGGGTCCTAGGATAAATATAAAACACACAACCATTGGCTAACTATCTCTCAAGTTTCCCAACCACACAACAAATCCTAATTTCTAGCTCTCTTTCCCCTTCATCCTACTTCCAATTCTCTTCAGGGATATAGTGATACTGGTCAAGAAATCTCCCTGCTGGAAACTCTAAGGATTATCAGTTGTGGACATTTTTTTTCAAACTTCCATCAATCTCATGCATGCAAGCATTCATTCCTTCCTGGAATGATCAATAATTCCTCACAACCATATCGCAATGGATCTCCTCCCCCAACTATTTGTTTCCATGCTCTAACCAAAAGAACATGAATTAGAAAGAGTGAATGAGGAATTTCTCCAAATGAAATGATTAACTAAGAATAAAGAACAACCCCCAAACATGCCACCGATAGGGTTTATATAATTAGAAAAACCAAGAACCCCATGGCCTCCCCAAGAAGCTCATGTAACCACTTTTCTTCATAAAATCAATTATGGGTAAATACAATATAATAAATTACTTAGCCCCTTAAGCCCCCTCTCTCGTGGAATCATATCCCCCTATCTCTTTTGTCCTTGTTTTTCTTGAAGCTAGCAATGTATTTTATTAATATATATAGATGCATTACATTTCTAGGCACTCTGGCCCCTTTCCGTCTTTACAGACTCACTAGCCTAAGTCATATTTACGTAATACATTCTAGTTCATAGGGATAAAAACTCGGGGTGTTACATATGTTGTATGCATGTGTATGCATATTTAAGCTTACTATGATTGAACATGTGTCTTGATTGATGTTATAAACTTAAAAGAGATTATCATGTTCCATCTCATCCTTGTTGAATCATATTAATATATTACATAGAATATTAAAGGGAAAGAGAAAAAATAACATAGGGGTGAGTTATATCTAATAGGGTTTAGGGTTTAGAGTGAGTTATATCTAAAATGAAGATTGAATATGATCTTGAGTGACCTAAGAAAATATATGCACACTCAACCTACGTGGAAGGAGTAGGAAGACTACCCACTAACTTCGAGGCTGATTATCTCTATGAGAGGTAACTAATGGATCCAAAAAGAAGAAACTTTAGACACAAAGCCAACTATCTACTTGTTAGGATATTTATACACTTAGGATTTAGTTAAGATCTACTTGGTCTAATGGGTCATTAGGTAAAAGTGTGTTTCTTAGTGTGTTTTTTTAGTATGCATTAGTATGCATTTGTAGTTAGGAAATCCGACGGTCACGATATGTTCCCGACATAGAGTGATATAACGATTCATACTCTCCTCGATATTAAGGGTCATTCATCCATGAATTAACACCTGATTGGTCCATGATCTCTATTTAAAGAGCATGGAGGGTCATTTTCCGATGGTCGATTGTGAGAAACTCTTTTGTAAAATCTATTTGTAATCTTTTTTTTTTGCATTAATAAATTGCTACAAGTGGTCGTGTTGGCTGGGGTCGTGGATGTTTCCCCGTAAGGGTTTTACCACATGAAAACATCAGTGTTTTTCTCTTTGATCTGGATATGTGAGTGGTTACTGAAGGTGTTTTTCCTCTATTGGAATACATGTGTTGTCGAACATGGTATCAGAGTCTGTTTGAAGATCCGCTCCTGTTGTAGATCGAGATCGTGAAGCTGGTTTGCCTCATCTCCATTTTTTGTCATTTTCGTACATTTATGGGTTGAGAGGACTGTTCTGATGTGTCTGGAGTACTTGTTTCATTCAGGAACACTTTTTGTTTCACTCAAAAATGTCTCCGTTTTCCCAAGATATGGTCATTACAGTCAGATCCGGAGGTATAAATCTTGAATACACATTTTTAAATTTTTTGCAGAGTACTATTTTAGTTTTATTTCGGTTTTGTATTATCTATTTCCAGGTTACTAATTTTTTAGATCTATGTATGCTCTTTTCCCCGCACCCTGTGCGATCTCAGCAAATTAGAATCAGATAGGAAAAAGGTCCATCTTTCGGGTAAGCTAACCGAGATCTAACCCTTGTTGTCATTGAGAAGAAAAAATTGTTTCTTGTGTGAAAATAGTTTTTTTTAGCACGCTCTCCAAGGCCAACAACAACAACAAAAAGACCCCCAATCAACAACAACATCATCAACACCCCCAATCAACAACAACAACATTCTCAATCATCATCATCAACAACAACAACAACAATCCTCTTCCTAAAAAATACAATATGTTTTGCTAGACCATTTGGTTAAAAGTTGTCTTATTAAGTAAGAGGTCTTGAGTTCAAGTCTCTCTTTTGTTACTTTTTTTGAAAAAGTTCATGCTCAAATTGTAAAGTGTATTTCACTTCAACTATAAAAGTGAATCACTATAAGTAGCTTTAATATTTTATTTTAGAGTTATTTATTTTGCATGCAACTTTTCTTTTCTAAAAGTGATCCTCACTTCTCTTTATAAAAGTGGGTCACTTCATAAAACAACTTATAGTATCACGTGGTCATTTGGTTACCATTTATGTCTTTTTTAAAAATGACATAACTCTCACATCCAAAGTCCATTTTCAGTGTCGTTTTTTTTAAAACCATATAAATTTTCAAGATATTTCCATCCAGATCATCGGTTTTAGTTTTTAAATCCATATTATCTGCATATTTAAGATGGATTCTACAAGTAATCTCTTACTTACCAGCACTAACTACTTCCAATGGAAATATGATATGGAAGATTTATTAATAAGTAAAGGCTTGTACCAAATTACCTTGGGAAAGGAAAAAGCACCCAGTGATGATGATAAGAAAGTCAAATGGGCTAATAGGAGTGATGAAGCACGTGGGCTAATCGAGATGTCCATCTCTCCTGATTTAAGGTTCTACCTTAAACAAATTGATGACCCCAATGAAGCTTGGGAAAAGATTGAATCTGTGTTTGGTAAACTCAGTATTATTCGACCACAACAGCTAGAAAATCAATTACTGACCTTAAGTCCAAGTGATTTTTATTGCATTGGAGACTATTTATCTAAGTTTAAAACACTCATAATTTTATGTGAAGAATGTGAGATAGAAATGGAGGAAGAACGTTTCATCTATCTTATTCTTTCCAAGCTAGGTAGTTCATATTCTGTGTTTGTATATACCTTTTATGCCATGAGAGAGGCTCTAAGGAAAGATTATCAAAAACCCACTCTTGAGTCCTTTTGTGTTTCTTTGATTAGAGAGGAAGATAAACTTATACAACTTGGAGTGATCAACACTGTAGGTACCTCCAACAAATCCTTAGTTTCCCACCAGAAATATAAACCCAAGTATCCCAAGAAGCAACATCCTCACTACAACAACAAGCAACATAAGGGTCCCAAACCCACTCAGATAGCTTCAAATCCTAATGGTGACAAATGAGAAAAATATAAAAATAAGAATACTGATAAACATTACAACATTTGTGATAAAGATGGTCATGTTGAGTCCAAATGTTTCAAGAAGATGGTTGCTTTAGAAGCAGTGATGAAGAAGCACAACATTAGTATTGATTCTATTTCTTCTTCTTCTTCTCATGGACATGCACTTTACGTTTATGGTTTCTCCTTGAATACAACTTCTACTTATTCTTCTGATGAATGACTTATTGATTCAAGAGCATCTTATCATATGGCTAAGGATAAAGACATATTTTCTACTCTAAATGAATGTAACACCAAGAAAATATTTGTTGGTGATGATATATCTCTTAGTGTTGTAGGATCTGGAACAGTTCAAGTATATACTTTTCATTTCAATGATGTATTATGTGTTCCAAGTCTTTCTTGTAACCTTCTTTCAGTATATCAAATCATTCAGGTGAAGGTAAAACCATAGAGTTTTCACCTCACCAAGTTGTAATCAAGGATCTAAAATATTCTAAGCATGTTCTTGCAACTAGAATTGTTGATGGTATTACCAGGTTGTACAAGTTTGACAACTTTGGGTCATCATCCTTTTCATCAGTTTTTGTTTCTCATAGTGATGACTTGAGAAAACTTTGGCATGAGCGGATTGGTCATCTAAACTATCGTTCATTGCAACAACTATGTAATCAATAGATGGTGACTAGTCTTCCTCTTGTTTCATGTAGATATGGTGTTTGTTCCAGTTGTGCTATCGACAAACATCATCGAGACAATTTTGAAAAACGTGCCTCTTGGCACGCCTCGGGCCCTTTGCAGCTTGTTCACAGTGATTTGTGTGGTCCAATTTCTTCTCCTTATTTTTGTGGGTGAAAGTATTTCTTAACTTTCATTGATGATTTTTCTAGACATACTTGGGTTTACTTCTTAAAACTTAAGAGCAAAGTTTTTTGCCTATAAGGCCCTTGTAGAAAAGCAATCTAGACATCAAATCCAAAAGTTAAGAACGTATAATGGAGGCGAATATGTGAACAATAATTTTACAAGTTACTGCACTACACAGGGCATCCAAATGCAACAAACTATTCCATATACACCACAACAAAAAGGTGTTGCTGAGAGAAAGAATAACACATTAAAAGAAATGGCTAATTGTATGATCCAATCTAAAGGATTAAGTCTAAAGTATTGGGCAAAAACAATCAACTGTGAAAATTACATAGTCAATTTCACTCCCACAAAGGATCCTAGAAATATAACACCGGAAGAAGCTTGGACTAAAATTAAACCAGATGTAAGTCACTTCCATGTATTTGGAAGTATAGCATGGGATCACATTCTTGATGAGAAAAGGAAAGTATTGCATCCTAAAAGTGAGAAGTGTATATTTGTTGGTAATTCTTCAACCACATTGTAATGAAATTATTATTAGAAGAGATGTTAAATTTGATGAAAATATCTTGTCCTGTGAGCCTAATTCGGTTATTGTCCCTTCCTCGCCCTGCAAGCCATTTTTGGTGTTTGTGCCTTCTTCTGTTCCTATTCTGGTTTTTTCTTCAGATGATGATAGTGAGGATGAAAATCCACCTCTTACTTCTCACCTTCCTCCAGATGATCCCTTTGAACCTGAACCAACAACAATTCCACCGCTTCCTATATGGGTTCATTCAACATGAGAAACAACTGGTGGTCTTGTCAGCGATCCTTTAGATGAGCGTCAAACATGTTCACAGTTCCAACGAGCCTCTTCTCTTTTGTCTCAAGTTTCAAAGACTCATGATCCATAGACATTTGCAGAAGCTTCAAGTCATCCAGATTGGGATACAACAATGAATTGAGAGTATTGTTCTTTAATGGAAAATGATACTTGATATCTTGTACCTCTTCCAAAAGGAATAAAACTTGTCATATGTAAATGGATCTATAGACTTAAGTATGCATTAGATGGAAGTGTTGAAAGACACAAGGCTCAGTTAGTTTCCAAAGGATTTTCCCAAGTTGAATGAATTGACTATAATGAAACCTTTTCCCCTATAGCCAAAATGAATTCCATCTGCCTTGTTCTTTCCCTTTCTGCCTCACATAAATGGAAGGTCCATCAGATGGATGTTAAATCTTCCTTCTTGCATGGATATTTTCAAGAAGAAATCTACATGGAACAACCTCTTGGCTATGTATAGAAAGACTCTAGCCTTGTTTGTCACCTTAAGAAATCTCTTTATGGTCCTAAGCAAGCTCCCCGAGCTTGGTATGCCAAAATGGACAACTTTCTTATTGACATCAGATTCTCTAGATGCCATTCTGATCCTAATGTCTATACCAAGAAAGTAGGAATCCATCTCATAATCCTTGTACTTTATTTTGATGACCTTATCCTTACTGGTAGCGACTCAAAAATTTTAAACCATGTGAAAACCAACCTTAAGAAGAAATTTGAAATGACAGACTTGGGCTTTTTGCACTATTTCCTTGGCCTCCAAGTTTTGCAAACCAATGAAGAAATTTTTCTTTCTCAGTCTAAGTATGCTTGTGAAATTCTTCATCGCTTTCATATGGATGATTGTAAACCATCCCCTTCTCCCTTCCAGTATGGATTCAAGCTTACTGCCACCTGTACTTATCCTGAAGTTAATGCCACCCTATATCATCAGTTAGTTGGTAGCCTCTTATACTTGACTCATACTCGTCCTGATCTTTCCTTTACTGTTGGTCTTGTTTCTCGGTATATGAAAACACCCAATGAAATACATTGGAAAGCAACTAAAAGGATACTTCATTATGTCTATGGTATAATTCAATTCAATATACATTATAGTTTAGGGGGGACTGCTTTATTGGTTGGTTTCACTGATTCATATTGGGATGACAACCCTAATGATCAAAAGTATACTACAGGTTATGTTTTTAGCCTTGGTTTAGGACCTGTCACTTGGGCATGTAAGAAACAACAGGATATTGCACTTTCTTCAACAAAATCAGAGTATTTAGGTATCTAGCAGCGGTAAATGCAAGTCAGGAAGCCTTGTGGATTCAACATATCCTTTCAATGTTTGGATTCGAGCAACAACATCTGACCAACCTTTGGTGAGAAAATCAAAGTGCCATCAAGCTTGCCAAAGACCCATTTCAACATAAACACAACAATCACATCGAGCTATACATGCACTTCATCAAAAATCTCATTCATGATCAAGTTGTTGAAGTGCTCTTTTTCCCTAAAAAAGATCAAGTTTCAGACATTTTCACAAAGTTGTTATCAGGTAAATCGGTGAATGAAGACATAGAATAATCCCCCTAGATCCACCTATATCTAGAACAAAACATGACATGACATGGCACTTTCCCTAGGCTCTAATCATCAATTTTACTACCGAACAAAAGATGATAGACATACCTTTAAATGTCGCTTCCTTTTGTCTTTGTTATTCTTGTTTCGCTCAGGTTCTCTTGTGATACTGATCCTGTAGTGAGACACAAACCAACCAAAGTGAAAGCAGAGAGAGTATATTCAATGACAACCTATACATATGATCAAGGAATTATGCAATAAAATAAAGATAATTCTATGGGGAAGAAACATGTCATTGTATTATATTAATAATAGGAAGAGAGATTACAACTAGATGCCTTGATGTCGTAAGGTTCCTTCCAATAGTTCCTTGCTTCCCACACATTTTTTATCCAAGAATTATGAGACTATAGATCTGACATCTAAATTGAAAAAAACAAAGCTCAAAGCCACTCTAACCAAGCTAATAATTCCAAGCCAAATCCAACTAATCTCAAAGGCTCAAGAACTTTCCAACACAATCAAGCTAACCTCAAGCTCAATCCAACAACTTTCTCCATGAGAGTTCCTCTCCTTTTATAATTTGAAGAGGATAAGGTGAGGAGGTTAGGATGATCCCACTAAATCATGAAAGTGAGTAAGATCCAAACTATTCGTAGGCCACCTCACCATAGAATCTTCTCCTTCTCGAAGCATCAAGAAAATGCTCATTTTTCCCACATACGAAGGCTGCCGTGACCTGGCTATAGTGTAGCTTGTGGGAATTCAGCACCCTAAATATAGTGCAGCCTACAGAAATCAGGCATTTTCTCACCCTAGCTATGGTGCTGCGAGCGAAAATCCTTTAAAATAAGGTTTTTACAGAGGAAAACACAACTTCTTCTCTCAGGAAAAGTTCTTCTTCCTTCTTTCTTTAGGAATTCAGGCTACTGACCCCTCCGAAGGAAACATATAGGTTTACATCATTAAAATTCATAGGGATGATGAAAATAATGTGTACCAGAGATCCCCCCAAAGTATGAAGTTAGAGCAGAGTGATAGCTGGAATACTTTGTCGAGTGTGTGTAGGAAACAAGGAACATTTGGTCAAAAACCTGCCAACAAAAAAGGAAATACAGTACAATAATATATATCATCACTGAAGTAGGAATTCCCATACTTAGAATACAAATGACTCAAAGCATAAATTCCGACATGAGAAGATCCATGTCAAGTAATACAGGTCATGGCCACCAAACATACATTGTGGATCCATGCCATTATGACTCAAATCTAAACATAGCCACCAAAAAATACACTGTGGATCTATGTGTTAAAGACTCAAATTTGAACATAGCCACGGGACATACAATGTGGATCTATGGAACAGTACAAACTGGATATACTCCAATGCAACCTGAATCTGTTAGAAAAGATTCAGGGTCTTCATCTCCATCACTCTATAGTACGAATCTAACCATGCGATTATAGGTGTTGAAGTCGAACATGGTGGAAACCACTTGATTACCAGTCATTAGTGAATATTGTTAACAAGTGTGAGGGAAATCACCATTAATGTCAATGACTCCCAAGGTACACTAGTACAATCCAACGAATGCAAATTAATTAGCTGAAGTCGAACACTCGACGGAATCTCCTGATGAAGGGTCAATAACGAAAACCCATTGTCGAAAGTGAGGAAACCAACCATTGAGGCATATAGGTTCCAAGGTACCAATTAGTTTCTAAGTCTAATTCTTGGATAATGAGTTGAATTCAACAGGAAAAGACTTGTCACAGGAGGGCCTTAATGTATCCCACATCAATGACATGAAACGGGTAACAAGATTTGAAGTAGATCAGAGTAACCAATGACGCAGGATTGACTCAGGGATGGTTGAATTAATAGAACGCTTAAGGACTGTAGAAATGGTCGATGCAATAGAAGGCTTTCCAGGTTGAACTTCTCTTTGAACATATTGATGACACGACAACTGTCTTGGAAACAACGACTCAACAACAGGGATCATAGATCAATTTTTAATCTTATAAAGGAGTATGATCAAAAGACAAGCAGATTTTCCCAACCTAGACACAAAGCAAGTGAAAGGGTGTCATGTTCAAAGGAGACTCTTCCATGAAATACAGGTTTAGACACATTTCTTTCCCAAATTTCCCCCCACCATTTCTAGCGAGTACCTCTTTATTTTTACACAAGCTTGAGGAGGATAACATATGCTTGTAAATGCAAGCTCATCCTTCGAACGAGCCCCTCGGAGTATGTTTAACGAACCCTAAGAAGGAGTGGTTCGGTCCCATATGGACCTTTCGATGTTTGTTTAATGAGTCCAAAGAAAGAAAACTCAAGGGTTTTTCATGTTTAGAGAGTCTGAAAAACACTTTAAGAGAACTCTCTCGGTTCCTTTTTCGTAAGTTAGTTGATGAGACCGAAAAATTGATAAACTATCGCTCATCAAACGTTTTCTTCAAATACTTTTACGAGCGTGAAAAGAACAAGGTCGCTCGACAATCTTTTCATATTTAGAGACTCTGAAAAGAGCTTAAAGGGAACTCCAAGGGGTTTGTTTTTTGTATAACCTTTACGAGTTCGAAAAAGTGATAAAAGTTTACTCGGTTACATTCTCATTGATTTACGAGCACGAGAAAGAACAAATACTAATCTTGGTAACTTATTCTCATGTATTTATGAGCATGAGAAAGAACAAATACTAAGCTCGGGATTGTTTTCATTTTTTACGCCAGCTTTAAAACAAAACAAAACTATGCTTGAGATATATTTTATTTTTACACAAGCTTAAAAACTAAACAAAACTATGCTTGGACCTGGTTTCATCTTTACACAAGATTAATCTAGAGGAAACTATTCTTGAGGTAGGTCACTTCATTTTTACATAAGCTTGAACCATAGAAAACTATTCTTGGAGTTCCCAACACATAACGCAGGGATGGTTGGTACTTAGCCCCCAGCTTAAGAAAATAGCGGCTCTAACTTCAGCATGAAGTCCAAAGGCTGAAAGCATTGCCCTCCAAGCTTCGTTTCATTCAATTGCAAAGGTGGATGAAAGGAAGCTCCAAATACTAGACGAAGGACTTGACTCAAAAAAAGAGGGGGAAGTTGTTTCATGTTTTAACAAGCTTGACACAGGATAAGAACTATGCTCGAGAATCTAGGTTCAATCCCTAAACCTCTGTTTCATTTTTTAACGAGTTGGACATAGAACCATGAACTATGCTCGTAACCTCTGTTTCATTTTTTAATGAGGTTGCCACAGAGATGAAAGACTATCCTTGTAGATGGGTTCATTTTTTAATGAGATTGAAAGCAGAAAACTATGCTCAAGGCTGGTTCCATTTTTTAATGAGCTTCAAATCAGAAAATCATGCTCGAAGATGGTTTCATTTTTTAACGAGCTCGAAATCAGAAAATCATGCTCAAAGTTGGTTTCATTTTTTAACGAGCTTGAAATAAGAAAATCATGCTCAAGAATCTAGGTTCAATTGATGAATGTGGACATAGACTAATCCCCTTAGATCCACCTATATCTAGAACAAAACATGAAAGGATATGGTGCTTTCCCTAGGCTCTAATCATCAAATTTACTACCGAACAAAATACGATAGACATACCTTTAAATGTCGCTTCCTTATGTCTTTGTTGTTCCTATTTCGCTCTAGTGATCTTGTGATATTGATCCTGCAGTGAGACACAAACCAACCAAAGTGAAAGCAGAGAGAGTATATTCAATGACAACCTATGCATATGATCAAGGAATTATGCAAGAAAATAAAGATAATTCTATGGGGAAGAAACATTCCACTATATTATATTAATAATAGGAAGAGAGATTACAACCAAATGCCTTGATGTCGTAAGGTTCCTTCCAACAGTTCCTTTCTTCCCACACATTTTTTATCTAAAAATTGTGAGACTATAGATCTGACATCTATCTTGAAAAAGGAAAATCTCAAGGCCACTCTAACCAAGATAATAATTCCAAGCCAAATCCAACTAATCTCAAAGGCTCAAGAACTTTCCAACCCAATCAAGCTAACCTCAAGCTCAATCCAACAACTTTCTCCATGAGATTTCATCTCCTTTTATAAGTTGAAGAGGATAAGGTGAGGAGGTTAGGATGATCCCACTAAATCATGAAATCAAGTAAGATCCAAACCATTTGGAGGCCACCTCACCATAGAATCTTCTCCTTCTAGAAGCATCGAAAAAATGCTCATTTTTCCCATGTATAAAGGTCGTCGCGACCTGGATATAGTGCAGCCTGCAGAAATTATGCACCCTAGCTATAGTGCAGCCTACAAAAATTAGGCATTTCTGCACCCTAACTATGGTGTAGCCTGCATAAATCCTCCAAAATAGGGTTTTTATAGAGGAAAACACAACTTCTTCCCTTAGGAAAAGTTCTTCTTCCTTATTTCTTTAGGAATTCAGGCTACTAACCCCTCCGAAGGAAACATATAGGTTTACATCATTAACAATCATAGGGATGATGAAAATAATGTGTAACAAAAGTCTCTTACCGAAGCGAAGTTTTCCAAACTTCGATCTATGTTAGGAGTTCAAGAAGTTTTCATTAAGGGGTGATAGGCCCTAATGCCTCCTTCCTTCTCCTATTGTTTCAACATTGTAAATCCTTCAATCTGATCCCAAGTTGTTCTTAAGGGGGGATGTTAGGATATTTAGAAACTTAGGAGTTAGTTAAGATCTAATTGGTCTAATGTGTCGTTAGGTAAAAATGTGTTTCTTTAGTATGCATTAGTATGCATTTGTAGTTAGGAAATCCGACGGTCACGTTATGTTCCCGACATAGAGTGATCTGACGGTTCATACTCTCCTCGATATTAACGACCATTGATATGTGGCTTAACACCCGATTGGTCCATGATATCTATCTAAAGAGAATGGATGTTCATTTGTCGATGATTGATTGTGAGAAACTCTCTTGTAAAATCTCTTTGTAATCTTTTTCTTTTGCATTAATAAACTGCTCCAAGTGGTTGCATTGGTTGGGGTCGTGGATTTTTCCCCATAGGGGTTTTACCACGTGAAAACATTGGTGTGTTGTTATTTGATCTAGTTATGTGAGTGGTTACTGATGGTGTTCGTCCTCTGTTGGAATACCTATGTTTTCGAACACTACTAAACATTGTTAGCGTAGCTAGGAACATTGCTTACTAGAGGAAATTAGAGGTCTAAATTGACACCCCCAAGGAAAATATTAAATACTAAGAGTGTAATCCAAGTGTTATCTATTGAAAGAAAATCTATATTTTCTCATCAATGATACTTTCCATGTAAGCTAGTTTGATGTAGAGTTGTGATATGAGAGTTAGAAACAATAATATAACATTTAGATTCTTGTGCGTGCAAAATAAATGATATAGTGATAAATATTTTAATTTATATAACATTTTGTTTCTCAATTATGATTTATTTCATGTACAACTAACACCAATTTCATTATATTTGGACTAATAAGTAAGAATCTAGACTAAAAAATGATGAATTTTGTAACATTTTAGTTCTCAATTATGATCTATTACATGTACAACTTACACCAACTTCAATAAATTTGGACTAATACGTAAGAATAAACATTAATAAATTGTGAACTTTGATTTTAAAAGTGTTGTAATGTTCCCAAGCAAATTCATTAGGAACTTAGGTGTTTATTTTTTATCTGTTTGTATTATTTTTCTTGATTGTTTTCCAGGTTTCTTTCAATTTGTGCTGGAAGTGTTTTATTAGGTTTTATAGTATATGAATGATGAAGATAACACAACAACATCTGAAAATAGAAAGATACAAGAGAATGATCAACAAGTTCATATTTGAACTTTAGTTAGATAATAAGATGACCTCCATATATGGGATCCACAGATCTGGAAAAATAAAGATAAGATATAGAAGCTTGGACTGAATATGCCTCCAACATACAAAAATAAGCGCAGATGAAGTCCTACAGATCCTCCAGTAGCATCATGCAAATATGAACAAGATCACTTTATTTCCCTTTTGAATTATTGCACCCATATCTCACTGAGTTGCACACTTCCTGGCTAGGAAATCTCTAGGAATTTTGGCCTCCAAACCAATGAAATAAACTATAGATATAATGATGGTAAACACTTGTGATGAGTCTCTTCAGTTGTTGCGATTGATTTAACCCTCCAACTCACTATATCTACTAGTGTTAGTTCGCCCTCCTTCAGGAAATTCATCCAATGACCACAATAAATAAATATGCATCATAAATCCACCATCAATAGTTTTGAAATGGTGCTTCGGGCTTGGAAAACCCTTTAGGAAATAGTTTCTTCCCAGATCTCCTTTCCTTTACTCAAATCAAACTGATTTTCTTCCAACAGTGTGCCCCGCCTGCATAAAACCTCACGATTTGTGCCTTGCCTCTTTTTTCCACTGTAGAAATCAACTTGTATCTGAAAATAATGGCGAGGGAGGAATATTTCACCTCCTTGGCCAAACTTGTACTAGGAACAGAGGGATTTTTCACCTCTTTGCTGGTCTCTAGGGTTTGTTTACTCAAAACCCTTGAAGCATAAGTTGCATAGCTCAAGAATATTGGTTTGAATATGACTACAAGATAAAAAAAATAAGTGAATATGAACTCCTCTTGATCCTCTAGTAGAAGCATGGAAAGATAAACAAGATCAATTTCTTTCCCTTCTGAACTATTCAACCCAGATCTGTCTAAGTTGCACACTTCCTGGTTGGGAAACCTCTAGGAATTTCGGCCTCCTCTATTTTTCCCTCCAAACCATTGAAATAAACTTTAGATCTATATATTTGATGATGGTAAACAACTATGATGAGTCTCTTCAGCTGTTGAGAGTGATTTAACCCTCCAAATCACTAGATATACTAGTGATAGTGCGCCCTCCTTCAGGAAATTCATCCAATGACCACAATAAATAAATATGCAGGAGAAATCCACCATTAATAGTTGATAAAGGGTTCTCTAGGTTTGGAAAACCCTTTAGGAAATATTTTCTCCCCAAATCTCCTTTCCTTTACTCAACTCAAACTGATCTTCTTCCAACAGTGTGCCCCACCTGCAAAAAACCTTCTGATCTGCGCCCTTCCTCTTTATTCCACTATAGAAACCAACCTGTGGCTGAATACAAAGGTGAGTGAGGAATATTTCACCTCCTTGGCCAAGCTTGGACCAGGAGCAAAGGGACATTTCACCTCCTTGTTGGTCTCTAGGGTTTGTTTTCTCAAAACCCTCAAAACATAAGCTACATAGCTCAAGAAGCAATAAGAGAAAATGACATGAATACTGACTGAGGCACCCTCCTCTTTCTTTTATACCTCCATATTCTAATTTTCAGTTGAGTTACTTTATTGTCTTTTCTATGGTTATTACTTACTTTTCTCCTTAAGTCAAATAACCCCTTTTTTACTTTATCAAAGTCACTTTAATAATATAACATTAAGTTCCTAAGTGACACTTTAGTACCTCGTAACCCCTTTTACCCATGGGACTATAGTCTATAGCAGTGACTAGACTACTAAGTCCTTTAATGTTCTTGTCAAGGAGAGGGGAACATTACAAGTGTGAATATCATTATTCCTAAAGTGAAAAATTGGATTATGAAAGTGTGAATATTAGTTTTTAAAAGTGTGAATTTCAAATAATTTTGATACAAAAAGTGAGAATTTCAATTTTGAAAGTGTGAATTTTGAAATCTGAAAGTGTCAATTTTGATTCCAAAATTGTGAGCTCCAATTCTGAAATTGTAAAATTTTATTCCAAAAGTGTCAATATTGAATTGCTACAATGTGTATTTGGATTTCAATATGGTAAATTTATTTTGTTATGTGTATATAAAATCTAATTCCAAGATTAATGTACAATTGCAAACATTTTATTAATTTGTATGTGCATGCATAATATCACTATGACATACAATGTTAAATATATCAAGATTGAAGAGACACAAAAAAATAAATACAAGTATAACAATCATTGAATTGTAGAGTTGTACTTTTTTCACAAATATTTAAGGCAACAAACAATAAGTTTCCATATAAGAAAAATGATGACTATGAGTCGGTCCTTTTTACCAACTTCCTCATCTTAACTATAAATACTATAACTTGTTTTAATTGCAGAAAATTTATTGACAAAACCCATATCCTAGAATAGAAGAGAGCAATTAACATTCAATATTTTACATGAAGCAACAAATATTAATTAAAATTGACTTCTAATTTATGACTTCTTATAGGATAGAAGGCATTAAAAAATTATGAGTATAGAGTTTCTTAGTTCTTCATTCAAATAAATTCTCATTCATTGACTTCATTCTCACTTTCTCCATTCTATTCAACTTGTTCTCATTACACCTCATTTACCTCAAATCCCTTCCCATTTATTTTTATTATCTCTCCCTTCCATCATGCCTTTGATGACCATGCCCATATGATGCTATTCACATAAATGGA
>ML783500.1:1339595-1353801 GCA_009831015.1 Picea engelmannii | reverse complement strand
CTTAGATTACCATTAAAAATAAAATAAAAGAATCCAACCATAGATTAATATGAGGTGACCACTTTTCATCCTAAACTAAGGGTTTATATTGCATAACATGTGTGTCATCAATGAACTGAAATTTGAAGTATTTACATCATTTCATACCAGTTGTCATGTAGTTACCATTCAATAGGTATGGATCCACAAATCTTGGAAGTTAAAGAGTTAACCAATTAGATATGAGACAAAGGAATTGTGGTCCTCACATGTCCTATAATAGTCCATCATCTATGTCAATGAAAATATGTCCTTTTATTTTATTTTTCAGTTGGTAACCTCTCATAAGTTTCATCTATGCTTTCATGTGTGTGTTGCATTATGAAAGAACCAACTTCAACAATGCCAAACACCCTTGCTATTGTTAAAAGGGATGAAAATGAAAACACATGGTGATTTTTATTATTGCTATTACAATTATCTATTTTCTACATTAATATTGGGGGGATTTTCTATTTGAACTATTTAATAGTTTGTATTATCAACACTTACCTCAGGTGCTTTCATATTGTCTTGTTTGTAGAAAGAAATTTTTTCATAAATTAATTTTGTAATAAAGCTTCATGCAATGGGTGTTTTAATGTTCTCCTCTTATACACCAAATCCCCATATAAATCCACCATTGATTCTTTAAGATATTTGAAGCATTTAACTAATGAAGTCACAATGAAGTTTGAACCCATCGCTATAAAGAAAAGGCTAAAGTGGACGAAGCCCCCACTTTTGTGTCCACATGTAAGCATGCTAGTTAAATAAGTTGAGAGATGCATGACACTACTAATAGTATTTTTCCTTCTTATCCAACCTTGATATACAAGTCTTTTCCTTGTCCATTTTATCATGCAAAATGCTTAAGTAGGTGCCAGGACGCTTCTCTAAATTCAATCCATCGACATAATACACACTATGACAGCTTGTATATAGTTATTATGGGTCATTTGTATTATCCACAACATTTCTACCTTTGACTAGATCAATGGTGGCCCTAAGTATGTTAGTGATTGAGACACAATCATTACACCTTGAAAATAAGTTTTTCTCATCACAACTTCAAGAAATTGATTTCTCCTTATTATGTTGAAAATAAAATGACACTAGAGGAATACCCAATAGTTGCATGTCTTCATTAACCATTTTGTGAAGAAAATCGTCGGTCATATTTGAAGGAAATAATCTAAGAGGTTCCCTTGTTCCACCTTGACGTATTGAGAACATTAAATATGAATCCTTATTTGAATTTTTGTCCACAACATTGCTAATACTATCCACTATTACAATAATACTATCCTCAAGTCACCATTTTTAAAGCTACCCTTATGGTGGTATAAAGTGTTTCTCTTTATTTCATAAGCCCAATATCACATATTTTGATAGACATTTAATGTGTCAAACTTCATTGTAAGTAGATTTGTCTTATTTATTTCCCCTTGTTTGGCAATAGAAACATTAAATACCATAAAATTTAGCACAAATTCTCTTCTTGAATTTTGATTCACCCGATATTTTAGAAATACAATAATTTTTAAAACAAGGTGTAGTGTGCATGCTTTTAAAGAAAGAATTTTCATTAGATGTTTTAACAAAGTTTAGACTTAGTTTTGTCGTTGTCTAATTGTTCTACGGTTTGGTCCTTTCTGTCAGAATACAACAACTTAAATATGCACGAAACCACACTTTTCTGTTGTTTAAATTGCATTTTTGAATGTAGAAGTGGATTCAACGTGCTGAAAAACCCCTAGGGAACCTGAATTATAGTGAAATAACCACTCATATATACGGATCCAACAATTACTTGTCGAATTTCAAACAAATATAGCCAAAAAATATTCCCCATAAAAAAAACATAGAGCATTTATCCCACAACATTAATTTTAGAATGCGTAGTTCTTTCAAATCTCATTTTTTAGCGTAGACACTTACATAAATTGAATGCCTCTCACTTCTTCACTCTTTTCCTTTCCACTGTATGATCATCGATCGCCGTCATAGCCATCCCATCACAACAACTCATGGGGTAGTTGCTACATCTTCTCCCTGCAACATGTACCTGTTTGTTGATGATAAATATTGATTCAATTAGGTACTGTGAACTTAGGGAAAGGAATATCCAGCATGTTGCAGAGTCTTTAAGACTCTATGAGCAGGCTTCCCATCCATGCAACCATGGAGCATGACCATGCTTCCGTCGTCCTCAGGCACATGGAGGGTCTTTCTGTTTTGGTTGTCTTCCACCTTCTTGTACATCGGCATAAACAATCATAAACTATACAACCCATAAAATATAGGATACAACGCATACAATATATGACCCCTACGATATACTATACAATGAATTAATTGAACGCTTGTTTGAAAATCAAATTTTGAATTTAATAAAGGTGCCAAGGATTGATGCCCATTCCAATGCAGATTTTGAATTTGTAATCCCACCCAACCTATGATTTTGAATTTGTAAACCTGCTCTCCCAGCCTTTAAATTTTCCTATAATTATATCATTTATGATAAAATTTCTTATGATTTCTTGGTGAGGATCTATATCCATGGTTACGAGGTTTCAGATTTTGAAGAAAACTGTAACTAAACACAATAATGGAAAGGTAAGAAATGCTAAGTGGAAGAATTATTAATACAGTGTATTGTGCTGACAGATTTCGAAACATCGGTCAGGTGGACAATGTGATAAGATCTCGCAACATTGGAAAAGTTAGGTTTTTCCAAGTACATCAGGAAACCCTTCGAACCTTGCAAAATAACTGGGGAATAAAAGTGATAATGGGAGTTGGGAACGATGAGATTTAGAAGATCTCATATTATCAGGCTGCAACAAATGGGTGGGTTAATGAAAACATTCACCAATTCTATCTGACCACCAATATCAAATACATCGCAGTGGGAAATGAAGTTTTTTCAATAGAAAACCACCATCATCTTCCCTATCTCATTCCTGCGGTGAGAAACATTCAAACCGCAGTCCGGAGTGCCAATATGCACAACTCCATACGCAGAACTTAACTTTCTCGCAAAGAATGGGTCTCCTTTCATGGATAATGTGTATCCCTACTTCAATTACAATTACAACAAGGCTCAAATCTCCTTAGAATATGCTTTGTTTAGATACTTGGACCCCATGGTGAATGATGGAGGTTGGCTCGTGGATTCTATGATTTCAGTGATGGAGAGATCGAGACATCCCGATATACCCATCATCATAACTGAAAGAAGGTGGCCTTCAGCATGAAATGAGGTGGCTATTGTCGATAATGAAAAGACTTACAATAAAAATCTCATCAAACATGTGATTTCAAATGTAGGAACACCGAAGAGACCTGGACGACACATTGAGTCGTACATTTTTTTCTCTTTTCAAAAAGAATCTGAAGGGCGGGGACACGACATAACAAAATTTTGGAATCTTCTATCCTAATCAAAACCTTGTTTATCCTATCAACTTCTCCCCTTAATTGATTTTGATTTCCATTCGAATTACCATGTACCCATTTTCTCACAATAAAATGGAAGGCTTGAAATATCTAATTTCTTTAGCCTTCTACCGATGTAACACCATGCATAGGATGGAATATTTGTTCAAGGACACGACAATAATAACAAGGTTGTGTGGTAGCGCAGTCCCTGCCAAGGAGGTTAGAAAGCAAATTGTGGAAAATGGGGTAGAATTGTAAATGAAACAAAGTGTTTGGTGCAAAATGTATATTAGGGAAATGTTGTGAAAAATGTATATCATGGAAGATACAGAAAAAGTAAATGATGGTCGGTAGACACATCAACATCTAATTTTTGAAAGTATATAGCAAACCTAATTTTTTTGGAAGTATATAACAAAGTAAAAAATTTGTTGACAGTGCAAGATTAAATTTGGAAATTTAAATGCATTTTCCATATGGACTGGTGAAAGATAAAAATATATGATGACACAAAATTAATAGGAGATAAGTAATATAAAAATTTAAATGCATTTGTGAACATGGGGTATATGTAAATGACGCTTACATTGTTGAATGCCATTTATTTTGAAATATATAAAAAAAGAAAAGTGTGTAACATATAAAAGAGTAGATGCATTTTCCATACAGACTGCTGAAGGATAAGAATAAAAGTCTAACATATTTAAAAGAAAATGCATTTGTTATACAGAATGTGGAAAGATAAGAATAGAGTCTGTAACACATAAAAATTTAAATGCATTTTTTATTTCAAGTATGTGAAAAAATGAAAGTTTGTTACATACCACTGCAAATTTTGAAATATACCAAAAAATTAAAGCCTGTTACATATAAACCAGAATTTCAATGCATTTTTCATGTAGACTAGGATTGGGGATCCTATGGACCATTAGAGAAATATGTACAAGAAACAGGATTGTGGAAAGAAGATAGAGTGCAATAGGTGCAAAAGAAAATAAATAGAAAGGTATAAGTGTTTGCCTATACATCTGTATTTAAGAAAGTGGAATAATCGGGCTGAGAAACAAAGAAAGATGTGATGAATTAACTTATAGTGAGGGTACATATGAGAGCTTTCGTTATTTGCTTGCATCTATCGTTTCATTGATGTCGACGATGATTGTGGTTTCAAGGATGTTCTTCACGACTGTTGGAATGCTGGGAACTGTCTGTTGTCTTTCGTTGGTGGCTTGTTTCAATTGCCTTTCGACCCATTCTTCAATGTAGCTTCTCATCGGGGTGATGTTGATCTCATTATGGATTTTGATGTTGAAAACTTCATTTTCTAATTCCTGGAAGTCGATAAAAAGATTAGAGAGAGCCTGATGAATTTCCTCATTCTGTACTGCATATTTGACTAGCCAGACATGGACGTGAGCTTGATCAAATTGAAGGATGCTGTAAAAAATTTCCAAAGACAAGTTATTCAACATAGCAGCCTATTTATTGAACTCTTGCCTGGTTAATGGCAAGGAGTTTGCGATTAAGAGGGGGTCTTGGAAGTCATTGGTTTTCCCTGCTAAGTCTATATTTGACAGCTTTGTGAATGATTTATATTTCTTCGCTATGGATTTTTCACATGACTAAACAATGAGACATAGGTTCTTTACTTTTTGTTTCCAACATGCATTCAATTGGCCGATCTGGTTTTTGAATGGAAGATCTTCTTCTTCTTTTTTTGTTTCTATCATATTGTTGACAATCTTGCCAAAAGGGATGACCATTTTTAAAAAGAAATTTTCTTCATCTTTTAATTTGGCTTGCAAAAGCTCGAGCAAGCTATGTGCCTTGGTTACAAGGGAAGTGATGGTTTGTGATATTTTCCACGCCCGGGTAACCAGTTTCATTATTTTTTTGGTATTGTTATCCACATATCTTTTACAGGATGCGAGCAGGGTGGAGGATGCTTTTACATTGGGTGCAGGGGTGCCAGGCATGGCTATTTCCAAAGGATCGACAAGCAATGTCATAGGAATGAAAGTGTCTTCCAATTCCTTGACTCAGTCCTTCAGTTTTTCATTCTAGGTCTCAATGCATTCGATGGAATCATGAATTTCTTCTCTAGTCGTGGTGTGAAGTTGACAGATTTGGGGCGACCGCATGTTGGCAACGTCAACCTCTGAACGAGATTTTCCTTTGATATTTTTAACATTTTTTTTCTCAAATATCAATCTTTTGTTCCAGCTATCAAAAATAGTGCTCTGGAACACAAAGGATTCATCTTCGACAAAATCTTGGGTAACAGATATGTCCATTGGATGGCTATGGTAGATGTCGTCTTGGGGATGATCAAGGAAGGGGAACATGGAATCCAGATTAGTGTCAACTTCCATGTTCTGTCTCTAAATTTCTGGCTCTTCTGCCTGACCCACATTTTTTTTTCTCTTCTTCTCTACTGGAAGCTTGTGAGAACTATCAATTTTAGAGTGAGGAGGGTCATTATCTCCTCCTTCTTTTGAAGAAATCTAGGTTTCTTTGTTGCTGTGACGGGCTGTTGGAGTGATGCTCTGGGATGTCGTACTTTTTGGAGTGGTATTTACAGATTGAACACTTTTTTCACTGGGGCCTTTCCCCTGTTGTGTGTACAATTTAGTGCAACTTTTCACTGTCTCTATGTCGTCGGTATTAGAGGTAGGACCGTCACTGTCTCTATTTTTGGGCAGGTGTTTATTTACAAAACAATCGTCGAGGCCAAGTGATTGTAAATGTTGTCTAAAAATATCATAGGGGTCGAATCCTCTTATGTATTCAACATATATGAGGTTGGAGATGCTAAAATGTGTTGCGAAATCGTCAATTTTGTTGATGTTTTTCAAGACAAACTCCCCTATTTTCCAAGGCAGAGGAATGAACTATTTTTTTTCCCTCCTTTGGAACAGATGGAACCAGTATCTGTATTGACGTGCTACTTTTGCAATAAAAATTATGTTCGTAATGTGAAATGGAAGGAGAGAAGGTTGTTCCGTGGAGCCAAAAATTCTTATGACAGTGTAATTATCCAAATGTTGGAGTGACCCCTTATTGTGCATAAAATTAGTTTCATGTTCAGATATGTGGGGAGCATTTTATCCAACAACAAAACTTTGAAAACATACAAGAAGCCATTAAAAACCTCATAAAAATAGTGGGAATCCTTGTGCTTCCACAAGGCCTTGTACCATAACTTTACTGGATGGAATTCACAATTGACTTTTTTGGACAGAGACAGTTGCGGAAATTGATAGGAATGTGCTATTGCAAAAACTAAATAGGATGACATATAAAATTTATTTTTCCTTTTGTAGCTTGACAATTGGGAAGAGATTTCATCGAAAATTAACTTGCCGCAATAAAAAAGGGCTTGTTCGTTGACTGTGAAATACAAAATATAAAGAACCATGTGGGAAATAGTACCTATGGACTCTTGTCCCGTTATTCTTGTAAACAGCCAGGCAATTTCCCAAAATGGTTTTCTAAATGAACTAACTTGCATACTTGTAATATATTCAGGAACTGGATTCATCCTTTCCAAAAAATGGGGCAAGAGGTCCAATCTGTTATTATGCTTTTCTAGGAACTGTTTGCAATCTTCTCCTTTGAATGTCAATGTTGGCTCAAGAAATTTCAACATCTGGCGGAAGACCTGAGGTGACAAAGAAATAAAAGAGTCATCGTGAAGTGGAATGATTATTTGTTCTGCAATAAATTTATCAGCGCACCAAGAGACCAGGTCCTTACAGTAAAAAACCTCAGGGACACAACCTACATGAGCAATCTCGAAGGTCCAAATTACTTGGTTCTCTGTGGTAGGGGTTGAGTAATAAGAAAATGCCATGGACCAGTGGAAGTTTTGGTCCTCACGCCCGAAGGTGTTCACTGTATCTCCACAGAACTGGTGTCAAGTTGATGCCATAGGTTTATGAGAAGGTTTCTTTGCTACAGATGATGGTTTAAATGAATTGTTAGAGCGAATAATGTAAATTCTTACTAAATCTTGGTTAAATTCTTCTAAATGGGAAAGCTCTTCGAGCCTTTCGCTGATTAATGACAACCTATATTGGTGGTGCATGATGAACTATTAGCAGTAAAATTTATTTATTGCATATTTAGAAATGCGAACGTGGCGGGTACGGTGAAGAGAAATTAAGGAATGGAGGTTTCATGAACGTGCAAAGGGCACACCTTGTGAACGGGATTTCATGATTTTGAAATGAACACTCGCAAGGGATAATATAATCCACCTGCAAATTTTGGTTTAATGTGCATGAATACGAGATGTCCTCGATCCTTTTGCCCATCAAAGACAATATATACGGTTTCTACATGATGACTTGTTAGAATTAAATGCCAGTAATTCCATATTTAGAAACAAGATATGTATATATATAACTTTTTATTTTATTTTATTATAGACAAGTGCGAAGGTGACGGAGAGGGAGAAGAGAAAGGAAAGAATGGCAGGCTCTGAAACGTGGTCAGACGATATTCAAAAAAGGGTTATGGGGATAGTTAGGACAACCAAGTGTTGCACGATGAAATTTCATGTTTCATAATTTTTGAGTGCAAAATGTATAAAACGGAAGAGATCATGATGGGCCAGTTGAGTGACCAGTTTGTATATTTGCGGAACTCCACCAAAGTGGCTAAGTATGGAACATGGAAATTGCTAACTGCATATGTGGCAATAAGATCTTATATATAATTTCCAACTGCTAATTGCAAAGGGGCGCGGATATAGGAAACGACGACTACAAACTGAATATTTCTTCAACCCTCCAAACCGACGATTCACCAAAGAAATTCAAACAAATGGCGAAGTATGGAAAGAGGATAGATGGGCTTCAAAATGGGGTGACAATAGTTCCACTAAATATGCGAGGACCCGATGGTTAAATTGTATTTCTTGAAAGTTTTCAGTGCAAAAATGTGTAGCATATAAAAGGGCATGATAGGTGGATCGTAATACGGAAAAGCGTATGATATAAGAATGGTTGTAATTTTGAATATCTGTCAATTTGTATATACCAGAGCTCTGAATGCTATTTGGAGGTCACGAAAAAGTAGAATTGCAATGTTGACCCGACCAACACGCAAGTTCGCCTGTCAATTTGTATATGATGGAACTCTGGGTGCCAGTTGTGCAACAGGGAACAGTAGACGGTCAATTTAAAGAAAGGGGAAGTGGTCGTTGGAAACGAAAACGCATGAATCCGTGAAGTTGCAGAGCAATGCATTGTCGGGAAAAAAATGATTAAGTAACCAGGAAGAGAAACTAGAGGGAATAAAAGAGTGGGAAAATAGAGAGGTAGAAGGCAGTTTTCGTAAGTGCGAATTGGTTTCAAAGAAGCGCCATCATTGAAAAACCATGATCTACAAATTTTCAACAAATGTGTTGTTGAAGATTACATTTTATTGCAATGTATGCCTACAACTATGTTCTTGATACATTATTCCATGAATATAACATATCAACTTAACCACTAAATTTCCTTTTCTACTAATTTCCAGCAAATGCTTTGTGGAAGATTAGATTTTATTGGAACATGTGCATGTAACTATGTTCTTGATACATTCTACCATCAATGCAACATATTAAATCAAGTATTAAACTTATTGTATTATGGTCTGTTAGCATTAAAACTTAATAATTGCATGTCTAGTAACAAGAATAACGATTTTGCTGCAACATTGTACATTGGTATTAGTAAACACAAGATCGAAGAAGTATGAGAGAACTGAACCATGCCAATTAGAACATGAGTTAAACCCAGAAAAGAGGCAGCCACGAAGAGTGCAAGGAAAATTTTTTTTAATAGCAAATCCATTTAAAATAAAAAAATAAGAAAAACATCGAGTATTGTACATCTATGCTTATAAATTGGACCCAGTTCTTCGAACCAAAACATTGAAGGTATCTGCGACAAACACAGGCACGCATTCTGCAGTATGCAAGATCCTTGGAGTTTTCTCATTGATGAATCATCCTCTACTGAAATTGATATTTTTCAGAAGATTTTCCCCATAAATACGACGAAAATGGTTGCAGGGCAAGTGGAATAGCCCTTACCTGAAACCGCCTCTGCATAGTCTAAAAAAATTCAATAGCATAGCTTGCATGTGCAATTGCAGAGGCCCAAATTACTCCATTCTGGGTAGAAGGAGATTGCTAGTAGGAAAATGCATGGCAGGAGCGAGAGTTTTGGACTTGATGCCTGAAAATGTTAAACAATATTTTTTTGGCTTGAAATATATCTCTGGGAGCATCAAAATATCATTTCTTTACACTAAAACTCTTCCACCCAGAATGGACTAATTTGGAACTCTGGAATTCCTACTTTCACAGTGCAAAGTGGTTGTTGCGTTCACCATCAGTTTCTTTTCTGAAACTCCTTTTGGTGTTGTCATGACTGAGATCATCGAGACAGGAAGGTTCTTTCATTATGGCTGATTTAAATTTGGGTGCAGGAGTGGGAAGATTCTTTGCATTTCCATCATCCATTGCCATATCATCGTCCATCATATTATCTTCTTCCGGCTCGGACTTCATGGAATCAACTTCTGCGATAGCAATGAATGCAACTAGGTAGGTTCTCTGACCAGCCAGGGTTGCGATGGAATTTTTTGGCTTGAAATATATCTCTCGGTGTACCAAGGGACCATCTCCTTTTTTTCTCCTGGACGGAGGGAGATGAATAGTAAGAATATGCCCTGGAATAGTGGAACCTCTGGCCATTATGCCCCAATGTGTTTACTGTGTGTGGAGAGAACTGCTGCCAGAAGTTATTTAGAATTTCCATTTGGTCGAGACGATGTTTGAAATGAAAATCGGGGAGGGATAATATAAGCCTCCACAAATTATGGTTTAATGTGTATCAATGGAATATCTCCTTATGCCTTTCGCTAATCAATGACAATTTCCAGGGTTCATGCAGAATGACCTGTGACCATCACAACTCACTAATTGCACAATTAGAAAAAAGTGCGAATGTGGCGGTGACGGTGAAAAGAGATTAAGAATCAGAAATTTCTTAAAATCACCAACCCCTCGATGCATAAAAAAAAATTATTGTGTGGCCTTTGAAATGAATACTTGGAAAGGATAACATGCTTGTGGGAAAATCTTAGTTTAATTCGTACTAATGAAAAATCTTCTCCGGACTTCCGGGCATTAATGATAGTTTTAACGGTTTCTGTAGGATGGCTACTAGCATTAAAGATTAATTATTGCATATCTGGAAACAAGTACGAAGGCAACAACAATGGCGAAACCGATTCCAATAAATACCAAAGTATGAAAAGCTGTCGGGCGAAGATATACCCAAGGCACGTGAAGGGTCGATGGTTCTCGGCCTGGCAGGCTAAAAATTGAACCTCTATTGTTTCGTGTCCTACAAATAGCACCTACACTTCCGTGATATACAAATTGACAGGCGGACTTGCGGGTTGGTTGGTTCAACATTGCACATTTTTTGTCCTTAGCGATTATGTATTAATTCCATAATCAACCACTTTTTTGGATCGGGGGTTCTCGGGCTGGTGGGCAAAAAATTGGGCATCTATTATTCTGCACTCTACAAATAGCACTGACAATTCCGCGATATACAAATTCAGAACCTGACCTGCACTAAATTATTACTGTTAAATATTTATATTGCAAAATTTAATTATATAAGAAAGTTTTCACAATCTGGTCAACTGTGTGATATAAAAGTATTTCCACAAATAAGCAATATAAAAAAGAGTCATTCCATACTTAGGCACTTTTTTTATCGTAGCTTGGCGGCCTTGCGGGATGAAAAAAGAGTCTCTATTGTTCTGTGTCCTACAAATAGCACCCAAATTTCCGTGGTATACAAATTGATAGGAGGACCTACGGTCTGCTTGGCTCAACATTGCATTTGATCGTGGGTTCGCGACCTGGCAGGATGAAAATTAATTATCTATTGTTATGTGTCCTACAAATAGCACCTACAGTTCCACGATATACAAATTCACATGTGGACTTGTGGACAGTTTCTATATAAAGTATGGAATGAGATTTTATACAACATATGTGGATCCCTCATTCCATACTTAGGCAGTTTTTGGATCGCAGGCTCGCATTCTGGCGAGCCGAAAAAAGAGTATCTATTGTTTCGTCTCCTACAAACAGTGCCCAGAATTATGTGATATACAAATTGATAGTGTTCTAGAACATATTCGGATTCCTCATTCCATACTTGGGCACTTTTGGGTTCGCGACCTGGTGGGATGAAAATTAAGTATATATTGTTTCGTGTCCTACAAATAGCACCTAGACTTTCGTGTCCTACAAATAGCACCTAGACTTCCGCAATATACAAATTCACACGCGGACTTGTGGACATAGTCTATATAAAATATGGAATGAGATTTTATACAGCATATGCAGATACCTCATTCCATACTTAGGTATTTTTTGGATCGCGGGCTTGTAGCCTGGCAAGCCGAAAATAAAGTCTTTCTTGTTTCGTCTCCTACAAATAGCACCCAAACTTCCATGATATACAAATTGATAGTGTTTTAGAACATATAAGGATTCCTCATTCCATACTTGAGCGCTTTTTGGATAGCGGGTTCGGGATCTGGTGGGCTGAAAATTAAGTAACTATTGTTTTGTGTCCTACAAATAACACCTAGACTTACGAGATATACAAATTGACATGTAGACTTTTGGACATAGTCTCTATATAAAGTATGGAATGAGATTTTATACAGCATATGCAGATCCCTCATTCCATACTTAGGTAGTTTTTTGATTGTGGGTTGGCGCACCGAAAATAGAGTCTTTATTGTTCCGTCTCCTACAAATAGCACCCAGACTTCCGCAATATACAAATTGATAGGTGTACTCGGGCTGGTTGGATGAACATTACACTTTTATTGTCTTGTAGCAATCCCATATGAATTTTAAATTTAGCATTTTTTTTTGATCGAGGGCTCTGGGGCTGGCGGGATGAAAATTGGGCCTCTATTGTTCCACGCTATACAAACACATTTTTCTAGAACATATGTGTATCCCTCATTCCATACTTCGACACTTTTTGGATCGCAGGCTTGCGACCTGGTAGGATGGAAATTAAGTATCTATTGTTTTGTGTCCTACAAAGAGCACCTAGATTTTCGTGATATACAAGTTGACACGTAGACTTGTGGACATTGTCTCTATATAAACTATGGAATGAGATTTTATACAGCATATGCAGATCCCTCATTCCATACCTAAGCAATTTTTTGTTCACAGCTTGGCGGGCCGAAAATAGAGTCTCTATTGTTTCGTCTCCTACAAATAGCACCCAGACTTCTACGATATACAAGTGGATAGGTGGACTCAGGCTAGTTGGTTGAACATTTCAGTTTTATTGTCCCGTAGCGATCCCGTATGAATTTCATATATAGAGATTTTTTTTTATCGGGTCTGTGGGGCTCACAGGTTGAAAATTGGGCCTCTATTGTTTTGTGTTGTACAAACACCAAGCACATCTCCACGATTTAAAAATTGACAAACGGACCTGTGGGTTGTGTGGCTCAACATTGTAGTTTTCATTGTTCCTTGTCCTCCGAATAACCCTCAGAGTTTCGCGATATACAAATTGACAGATGGACTCGAGGGATGGTGGGTGTTGGTTGTGGAGCCTGATTAACTTCCTGATTCAGAGGTCCTTACTTTTAGCCGTTTTTATACCCCATGAAGTATTTACACCCCAAAAGTATGTACACTCTTCCACGCGGGGGAGTGCAGATGGGGGTACCCCCTTTGCGGGGTCCGGGGGGGCTATCCCTCTGGGCTGGGGGCGAAGCCCCCGAAGAAAAAATTGCCTTGTAAAAGTATATTGTAATTTCATTGTAAATATGGACTGTTCATTATAAGGTCACAGATCTAACGGTAGAGATTATGTTAGGGTTTTTTTCCCTAGAAGGTAACCCTCTTTTATGAGGGAAATGTATTGTGGCTACGGATGATGGTGAATATTGTATTCTGAGAGAGGAGACTGTGAGAGAAAGAAGAGGAAGTTACAACGGGTTTTGTTGTAGGTTGTATCCCTTCATTTGCTGGATAATAATAAAGGAAGGACCTGACAATTTCTCTGGTGGACATAGCCCACACTAGGTGAACCACGTAAATATGTGTCTCTCTTGTATTGTGTGTCTTCTGTGTTTTGTTTCTGCATTTGTTTTATTTTATTGCTCCGCGGTCCTGTTTTTATAACAACTGGTATCAGAGCATAAGGTAACTCACAAGAAAAGAGGGTTCCTGGTTTGAGTGGGAGCAATGTTGGAAGATGGAAAGTTTAGGGTTGAGAAATTTAACAGCCAAAACTACCATTTATGGAAGATGCAAATGGAAGACTATTTATTTCAGAAGGATCTATTCCTACCATTGAGTGGAGTAGCAAAGAAGCCGGCGGCCATGAAGGACGAAGAATGAGATATTCTTGACAGAAAGGCTCTAGGAACGATACGACTGAGATTGGTAGCGTCAGTGGCTTTCAATATTTCAAAAGAAAAGACAACGAAGGGTTTGATGGATGCGCTGGCCAAATTATATGAAAAACCCTCGGCGTCGAATAAGGTATTTCTAATGAAGAGATTATTTAATATGAAGATGTCAAAAGGTGGGTTTGTTGCAGATCATTTAAATGAATTTAATACGGTTACTAATCAACTAAGTTATGTAAAAGTGGACTTTGATGATGAGGTTAGGGCT
>ML783500.1:1319327-1336263 GCA_009831015.1 Picea engelmannii | reverse complement strand
GACCTGGCAATTTCTCTGGTGGACGTAGCCCACACTGGGTGAACCACGTAAATCTGTGTCTCTCTTGTATTGTGTGTCTTCTGTGTTTTGTTTATGCATTTGTTTTATTTTACTGCTCCGCGGTCTTGTTTTTCTAACAGTGGTTTCAAGTTTTCCATTGTTTATAGATACTAATCCCTATCAACTATCTAACATATCTAAAAACATGATTTTCAATACTAAATTATTAGTAATAATTTTTGTTATTGCAGAATTTAATTAAAAGAGAAAGTTTGTACAATCTGGTTAGGCGACTGATATAAAATTTTTTCGACAAATGAGCAATACATAGTAAACATGTACTTTTAGAAAGTATGGACAAGATATTTTATAGAGCATATGCGGATCCCTCATTCCATACTTGGGCACTTTTTGGATCACGGGTTCTCGGCCTAGAAGGCTGAAATTTGAACCTCTTTTGTTCAGTGTCCTGCAAATATCACCCAGACTTCCGCGATATACAAATTGACAGGCGGACTTGCGGATTCCACGTCTGGCGGGTTCAATATTGCAATTGTTTAGCAATGCTCATCCTATCTAACTTTATCTAAAAACATTATTTTTAGATACTAAAATATTAATAATAACTATTGTTATTGTACAAGTGAATTACATTAAATTATTAAACATGTTGAATCACTTATTTTTAAAAAAATTAAGGAAACAAAAGATTTTTTTTGTAAAATTCTATCACCGCAAGAATAACAAGGACCAATTTGAAGTTTAAGGCCCTCTTGTTCATATGATATCACAATTGCACTATGCACAATATATATTCATTGATTTCAAATTATTGCAGGATATTAATTTTACCAAGCTCATCAAATAAGAAAAAATTGGGAAAACAACAATCAATTTGAATTTTAAGAGCCTCTTGTTGGTATGATAGGACAATTGCACTTCACACACTATATATTCGTTGATTTCAAATTATTTCACAAAAATAATTTGACCAAGTTCATCGATCAAGGAAATTTGCCAAAACAAGTCAATTAGTACATTTGCATCACAGTGCCATAGAAATTATCAAGCAGATCTGCATGCCAGCTAGCCAAAAAAATTCAATTATATTGTTCCGTGTCCTCCAAAGAAGAGTTGTAGTTCCATGGTATACAAATTGACATACAAACCATATAACCAAGAACCAACCATACTTTGAATATCCTAGAAGAAAGTTCCCAGAAGGTTCCATTGAGCAAAACCCATCAACCTTTGTACCAAACAATTTGATATACAAAGAAAAGACGTCGGCACATTCCTTTTCTCTTGAAACAAACATTCATATGGATGTTGAAGAAATATTACAGAGAGGCATGAGGTATTTTGTTTCCTCCCAAAGTTTGATTTAATTTTTTTTTTTCCCTTCTTCAGCCGATATGCAAAATTGCATTGTCCTCATTTAAGGTGAATTTTCTATGTATCCGAAGTTGTCATAGCATATAGACACTTCTTGCCTTTTTGTGTAGATATGTTTCATATGACAACTCTGCCAATTCAGGAAGCACATTTTGTAACAGAGGCTACCTAACCGAACACTGCACAGTTGTGTTGCCCACAGTTCAGATAAAACAATTGATGCAATGTCCATAAATATATGGAAATTTTTCATCGCATCCCAGATAATCAATCGTATCATCACTTATCAAAGCGTAGGCAGAAGCAACAGAATGGAATTTTGCACATACAGGCTCAAAGGGGGTCGAGTACACATTGGACGCAACTAAAAGACCTTCAACCTGGCAACACGAGCAAAGGGATTAATACATTGAACAATATAATACACAACTGCATCCCCCCCTCCCCTTTAAAACAAAAAAGAAAAAAGTAAACAGGTGCATAAATTTTTTGAAGGCTATTTCTATAAGCAAAGTGAGGATGATTTTGTGGATGTATATGCACAACAATTGTAGAGCTAGATAGTTTCTCCAAATCCTCTATTATATATGCTCGCAACTCTGTTACAAACGTTGCCTAGGTTGTCCAAAAGATCCTTTCTCTAGCATCCTTCTTCTTTGTTATATTTTTGAACAGCACAAGTGGAATCTTCCCTCTATGCAATTTTTGTTCCATTGACAGAAACAAATCTGAATACGTATCGAACAATTGTAGTTGCAACATGGAACAATGCAATATTTGTGTAACTTATCCGACATATATGCAGACTCAAAAGTCAGGAACAAAACTGAATATGAAAAGTGGTACCATTGCCTTTTCGTTGTCTGAATATCCATCCTTTATATGGAGAATGTGTTGCGACCCAAATTTTCTCGCCAGTGTCATAGCATCCCCAATCATTCTATTTGGGTAAATATCAGTTCTCTATGCAAGATGCCTGATAGTCGAGTCCGGGAGGAAGCGATATTCTAAACAAATAGCATGAAGTTTTTCCACAATGCTTGTTTCGTTGAGAAAAATAATTCGATCGCAATCACCACAGTCATATATTGTTTTGAGCAATACATTAAAATTTGTAATGGATATCCCATTACACGACAATATCTTTTCTGCATGTTTCTGGACAAGTTGTGGAGGAACAGTCAGTGTGATTGTCATCATGGTGTCCTTGTCTGTCATATCGGCATGCATAATGGATCTACTTTTGTTTTCCTTGTCTAAGTAGGTGGTATAGACAACCATTATGTCCCCGAGGAAAAGTTGTCCAGTTTGGCAACTGTTCAATCCCTCTATTGACAATACCTTGGATGTCACAACTCTAGACCTGATGACATTTTTTGAACAGGAAAACTAAAGTGAATGGTAGTGTGCTACAAGTAAATGAATAATATTGATGAACTATGGAGCCATAGTTTCACAACCACACCTCCTGGTCTATGGAACATGCATCACGTTCGACGTTTCACTTGTACTTGTTGATACTTCTTATGAGCTAGAAACCATGTATTTCAAATGGAATCAACATATCCTCCATGCCATAGATGAATATATAGCCCAGGAAACTTGTTTAGTAAACATAGTAAGAGCACAATGTATGCATCTTTACCTTTGGCCTTGTCAGTCTGCTGATGTCTGGGATGACTGACTGCTCATGGGCGTCTCGCTAGTCCAACTTTTTATGATGCAAGCATGTGCATATGAAAATCAGGACTAAAGAATTACATGCATTGTATATTGTCCAACGGAAGGAACAAATAACCATAAAACTGTATGCATCTTAATTTTTTAACTGGATAAATGTTTAACAGTAAACAGGGTGTGACCGCAGGTCACCATGGCCAATCTGTATATCGCGGACCCCCGGAAGCCAGGAAAGCAATCTTCAACCTGCCAACCTGGCAGCCGCAATCAACAAAGTGGGTAAATATGGAATAAGGTAGAAGAAGGACCACATATGTCAGTCTGTTAGTCCACCAACCGACGCACGAGGGAATTTTCAGAAACCACACTAAGAAGATGAATTAGAAAACAAAAGGGATAATAGAAAATGGAAAAAGTAGAAACATGGAGTGCATAAAGGCCCATTACTGTGAATTCATCGTTTTCAAGTCTAATATTATATGCTCCCACCCAGTTTGTATATTTAATTTACCGGCACACTTGGTATACCTTTTATAAGATTGTACCACATAACCCTCTGCTATTGCACAAAAGAATTCATCTCCCTGTCCAAGAAACCTATTTTTTCCAAGGCAACAATGCCAAAGATGCAATCGAGAGGAAGGAAAGTTAGTATGAAAACATACATCTAAAATAAAAAGAAAAAGGTCTATTTACCCACCAAAGAGTCCTTCGTTTTGTCCAACGATTATGTTTCTTTAAATGCAGCAATGCAGTGTAAACACAGCAGACATAAACTAGCTTAGTATGCAGGAAGGAACGTATGTAACCAAGATAACTTACCATGTAGGAAGGCACACAACTAGTTTAACACATATACAAACCATAAATGAAATACAAAACAACGCAATATGAAACAATAGTACAAGCATGCACCTTTCTATATCCTCTTCATTCGATGCAGTCAATACTCCCTCCTTTTCTCCAACTACTTTGTTTGTTTCAATGTTGGAACCCACAAAATTCAATGAACATCAATGGAAGTTGGTATTTACTGGAGAAAAAGAAATATGTAGATACAAAAAAACTGACTCAACAAACAGTTTACAAAGGCAGAAACATGAAACTTTGTGCTTCTCTATCCATGGCTATAAACATCTAGATTTTTTTTCCCTGGCCAAAATATATTACAAGCCAGAAAATATCATGCAATTGCATGGCCGCAGCTAAACAATTTCTGGTTTTCCCTGGAAATTCATGCAGATATGCCCTTTAACCATGTTCTTTATCCTCTACATAGACTGTTGTGCCCATGATACAAGTTCTCAGTTTTCCGTGGAAAACTACCCAGACATGCTTCTAGACATGAAAATATAATCTTGAAGAATCTTTATTGCACATATCATATCTCAAGCACATCACAAATTGTATCATGCGCACACCAGTCTATGTAGAGGAGAAAGAACATGTCATGTCATATCTGCACATCTGACCATACCTGGTCTATAAATGTAGGTTGCATACATATGCTTTATTCCAACAAAAAAACAACGGATATTGTAACTTCACATGTAATCCTCCAACAATTTTGTATGCAACTATTTTCTTTCATGGCAGGATTCGAGCACCAAGAAAATCTCACATAAATATAGATAACGGCCTCTGAAAAAATGGAAAATAAACATTTACGTCGCGTCATGTAAACATTTACGTTGTCAGGCCTATTGAGGCATCTCAGAATAAGTGGCAATAAATTTCAAGAAATAAACAAAGCTTGGATATGAAAACATTTCAATATGCTTAGTACATATCAAAATTGAAGGACATATTCAGGGAGTAGAAAATGATAATACAAACATTCAAACTAATGGTAGCATTAATCGACCTTCAAGCAATATACAGGAAAAATATATGATTAAAACATACTGCCTACTAGAAAAAGTTTGGATATGTTGCCATATACTACATTGGGAATAGTGAAGCCAGCAATACGACCTCCAATATCTTATCCAATTAGATCAATACATATATGTTACTTTTTAATATATAAAAATACATGCTTTTAATTCCATAGCTCCAACAATAGGTATTGTGCAAATATTTCCGGTCAAAGGAAAAACTAATATGTAGTCAACGCTTTATCGATCACTATAGTCTCTCTATGCCTATGGCAGGGACTAATAACAATGTTAACACGTTTTATTTTATTTTCATAGGTTTTTCTTTTCCCCAAACCTGTAATATAAATATGAAAAAGCACATAGCCCCCAAACTCCTAATCTAAATATGCAAAAGTACATAGTCTCCTCGGGGACTAAGCTCCCTTGTTATAACACATTTGGGAAAGGTTCTATTAACATGAAGATATACAAAAGTACACAGTAAAAAGGGACAAAGGATCCTTAAGGCAATACAAAAAGATTTAACCACCAAATCAATAACACACATACACATTTTAAGATGTATTTGACATTTTCCATCTAATGGACGATATCTTATCTTGGCAAAAACATCACATTTTAATTTTTAATTAACAAAACTCAAACCAAATTTAACTCATTTTGAGATCAATTTGACATTTTGTATCTAATGGAGATTATATTCACATATGATACAAAATGATGCGTGGATTGGATTTTTTTAGGTAGAACCATGTCACCACTCATTAGATCATACAAGTTTCCCAAATTAAGGGTCAAAGATGGTATTAAGTAAATTTTAAAAGGAGAAATTTCAATTCAATGTGGTTCTTAGCAGGGTTGGAATTTCAAAATATATTTCCTTGGCAATTTGATGGCTTCAACATTTAATTGATAGTATTTCAACACGTTTCTTAACTTCTATGATGTGTATGTTAAATTTTCCATTGTATTTAAGAGTCAAAATACCCCATAATAAACAATTTGAATCTCAAATCCATCCCTAGTTCATGGATGCATCAAAATAAAAAGTGGTTTAACTAAATGTGCTCGATGCATGAATGTGAATTAATCCAAGATTGTAAAGAATAAATTTAAGTTCACTATAGTTCTTGGGTGCATGAGATTACTAGTGGTTTAAGTAAATGTGCTCATTACTAGCCTAAATTTCCTTGATAAATCCATTGTAAAAAATATTGTCAATCCTTCAGAGTGAACATCAAACATAGAACCCACCCAACTTCATTAGCCTTAGACATGATTAATATGGATCTATGTTATGATATCAAATCGTTATTTTTCACGCATGTGTGTGTGGTCTCGATTTATCCTTGAGGGTTGGCTCAAATGGTCAATTACCAGACTTGAGATCTCTCCCCCAAATCTAGGGAGGTCGCAAGTTCTCCTCTCTTGATCCCCTCAAGGTTAGGATCTATAATCAGGGTCGATAGTTTACCCCCTCTACCATCCATAGATCATGGGGAAGTAATCGATGGCTTTTCCTTGGAAAAAAGTATATGGTCTTAATTTGACCCGAGTTGGGAGATTTGGGCTCAATGGTTAGGAATTTGCAAGTGTTAGTAGTAGGGTTTAGTATGTGTTTTAATTCACTTCCTTAGAATATTTTTGTCTTTGGGAATATGACTTATGATGACCTACTAGATTCTTTGGAAGAATTATTTCCCGAGTCGAAGATATTTCCAAACAATACGCCAAGTCACATATGCAAGGGTTTCCACGTGGATGAGTGCCCCTTTGCATTCATGGATGGTGTAGATGTGTTAGTGGGTTTTAATGCTAGAATCAACAGTGATGGGAGATTAAAGGATCATTGACCTAGCATGGTTCGAAAATTGGACTTAAAAGTGCTTTTAGAGTGCATGAGTACCACGATGGTATAGGTCTTCGAAAGGTTTCTCATTTTTCTTCCATGTATTTTCACCAATTTCTAGTATTTCCACTCATTCAAATAGGGTTTTGGAACATATGATTTCTTAATATGGATCTCAGGGTGAATATCCAGTTATAGGGGCCTTAGAACCATTGGATGGTCACATCAGTGAAGGGTTTTTTCTGTAATATTTTTTTTTGGAAATAGGTATTAGATCTCTTGTAGAAAGAGTGTTTTGAGGGCCCTTTCCAAAGGGGAAAGACTCAATAGAAATTTAGAAAAGGGGAGGTGAGGTGGAAAAGTTGAATAAATATAAACATAGTGTTAGCGAGAAAGGGGTCTCTATTCATCTAATTCTGGGAGAAGATATCTACATGCATTATGTAGTTAGATTTAAAGTGCAAGCTTTGTTGGGTCATTTCCAAAATCATTGGATGAGTGACAAAACCTTAAGGGATTGGCTCAAGAAACATTAGGAGCCATTGTTCAGCTACTCACTACAATTCCATCTTTTGGCTAGGGGTTGGATGGCCTTCATTCCAAATGAATTTGGTGATATGTTAAAGGTTTTAGGGAAATCTCAGTAATGAGGATCAACCATATTACTAATCAATAGGTGGTCCCATTTCTTTGATGAAATATTGGAAAAGCCTTTAAATGTTCCTATCTGGGTACAAATTCCAAGTTTTCACCTTGAATAATGGTCTCTATAAGTTTCTAAATAAATTGCAAATTCAATAGAGAACCTCATGGATGTAGACATGAGTAATCTAGATTCTAGGAATATGAATTTTGGTAAAATTGTGTTTGGTCTAGACCTTATGGATGTCTTGTCGAGGAGATGGTAATTCAAAAAGGTCATATTTATCACACTCAAATTATAGATTATTTGGGCATTCCCTTGATATGTGTAATGTGTCATGGGTATGTTCATTTGCTGGTGGATTGTGCTCTAAGTTTCAGTAAAAAGGAATGGGTCAAAAAAAGGGAGGGCTCATCTATTAAAGGAGATCCTAATGCAAAGGAGGTTAATCTCTCCCAAGACTCAACAAAAGAGGGTTTATCGAAGAAAGATGGGTTTTAACATAAATTTAGTTTGACATAGGATCCTACAATATCTAGGGATAGACCCCAATTGGGTATGGAACCCGATGTAGGAGACCCTAGTCAAAAGGAAACCTCTACCTCTTATTTTTCAAGTAAGAAATTCTTTGTTTCTCATGTTGATGCTACATTGCTTAGATATAGTAACATGTGATAGGCCATATGTGTTCAAAGAAGTGAACACCCCAACTAGTTGTGCCTTGTGAAAATGATGACCCTAAATGTAAGGGGTATAGGTCATCCCTCAAGAAAACTAGCCTTGTGGAAATCACAAGTTGGATTTTCTTAATGTTATAGGAGACCATGGGGAAGGGTTTCATATTTATTAATGATTTTGGAAGGGTGTTTTGGGGTCGGTATTTCAACTATGTTGAGTCATCGGGGGAATTCTAAGGGTTTTCTATTGGCTTCAAGAAAGAGGGATTTCAAGTGTACTAACACTCTCTCCTTTTCCTCGGGTCTTGGGACTATGCGATATTCGCAGGAGATGGGGGGGATTAAAATTTTGAATATTTACAAGCCATATGTTAAGAATGTTGTGTTCTGGGATAACGATTTTGAAAAGAGTTTCATGAAGCATAGGTTGCTTATAATTGGTGGGACTTATATTTCTCTTTGGGCGAGTCTGAGGTTTGGGGGGAATATGAAAATGTATATGTTCTCTCTAATTAATTTATTAGGAGATAGGATGATGTATTCTTGTATGATATTAAACGAATTCAACTTTATGCCACCCAGAGAAATATGTGAGGTGGGGCCAAAATGGTTACTAAAAGGATAAATCACTTCCTTATGAGTGAAGATATTGTTTCAGATATGTATTGTATCAAGCAATGGATAGGAGGAGGTGGTGATTCCAATAACTTGCTAGTGTTCTTGGAAATTGCAAAATGTGGTAAAAGAGCCCCGAGTCCATTCAAATTCAACTCAAATATGTTAAGGGATGAAGAGTATGTAGATCTTGTAAATTTTGATGTTTTGATAGCTGCGGGAGGATCTTTCCCTTCTAGATGACCTTTCTTAGATGTAGAGAATATTCCAGAAGAAAGAGATCCATTGGACAGATGTTGAAATACCATAGAAGAGAATTCGGCCCAGAAGAATTAGAATAATGAAGTGGCACCTTTCAAGAGAAGATTTCGGCCCAGTCTAGTGGCCAGGAAGACTAAAAATAGAGGACATCTTGGCTGATTTGTTCACTCACTCACACTCTCCCAACTATATAGAAGCAAGGTGCAAGTTTGGAGAAGGTGACAAAGTTGTTTTAGTGACTCGGTTTCTTCTTGTTCAGTCTTTTGGTATCTCTCTCTTGTGCGCTACTCCTGGAGGAGGTGTGTTATCTTGGTGTAGTGTTGTTGCTGCAATTGTGGTGGTATTTCTGATTGAGCTATCCTTTGTTCCATGTTTTATCTATTTGGACTTGATTTGTGAATGAAATCTATCTAAGAAAGGTTGTTGGTTTTTTCTGCCATTTGGGGTTTTCGCATGATAAATCTCTTGTGTTATTTTTGTCTATTGTTTATGATGCTACTACTCAGTATTAGATATATATGTTAATGGTAATGAAGTAAAATAACACAAGTAAATCTAATGCATTGTAAATAAGGAAAATATAACATTAAAGGGGGCTTGGTGCAACTCTGATGAGGCTTCTTAAGAGTCAAAAACTCCTTAGCTCCTTTGGAATATAAAGAAACACATGTAGGTGTTTGCAGAGTGGAACCATAGGAGAAGGATGAGAGATGGGATAGTTCTTGTGTATGTGGAAGAAAATCTATAAGAAATGCACTCATTGGATTCGGTAGGATTACATTCTTGATGAGGATTTTAAAAGAAGGTAAAGGAGCGTGAGAAAAAAGAAGAAATTTTTTATTTGGTAAAGAGGTTGCTTGGAGGCTCAAGAGTAGAGCTTGATGGTTGAAGCGGGGTGAAAATAACTCAAATTTCCTTGTATGAAAATCATTGTAAACCTTTTCATACCATTTGGAAATTTACTAATCTCAATGGTTCGATGGCTAGGCCTTTTAAGGACATTGCTTGCTTAGGGATTTGTCATTTTCAAAATATTTACGAGGAAGACCAACAACTAACTATTATATAGGTGGCTAGCATGACCTCTTTTTTTACAAGTTTTGTAAATGAGGAAGAAAATCAGATGTTGTTAAAAGAAATAACTATGGATGAGCTTTATCTAATCAATCATAGTTTCCAAAAAGATAAAATTTTGGAGCCTAATGGTTTGGCCATTGAGTTTTTCTTGGGTTTCTATGACTTTATGGAGGAATATTTATTTCGATTTCTAAATGAGTCCAGGATTTTAGGAAAGGTTCCAGAAGCCTTAAATTCTACTTTCATTACTTTGATTCCATAGGTTGATAACCTAGAGTATTTTAATCATTATATGCCTATATCACATGCAATTGCATATATAAAATCATTTCAAAAGTGATAGTTATGAGTGTAAACAAAAATCAATTAGAAACTATATACAATGAACGATTTGGTTTTATTTCTAGTAGGTATATCCATGCATCCATTAGGGTATCCCAAGAGGGGCTTCACTCCATTAAAGATGAAAAAGTTCCCACTTTCATTATCATATTAGATCTCTAGACCATTAATTTGATATTTTAAATCCATATTCTTTTGATATTTAATATGACTTCTCCTAGTGATGTTTTTCTTACTATTGCCAACTACCTCTCAAGGAAATCCCATAAGGAAGATGTATTAAGAAGTAAAGGATTGTACCAGATTACCTTGGGAAAAGAACTAGAACCCACTAATGATGAAGAGAAAGTCAAATGCGCTAATAAGAGTGACGAAGCACATGGACTAATTGGAATGTCCATCTCTCTTGATTTAAGTTGTCACCTTTAATGGATTTATGGCCCAAATACTCCATGATCGTGGCTTGTAAACTCTATACCATTGTTTTCCACTTTCGTAAATGCACGTATATACAAAATCCACTTCCATAAATGCACATTTATGGAAGTGGCTAGCTTCCATAAATCTGTATATATGGAAGCCACCTTCTACATTCCATAAATGTTCATTTATGGAAGATGGATTCTGTATATGCAAATATACATAATCCAATTTCTATAAATGTGCATTTACGAAAACCAACTTCCATAAATGCACATTTACGGAAGGTGCCTTCCGTATATGCGTGCTTTCATAAATGCACATTTATGGAAGTTGGATTCCATATATGTGCATATACAGAAGAAATAATATACAAAATCCAACTTCCGTAAATGCGCATCTATGAAAGCTAACTTCCATAAATGTGCATTTATGAAATATGTATTTTGTATATGCACACTTCCATATATGTGCATTATTGGAAGTGGTTAGGTTATGTAAATGTGTGCATATATGGAATGAAAGAACACATATATGGAATCCAACTTCTGTAAAAGTACATCTACAAAATCCAACTTCCATAAATGAACATTTACAAAAGACACTTCGATGTATGTGCATATATGGAAGCGTGCATATACGAAAACTAACTTCCACAAATGCACATATATGGAAGCCATCTTCTGTAAATACGCGTTTATGGAATATGGCTTCCACAAATATTCATTTACGGAATATATCTTCCATATATTTTCATTTACAAAAGTTGATGTTCGTAAATGTGCATTTACGGAAACCAAGTTCCATATATGCACATTTACAGAGGTTGGCCTCTTTATATGCGCACATCCGTATATGCATAGTTTTGGAAGTGGTCAACTTCCATAAATGTGTATATACAAAAGTGTGCATATATGGAAGCCAAATTCCATAAATGCTCATTTGTGGAAGTCGACTTCCATAAATGCACATTTATAGACGACGACTTTTGTATATGCACATTTATAACTGATGACGACTTTCATAATTACACATTTACAGAAGTCAGCTTCCGTAAATGCACATATACAGATTCATCTGACTTATGTAAATGCACATTTATGAAAGTCGACTTACATAAATTTGCATTTACGAAAGTCATATTCCATATATGTGCAACGTTGGAAGTAGTAAACTTCCATAAATGTGCATATACAGACGCACGCATATATGCAATCCAACTTTCATAAATGTGCATTTATGGAAGCCAACTTCCATAAATGTATATATGGAAGCCATTTCCATAAGTGTGCATTTACAGAAGATGACTTCCATAAATGCACATTTATGCGTGGGGACTTCCATTTATGTGCATTTACGGAAGCTGACCACTTCCATAAATGTGCATTTACGGAAGTTGACCACTTACATATATGTGCATACATGGAATCCAAATTTTGTAAATGCATGCATATATGGAAACCACTTCCATAAGTGCGCATTTATGAAATTTGACTTCCATAAATGCACATTTACGAAAGGTGGCTTCTGGATATGCACATTTATGGAAGATATCCACTTTCGTAAATGCACATTTATGGAAGTTGGATTCTATATATGCAGATATATGCAAGAACACATATACGAAATCCAACTTCCATAAATGTGCATTTACGAAATCCAACTTCCATAAATGCACATTTACGAAAGGTGGCTTCCGTATATGTGCACTTTTGTAAATGTGCATTTATGGAAGTTGGATTCCATACATGTGCACTTGAACTTTTCAAGTAATTCATCTTTTGATTTCAAGAAATAAACCCAAGTATTACGAGAGTAATCATTAATAATATATATATATAGTATGCATACCCTCTTAGAGCGGTTGATGGCATTGGACCACATACATCTGAGTGGAAAAGTTCCTTCTGCTTTACTTTATCTCTTTGGAAAATGATTCTTTATGTTATTTCCTTGTGCACATCCCTTGCATACACCTTCATGATCAACCTTTAATTTTGGTAAAGTTGTAACTACCTTGCTTACATATGGTAAGGATTTGTAGTTGATGTGAGCTATTATTCTATGCCAATGTTCACAAGGACTTTCAGTAGAGTGAGTCAAGGGTACATATGAATGACCTTTTAACTTGCACAATCCACCTTCTTTTGTTCCAATAACAACTGCATCTTCTATATTTTTGTCTTTAGGCCACATAAGAAATTCACCATCTATGAATGCAACCTTGAAACCTTTCTTATCTAGATCTTAGATATAAAGTAATTTCTTTGTCAAACCAGGTACATAGAGTACATCCTTCATTCTCATCAGAGTTCCTGAATCAAGTTTGTAGGTGGATTCTCCCATTCCTTTGATAGGGTACTGATAATCATCTCCAAGTGAAACATTCTATGGGAAGTCCTTTTCTATAAGGCTAGAGAAAATATCTTTCTAACCTTTCATGTGCTCAAATGCACCACTATGTATGAGAAAAGTGTCCTCTCCAGGTGTCACAGATCCTGAGAGGGTTGAAAACAAAACATAATATTCAATTTCTTCTTTAGTCAACTTCTTGTGTGGCTCATCATCTTGAGATGCATGGGCATGATGTCTTTTTTTATTTATCTTATTGTATTATTCCCTTTTGTCAGGACAATTCTTCGCAATCGGTCTCATCTTATCACAATGATAACATTGATAAGAGGAGAAATAGTTTCCCTTTATTTGACCCTTATGATATTTCTGGAATCTCTTTGGACTGTGAGATTCTTTATGAAAGTGGGTCTCCTTTTGAAAATGAGACTTTTTCTTTCCTCCTTTAGCATGAGTAGCTAGGGCTTGATCTTCATCTCTTAATAGGATGGCTTTTCCGTTGGCTACTCTTGCTTCTTCCTGAATACATTCTTCCCACAAAATATCAAATTGGAGTTTCTCTTTTCTTGCACAAATAGTTTGGATGAAGGCATCCCAAGGTCTTGTGACACAATTAAGAGTTGTCATTATAAGTTCATATTCATTTAAGTTGTCATTATAAGTTCATATTCATTAGAGAAATAGTATTGAATTGTTTCTCCTTCATGCATCTTTGCATTCTTGAGTTGGGTTCTCAAGTTCATCTTCCGGTTGATGTTCTTTCCTTCATACATTCTAGTTATCGAATCAAACATATATTTTGGAGTATTCTTAGAATACACTTGAGGGATGCAGTGGTATTTTTTGTTAAAAATGTAAGGAAGTTGTTAAAAATGTGAATTAATGGAAGTTGGATTCCATATATGCACATATACGAAATCTAGTTTCCGGAAAATGCACATTTACGAAATCCAACTTCTATAAATGTGCATTTATGAATGCAGGGTTTCATATATGCGCACTTCCATATATTCACATTTATGGAATGATCAACTTCCATAAATGTACATTTACGGAAGCTGATCACTTTCATAAATGTGCATATATGGAAGTGCGCATCTATGAAAGCCAACTTCCATAAATGTGCATTTACAAAAGGAGGATTTCATATATGCACACTTCCATATATGTGAATTTATGGAAGTGATCAACTTCTGTAAATGCACATTTATGGAAGTTAACCATATACGAAATCCACTTCTATATATGTGCATATACAGAATCCAACTTTCCTAAATACGCATATACCAAAGCCGCCTTTTGTAAATGCGCATTTGCATAAGGCGACTTCCATATATGTGCATTTACGGATGTCGATCACTTCCATAAATGTGAATTTATAGAAGTTGAATTTTGTATATGCACATTTACAAAAGTGCGCATATACGAAAGTTGACTTCCATAAATCTACATTTATGGAAGCCAACTTCTATATATGTGCATTTTTTGAAGTGGTTAGCTTCCGTAAATGTGCATATATGGAAGTGTGCATGTATGGAAGCCAAGTTCAATAAATTTGCATTTATGGAAGCCAACTTCCATAAATGCACATATATGGAGGCCACTTCCATAAATGCACATTTACGAAAGAGGACTTTCATAAATGCACATTTATATATGGTAGCTTCCATATATGTGCAATTACAAAAGCGATAAACTTCCGTAAACGTGCATTTAAGGAAGTTAATCACTTCCTTAAATACGTATATATGGAAGCCAACTTCTCTAAATGTGAATATATGAAATATGACCATATATATAAGCCACTTATGTATATGTGAATATACAAAAGAGAACATTTACGGAAGACAAATTTCATAAATGCACATATACGAAAGCCTCATTCCATAAATGTGCATTTACAGAATCCGACTTCCATAAATGTGTACTTACAAAATTCAACTTCCATATATGCACATTTACAAAAGATAACTTTCGTAAATGCGCATATATGGAAGTCGACTTTTGTATATGCGCATTTATGGAAGTTGGATTATGTATATGTGCACTTCCATTATTTTTAAAAGAATGATTAGTTTTCTTGAATCAATTTTTACTTTGCTCTGGGTATTCAATAAGCAAGGAGTAACCATCGAACCTTGAGCTTTATTAACTAAAAACTAATCTCATTTTTCCATAATTTAAAAGACTTGTGCTATTATGAAGAAATCTTAATTTAAAAGAGTCTTATGCTATTTCCAATGCTTTGTCCTAAAAATATGAATAATTTTTGTAAAATAATAGCTTTGATAGTACCTTGTCATTTTAAAAACTATGATTACCTATATGTTCTAAAACCATAAATAAGGTCTCAACATGTGCTTGTGAGTGAGTAATTGTTTGTACGTGCATGTGCATGTGAGTTAGTTTTACTTTCAAGGTGTAAGGTGTCTTGTTTATTGTTTTCATGTGGTGCTCTAAGACTCACATGCCTCACCATACTCTCTTAGCTAGATATGAACTATGAATCATTGTATAATTTGTATATGAAAATTACTTTGCAGATTGAATTTTCCTTTTGTGAAACTTGCAAATGTCAGCATTGGTTTGTTTGATATCGATTCACTTTTCTTTTCTTTTGAGATCATTCAATAAATAAAGCATCTAGATTTCACTCGATGTTTACAAAGTGACTTATGTTTTCCCATATTTAAAGTTATAGAATAGTGGACTACTTATAGAAGGAATATATCGACTTTGTGTTCAATTCTTCTATGAGGGACTTGAAGAGTAGAATTGCATAGATTTATGATACTCTTGCATGCATCAAGCATAGTTTCAAAAAATGGATTAGTTTTATTACTTTTGCATCCAAATAGCTAACTCTTTTTTAAAAGAGTGATTGGTTTTGTTCAATCCATTTTTACTTGTATTTGGGTATTTAATAAGCATGGAGTAACCATCAAGCTTTATTAACTAAAAACTAAACCTGTATTTCTATAATTTAAAATTCTTGTGCTTATAAATAAATCTTAATTTAAAAGACTCTTATACTATTGTTATATGCATTGGTTTTAAATATATGAATACTTTTTATAAAGTAATGTCTTTGAATGTGTCTTGTAAAACCTAAAAAGGGTTGGGGACAAGGAACAATGGTGCTTAACCCTTATATTACAATTTGTTTTTTTTCAACCCTCATTGTTCTTGAACTATCGACAACATTACAAGCCTTTGTGAACCACTAATGGGTGTTAGTTCCCTAAACATGGTCCAAGGGGTGACACTATTATATTAGGGACTAAAAGTCACTTTTAAGGCTCATTGATTATGCACATGGGCCCTGCAAAGGGATTCTTTGTCACATAAGCATATTATGTGTGAAAATATGAAGATTTCAAATGATAGAGGGGTATCGTGGCCATAGCCACAATTTAAGCATGAAAATAAATGTATGAGGTGCTAACCTATTATTTCTAGTCAGATGGAACATGCACAGGGTCCATAATCACCACACATGCCTTATAAATGAAATATTTTTTTCATAAACAAAATATATGTGACATTATGAGATTGAGGAAAGAGGATATGCAAAAATACAAAAGATTCTTTTTTATGTAAAAAATAATATTCATTTCCTTTGAAAATAGAAAAAATTATATAAAAACGTCAAAACTTTAAAACATCAGAGATGTAAATCTCTCCATGATATATCCAACAATTCAAAAATCTCAACAAAAAAAAGAAAGACATTAAGGTAAAATTC
>ML783500.1:1293241-1318768 GCA_009831015.1 Picea engelmannii | reverse complement strand
TATATATACATACTTGTAACTTTTTATTATCTTATTCATTTTAAATGAATTTAAGTATGTGTCACTTTATAGGTCCAAATGTAGAATTTAAAAATAAATAAAATATGTTTTTCTATATTTAGGTTTTCATATTTTGCATTAAAGTTCAACCTATAATTTAAGGATTTTGTTTAAATTGTCTTTGTCTAAATTTAAGGATTTACAATTAGACTCCAGTGACACTGAGTTGTATGAGACATCCTTCTTTGTGGGACAATTTTGTAGGTATTTACTACCCCTATCACTTATCATTGAGACATCCAAGTGATTTTATCTTTGACCCATTCGTTGCAAATATTTGGAAGACTTATGAAAGGAAATGTTAACAATAATAATTTATGTTTGAGACCGCCTTATTTGTGGGACAAGATATATATATATATTTCTTAAATTTTTTATACTATCAAATTTTTTATAATTCTTAACTTTAATCTTTATATAAACACTTAATCTTTATGCGCATGGACCCTAAACAAGCATGCAGGGGGATTCTTTGTCCCATAAGCATAATATGTGTGAAAATATGAAGATTGCAAATGATTAATCATGACAACAAATGTATAAGGTGCTAAACCATTCTTTCTAGTCTCATGGAACATGCACAGGGTCCATAATTTCCATACATTCTTTATAAATTAAATATTTTTTCCATAATCACAATATATCTGTCATTATGAGATTGAGAAAAGAGGATATGAAAAAAATACAAAAAATTTATTTTTATGTAAAAAAATAATATTCTTTTTCTTTGAAAATAGAAAAAATTATATAAAAATTTCAAAATTTTAAAACATCAAAGATGTAAATCTCTTCATAATAGTTCCAACAATTCAAAAAATAAAAAAAGATTAAGGTAAAATCTTCATCCTTAAAAGAATAAATTTGTGAAGAACATGTAATTTTTATGTTATAATTTTAGTATGCACATTATATAACTCATGCACATTATAAATCCTGATCAATATTCTTATCTTCAGAATAATTTTGAATATGCTACACATCTCTCATAAAATTGTGCATACACATAGATTCAATTCATTTCAAATATATGGTTTATTAGGAAAAATAATATTATGGTTTAATTATTATTTATTGTTCTTTTCAAATATATTATAATTAAAAAAATTAATAATATTTTGTTTTACTTGTAACTTTTTATCAAGTTATTCATTCTAAAAGAATTTAACTATATGCTACATTGTAGGTTCAAATGTAGAATTTAAAAATAAATAAATATCTTTTGTTATATTTAGGCCCTCATATTTTGCATTAACATTCAACCTATAATTTAAGGTTTTGTTTAAATTGTCTTTGGCCGAATTTACAATTACTACTCCCGTAACACACATGGTTGATTCCAATTGCTACCACTGATTTTATCTTTGATCCATTAGTTGCAAATATTTGGAAGATGGATTTATAATAATTATATTAGGTTTTTATTCATACATATTTTTATTTTAGCTTAAAGATGAATTTTTAATATAGTATTTTGAGATAAATGTATGATATATTATGATATTTTTTCTTTTTTTTAGTAAAGGTGGGTGCTCTATAATATAATGTTTTTTTTTTCCAAGGAAAAAAGTGTAATTTTATATCATCAGTTGAGAACAAAATTACATTTTGTAGATACACTTCCAGAGTGTATTTATATCCTCTTTTTTTTCTATGGATTTGCTTCATAGTTCAATGAAGTCTTTCCTTTTATATTCATTGTATTTTCAAATCCGTTAGGATTTTACAAAAAATACACAATGTAGTTTCTTTCTATATATGGTTGTCTAGTCACAAAATTATGTCCAGTAAGTTCACATAAAATTTTGTTGAGGATGTTACTATATATGATCATTTAGGAACTTTGATATTTTCCATAGGCCCATGTCCAAGTGTGCGCCTTCTTTCGACCTCCGATTCACTTCTTAATTTCTTTCCCTCTACACATGATGATAGGTAATAGAATCAAAAGAAGTATGTAAGGATTTGATGTCTTCCACTATATTAGCAAGTTTGATATTTGTGCATCTTTGAGTGTCATTTATCGAATTTATGACATTTTTAAAGTCTCCATAGATAGTAATCATTTTACAGTTTTTTTCAAGAGAAAAGGAAATGAGTAGTTTGAGGCTCATCAGTTCAAAAAATTTGTTTGTTCCCGTTCCAAGTCCAGAAGGCAGGGTGAAGTAGTGAGATTATGAGAGATATAAAATCCCTCCTCCCCCACATCTATTATTTTGGGAAGCTCCGTCGAAAAATCCCCAAGGTTTGTTTTTGTCGATGGATTCCTCCTGAATAATTTGAGTCTTGACTCTCCCAGCAATGGGTGAGTAAGAGGAGTATATGGCTAGACTTTTAAGAGCAATGATTTATGGTGCTAGAGAAACCTCCTTAAAAATGTATGTTTCGTGCAAGCCAAACACTCCAAATTATCAACAGAGGCATCGTTCTGTAAGCCTTATTTTCTCTGTTCATCCACTAGTCCTACCAAGCCTATTCCAGAGTGTGGCCAATCCAGAAGTTGCGTAGTTTCAAATGTCTTGACACTTCAGTCCAAACCTCCTTTATATAGTGACAGTCGAGAAAAATGTGAATAGTAGTTTCTCCTTCTGATTTTCAAAGAGGACACCTACCAAGGCCATTAAAGTTCCTTTTTTGTAGAATATCCCAGGTTGGAACCTTGTTTGTTAATACATTCCACACCAATTTTTTTTATTTGGATGGACAATTTATCTTCCAGAGTTTTTTCCACCACTAGGTTATCTCACTTTGGACTAGTTATCGGTTTAAATAAGTATAACCTTCCTTTGGGGTATAAATTCCTGATGTAGCCTGGTCCCAAATAAGTTCATCCTCATGTTCCTTGAGTCTTACTTGTGATCTTTTTAGTCCTGAAATGTATCTTTCTAATTATGTTGCATCTTCTTCTTTTAAGCCTAAATCAAAAACGGATTTCCATCCTTATGACCAAATGGTTGTTTGGTTTGGATCAACAAGTTTGTTTAGTGTGTCAAAGCCCTGTATTCTCAAAAGGAAGATAAGTTGTTCTAGGAGGAGGTGTTGACCTTCACTTCTAGCCCAAGGATCTGCTCCCAATCTGACTCAGTTTCCATTTCCTATATTCCAAGCAAGTCCTTCCCATATGACTAGGAAATAATTAATAATTTCCTTCCAAATGACCGAGATTCCTTTTAGTGATTTCTTGACACTTCTGATCTAGGTCTCCAAATATTATGGTTCAATATATTTTAGCTCTTCGGGCCAGAGAATAAGAAGGTCCTAGTGATCGTGAGCGTGCCAAGTGGACATCTGCAACAAGTGGTATCAGAGCAGGGAGTAACTCTTTGTTTTCTGCGATAGAGAGAGAGGAAAAAAAAAATCACCATGCCGCCAAGAAGAGAAAGGCAGTCACCTGATCCAGAGGACAGGGATGTGCGAAGAAGAGGTAGGCCGGCAGGGAATCTGGAACTGGAAAGGCAAATGAGAGATCTTCGAGCGAGATTGGAAGTTATGGAGGCAGTGCAGAGACGCACAACCAATGTTGGAGATATGAGCGACTCTGAAGGTGAAGCTGAAGCTGAACAACAAGGAGAAGTTGCAGCTGAAGATGCAGCAATGAGCGATTGATTAAAGCTATCGCCCAGATGAGTTCAAAGACAAAAATGGACATTCCAACTTATGAAGGGAGCCTGGATGCAGAAGAGCTTCTGGATTGGATTCGAGCTCTTGATACTTACTTCGATTATGAGGATATCGAAGAGGATAAAAAGGTCAAGCATGTTGTCATGAAATTGAAGGGACATGCAGCATTATGGTGGGATGAGCTTCAGGCAGACAGACATTCCAAAGGCAAGCAAAAGATCAAAAGCCAGGATCGAATGATTGCGAAGATGAAGGAAAAATTCATCCCAAGTGACTATCAGATCACACTGTTTAGGAGAATGCAAAACCTGAGACAGAATTTAATGACCGTAAAGGAGTATACAGAAGAATTTTACAAGCTCAATATCAGAGCAGGTCATCGGGAGAGCAATGATGAAAAATTTTCCAGGTATATAAATGGCCTGAGGTATGAAATTCAGGATGAATTAAGTATGGCAACCATCCGAACAGTGGAGGATGCTTACCAGATGGTGTTGAAAGCTGAAGAAAATCTGAGCCGAAAGCAAGGACAGCGAGGGCGAGGCAAGAGTCAGCCCAGGGGCAAGACAGTTTCCCAGGAGAAATATCAGAAGCCCAAGGAGGAATGGAAGAAGCCTCAGGGTAAGATGGAAAGAGGTGGAACCTCACAGCGAGGACAACAATATGCTGAACAAAGGGGACAACATAATGAGAAGCGAGGAGATTATGCTGACGCAAACACTTTTCCTCGTACTCAAGGTAGAGGAAGAGGCCAAGGCAGAGTAATCACATGTTTCACATATGGGAAAAATGGACACAAGTCATTCGAGTGTCAAGAGAAAAAGGACATCGGAGAAGCTCACATCACTCAAGCGCAGAGGTGAGATGCTGAGACAGAAGATGCAGAAGGCGGAAGATCGCTTGGAATGCATAAAGTCCTTTTGACACCCGAGAAGGAGGTGCAAAACTCAGTCCAAAGGACCAGATTGTTTAGGACAGCTTGCAAGACCAAGGATAGGGTGTGCAAGGTTATCGTGGATAGTGGGAGCATAGATAATCTCGTTTCAACCGAGATGGTGGAAAAACTAGCGCTGGAGACAACTGATCACCCGAGTCCATACAAGGTTTCGTGGCTACAAAAGGGACATCAGGTGAGTGGCACTAAACAGTGTTTAGTTGAATTTAAGATCGGGGTTTATAATGATAAAATCTTGTGTGATGTTATTCCCATGGATGTATGTCATTTATTGCTAGGTACACCATGGAAATATGACAGAAATGTGGTTCATGATGGGAGAATGAACACATATACCCTGGAGAAAAATGGGAGAACCCATATGTTACTTCCGATAAAGGATAAAGAGGTAAAGCCGGAAGTAAACAACACAATACTTCTCATGAGTGGGAAGGAGCTTCTTACAGAGATGGAGAAGAAGGAAGATCCACAGTTCTTTACTGTCAGAAAGCCGAGGATTGTTCTGACTAACACAAGAGTGGACGACTTACCAGAGGAAATTCAGGAACTGCTAGAAGAGTTCGCTGATATAGTGGTGGAGGAATTACCTCATTCGTTGCCGCCGATAAGGAGCATAAGACATCACATAGACCTCATACCAGGAGCCATTTTTCCGAACAAGGTTGCATACAGATTGACACCACAAGAAAATGAGGAGGTTAAGAAGCAGGTCCAGGAGTTGTTGGACAAAGGATTGGTCAGAGAAAGTCTGGGTCCGTGCGTTGTTCCGACCGTGCTTAGTCTGAAGAAATATGGGGGCTGGAGAATGTGCACTGACTCAAGAGTGATCAACAAAATTACCATCAGGTACAGATTTCTATTGCCGAGAATGGATGATCTGATGGATTTCCTGAGCGGGGCGAATTATTTTTGAAAGATTTATCTGAAGAGCGGATATCATCAGATTTGCATGAGGCAAGGTGATGAATGGAAGACAACATTCAAGACAAATGAAGGTTTGTACGAATGGCTGGTCATGCCGTTTGGATTGACAAATGCACCTAGCACGTTCATGAGGCCGATGAATGAAGTTCTGTGAGAGTTCATCGAGAAATTTGTTGTCGTATATTTAGATGACATATTGATTTTTAGCAAAACAAAAGAAGAACATCTGAAGCATTTAGCTGCAGTAATGAGGAAGCTACAACAGGAGAAATTGTTGATTAATATGAAGAAGTCCTCGTTTATGAAGAAAGAGCTCATTTACTTGGGGTTTGTCATTTCGGCGAATGAATTAAAAATGGATCCAAGTAAGGTGGAAGTGATTAAAAACAGGCCATCACCCATAAATGTTTTTGAGGTGAGGAGTTTCCATGGATTGGCAAGTTTCTACAGAAAATTCATTAGGAACTTCAGTGGAATTAGTGCAGCGATGATGAACATAGTCAAGAAAAGACATAAATCTTTTCATTGGACTGAAGAGGCAGAGAAGAGCTTCAATTTGTTGGAGTGAAAGATCACCGAACAACCGGTTTTGGTGTTACCGGACTTTGCAAAAGTTTTCCAAGTGAAATGTGATGCAAGTGGCTTTGCCATAGGAGTGGTCTTAAGTCAGGAAGACAGACCGATTGCATATTTCAGCAAGAAGCTGGATGAAGCAAAGGTGAAGTACTCCACGTATGATAAAGAATTTTATGCTATCATACAAGCGTTGAAGAAGTGGAGGCACTATCTGATTCCGAAAGAGTTTGTATTGTATAGTGATAATCATGCATTACAGTTTGTGACTCAGTAGGAGAAGCTGAATCAGAAACATGCTAAATGGGTGGAGTATATGCAGAATTTTACGTTTGTAATTAAACACATTTCAGGGACTGCTAACAAAGTGGTTGATGCTTTGAGCAGGAAATGTTTGTTGTTGCAGGAGTTTCGAGTCAAAACCTTGGGTTTTGAAAATCTTAAAGACATGTATGCAGGTGATGCAGATTTTGCAGAGGAATATGAGGCAGTGGAGAACCCAGTTCTCAGCGACAGAATCCCATGGATAGATTATATGATCCAGGAGGGATTGTTGTTCAAAGGAAATCAATTATGTATTCCAAAATGCTCCATGAGAGAGAATCTGCTAAAGGAGAAGCACAGTGGCGGATTAGCAGGGCATTTTGGCCACGACAAGACATTCGCAAAGCTGAGCAAATCATATTTTTGGCCAGGCATGTGAGCAGAGGTCAAGAGATTTGTTGACAGATGCAGGATTTTCCAGCATTCGAAGGGCAGAAAGCAGAATGCATGGTTTTATCAGCCATTGCCCATACCAGAGTAGCCATGGGAGGCGATAAGCATGGATTTTGTATTAGGACTGCCAAGGACGCAGAGAGGGGTTGATTCCATCTTTGTATTAGTAGACATGTTTTCAAAGATGACACACTTCATTCCATGCCAGAAGACCAGCGATGCAACGCACATCGCAAATCTGTTTTTCAAAGAGATTGTTAGACTTCATGGATTGCCGAGAAGCATTGTATCAGACAGGGATACAAATATCATTAGACATTTCTGGAGGACACTCTGGAAGAAGATGGGAACTAATTTAATGTTTAGTTCTGCCTATAATCCTCAGACGGATGGGAAAACAGAGGTGGTGAATAGAAGCTTGGGAGATTTATTAAGGATCCTGGTGACAGAGCACCATAGCAGCTGGGAAAATGTGTTGCCACAGGCAAAGTTCGCGTACAACGATTCAGTGAATCAGAGTATAGGTAAAAGTACATTTGAGATTGTTTATGGCAGGAAACCGATAGGAGTTTCTGAACTCAGGGAGTCAGAACAAACTGCTACTAGCAGCGCAAGTGTCGAAGAATTCACAGAGGCAATGAAGGAACTTCACAGTAAGGTGAAGCAGCGACTGGTTGATTCAAATCAGGAGTACAAACGCAGAGCGGATCAACATCGAAGACAACTTCAGTTCCAAGTTGGTGATCTAGTTCTGGCACATCTGAGGAAGGAAAGGTTCCCAAGGGGAACATACAATAAGATGAAAATGAAGAAAATTGGGCCATGTAGAGTACTGAAGAAACTGGGCGAAAATGCTTATGAGATTGAGTTACCGGATGAGATCGGAATATCTCCGGCATTCAATGTCTCAGACTTATATCCATATAAGGCTGAAGAAATAGGAGCTGGAAGTGATGAACCACAGGAGGTCCAGTGGCAGAAGCAGATGCCGATTGCAGAGAAGCCACAGATGGAGCGTATACTAGACAAGCGAGTAGGTAGAAGGACTAGGAGGAAAGAATACTTTGAGTATCTAGTCAAATGGAAAAACCACCCAATAGAGGATGCCAACTGGTAAATTGAAGAAATAATACAGAAGCATGGACAGACTGTGCAGGAGCTCATGGCCAGGAGCCCATGAAATTTTTCAAGCCGAGGAGTATGATGCAGGAGCATCGCCCACAACAAGCGAGCCAGCATGGAAGACAATGAACAGTTGGACAAGCCAGCAGAAAGTTTTTGAATTTTCATTCAAGAGGATGCGCCAATGTATAAATGATGCATTTATGAAAGAACCTTTTGTATGTTGTATCAGACCTCGAGCCATACGCTCTTGTCTGAAATAGATAGAAGGCATTTAATAGATTTAATGCAGGTAGATAGATGTTTAAGTCTAGATTAGACAGTTTTAGAGTCTGAGAGGGAAAACAGATATAGACACCCTCACTTGTACATTGTAACATTATTCAGAATCAATCATTCAGAAGAGAGAGCAAGCAGAGAATTGTATGAAGAACACCCATGTACCGATTTGAATTAATAGAAGAGAGTCTTTGATTCAATTCATGGCTGGTGTTGTTTCTCTGTGTATCTTGTTTATGTTCTCATGAATGTTTGTTCTTTGTATGCATTTTCTTTGTATATGATGTGCATGTGATTTCAGGGTTTAACTGAAGTATGAAAGGAAAGAGAATAAGTTTCAATTGTTTCTCTATCTGAGCCAGGAGATTCCTGCAAGGTGTGCAGTCGAATTCATCCGCAAGGAGTGCGTCGATGAAGGCTCAGTAGCTGAACCTTTTGGTTTTATTTGCCCAGGAGTTGATTTGGGTTATAGAAGTCCTACAAGGAGCGTGCAGGCTGGATAAGAGAAAGTCTCAGCTGTTAGCCTGAGCAAGGGAGTTGGATGACTGCTGCTGCAGAGAGTGCGCAGAGTCTGAAAGCTTCAACACTTGGAAAGCGTTGAAGGTTGAGCGCAAGCAGGGCACGCAAGCTCAAGAGGGATAGTTCCTTCGTGGTATTGATTGAAAGAGAGCCCAGGGGATTTGGGTTGAGGAAGTTTTGAGAAGGAAGTACAAATATAGGAGTTGGAGAATAAGTTCTAAGAAAGAACCTGCAGTTCCTTAAGAAATCCTCAAAGGGGAAGAATCAACGGTCAGGGCTCGCAGAAGAAATCAGCGAAATCCCGTCAGCCGTCAGATCCCTGGAAAGTTGCGCAGGGGTTAATTCCCCAAGATTGGAGGAAGAACCCGAGGAGTCATCGGGACATCAAGGTCATCGAGATTTCCATAGACAAGAGGATCGAGCATATTGAAATAGAAATCCGCGATTTCCCGAGAGGATCGGAACCATTGATCACAGCAAGGACACATGGCGTGAGGTCCCAAGGAGTCGGGTTCGAAAATTCAGGGTTCTTTCTCACAAAGGAATTGCTGAAATACGAATCGGAATTTTGCGATCCCCGATAAGCGGAGAAAGGAGCGGTGATGTGGAGGAGAGAGACCGCACGTGTATCAGGGTTCGGCATCTCGGAGTTTCCAGGAGTGTAGGTTCTACGCATATCAAAACCACAAAGTCTGAAACTCCAACGGGGAGCAGGTCATGATTTCGTGGAACGACAGGTCATATGCGTAAGGGGCTAATATGAAGGATCTTGGGAGAGAGAGAGGTGCCATCATGAATCGGGGTTCAGAGATTCGTGGTGCCAGTGAAACGCGACATCGCATATGCCGAATTCCCGATAGGGAAATCCCCGACAGGAATGAAGAAGTATCGGCATTGAGACCCATCAGGTTTTGGGATTTTGGATAGCACGAGGAACGTGCCCACGAGTTTCGCGATAACACGAAACCCGATTTCTCGATTTCAAGAAGGGAGATCACACAAAGAGCATCCTGTGGGTGATAAAGTCCCGAAAGGGATTGGAAGAAGCAATTTTAGCTCTTCGGGCCAGAGAATAAGAAGGTCCTGGTGATCGCGGGCATGCCAAGTGGACGTCTGTAGCAGGAGGAATATCCATTTATAAGCACTGAGAAGGAGACTGTATTAATACAATACATAATACATCTGAAAAAATAAGCTATAAGGCCCAAGTGAGTTAGTAAAAGACGAATGTAGAGCCAACTCACTCTCTCATAGGCTTTGGAAAGATCAATTTTTAGTACTACACCCTTTAGTTTCTATATTTTGTGTTGTGTAATGCTTCTTGTGCCACCCCTACCCCTTCATGTATTTTTCTATCTTCCAAAAATCCAAACTTCTCACTCGAAATTTTTTCATAGAGGATTATTTTCACTCTACTTTCTACAATTTTTGAGACAATTTTGTAGATGCAATTGTAGAGGGAAATTGGCCTAAAATCGTCCAAGGTATCAGGGTTGTCCTTTTTCAGGATTAATGCTATGAAGGTAGAATTTAGACTTAATGGAATTTGTCCAGTAATTTCGATTTATTCTACCAAATTTAGAATATCCTGACCCAAGAGGTCATAAAAACCTAGAAAGAACTGAATAGTCCAGCCATCTGGACCTGGGCTTTTGTCATTTTGGAAGCTTCGCATTACTTATTTTAATTCTTCAACGATAATTTTTTCTAGTATCATTCTATTATCCTCATCATTGGTGAATATAGGAAAGTACTAGGCCATACATACCACTTCTTCTATTGCAGCCCAGTTCTCTGCTCTAAAGAGATCTTGAAAGTGCTTTTTTCCTAGTCTTGACATTCCTTCAAAGGTATTTTCCTAGTTTCCATCCTGATCCTCCAATTTACAAATAGTATTTGAACACTTTCTACCTTTTCAAAAATCTTGAAAAAATTTAATGTTCTCATCTCCACTTTTCAGTCAAATAGCTTCTCTTTTCAGCCTCCACATTTCTTCCTTTTCCTTGAGAAACTTGTTTCTCCTTTCTTCCAGTATGAGTAGTGTCGTCTTGGATTCTAGTGTAGCATATCCACCCCCATATTCCTCCAAGATTCTTTGTAGTTGGGCTTCTATATCTTTAAGATCCAGGTCTTCAACTTGTCTTTTCTGGAAAGCCCAGGTCTTTTTTTTTGCTTTGATTCTTTTTAGATTTTCAACAAAGTTAGAGGTTGTCAAGAGTGTGTTTTAATTATGAAAGGGTATCCATTTTTCTCTCACCAAGTTTACAAAGGAGTCTTATGTTAACCACGTCCTATTTAATTTGAAAGGGATTGTTGGCTTACTCGACCCTTGTCTTAACTCCAAAAAGATCTGAACGTGATCTGAAATGCCTCCAAATCCAATCCATTGCTTCATATGAATGGGTTTTTCCAAAAAGGAGTTTGTTAACAGAAAATGATCTAATATTTTTTCTATATTGTCTTCCCCCACCTTGTTATTTCTCCAAGTTGGTTTGAGATTGACAGGTTCGATATTCAATAAATTGCATTCCACAATGTTTTGTGTGAAGTAACCCGTCAAAGGACCATCTCTCGCATATGTTCCCCATACTTCTAAGAACCACAAAGAAAATTTTAGGTCTCCTCTTAAAATAACCTGTTGATCTTTCAAGAAAGACTTGGTGAACAGAGTGTCCCAGAAAGTGCCTCTATTCTGACAGGAACCATAAATGTTGATGATGTGAAGATTTTCATCCAGCTTTGGCAAAGAGATCGTTATGCCAAGACTAGACTCAAAGCCCTAGGAATTTGAGACTTTGATGGAATGGGTGTTCCATCCAATTTCCAGACCTCCATATCTTCCCGTTGCATCCAGGGTTTCAAAATTCCACTTTGGGAGTAAAGAAATTAATATGGATTTTATCTCCTCCCCTTCCCCCAATGTCTCTTATAACAACATAATATTAGGATGTTTAGAATCAATCACCCTTTTTAGGGAGGTTGGTGTTTTGAGGGGACCAACCAGCCCCCTGCAATTAAAAGAACAACATTTCATCATAGGACCTTCCCATGGGCTTGCCTTGCTCTAAGCGCTCATTCAATAGAGAGTTGTTTTCCAGCCAAGAGATCACTTTTGGATTTTTCCCGTGCCTTCGACATCAACGATTTTCTTCGTCGTCGACTTTTTTCTGTAGTTAACGACTCAGTGGCTAGTCCTCCCAAGGTCCCTTGTTTCTGTGATCTGAGGAAATAACATCTCGATGAGGTCATTGAGGAAGAAGAGGAAGTATTCTCTTCTAAATAATGGATACGTTTTTATCTAGGGGTTTCGCTCGTTTCAAACTATGATGGAGCCTAAGGCTGAGTGGCTAGAAAAGAGGGAAGGTTTGTGTGAGTCGGGAAATTTAGAGCCTTCAACCACTCAATGCATTCTAAATTTAAATTGTTTATTAAAACAGTAATAGGAGGAGAGGAGGTTAAAGTAGTACCCGAGGTCATGTGAGGTACTAAACCCGATCTCGTCTTGGAGGTACAGATGAATTATTCTCCCTTTGAAGATTTGAGTTATGAATCAAGTGTGGAAGCCTGACGTTCTAGCACCAAAGCCTCTTGAACTGCTTCAATCAATCGACCTTGTTCTTTCGTAGTTTGTTTTCCTTCACTTGAGGAAATAGTGGGAATATTTACCTCTTGGAACCGACCTTTGTCACTTTTAAAACCCATTCCTCTATTCGTAACTGACATACTATATTTTTTTTTATCAAATGTCCATATTGATGGCATCTCGTGCACCTGAAGGGAACATTTTCGTAATCCAATCTCTGGGTATGTATAAAACTACCCTAGCTTAGGTAAACTTCCTCACCAAGGCCTTCCCTGATATTTAGATTGACTAAGAACCTTGCCACCTTCCTTTTCTTTGTCTCTTTAAAGGTCATATCTGCATCCAAAAAGTCTCCCAAATAGTTCCCAATTAATTTGAAGTGTTCTAGAGACAAAAAATGAAGTGGTAGCACCAAAAGACGAACCTAGACCAGAATAATATCCATCCTTTCTTTGTTGGCGTCAAAAAGAGGGATCCAAGGCTTAAGGAGTAAGGGGGAGTTTTTTACTCTCCAGGGTTTTCCTAACACTCACTTTGTATGCTCAGGTTGTAGGAAAGTGAAGGTGAACCAATTCCTATTGAGTTTAACAATTTCAGGGACATATCCAAGTTGTTCCTTCCAAGCATTATGCATCCAGTTGACCATGGTTTTGAGTGAAAAGGTTCTTCCACTGGCTCGACCCACCAGATTTTGTTTTGCCACATGAACAACTTGAATTAAATCCACTTCTTCCCCGAGAACTAGATTTCCAATGTTCCCTTTTGAATTCATGCTTTTCCATTTTAGTCTGTGTCCTTCCCCTGTCTTCCTCCTTAGGCCGCTATGATCAGAACTATCACAAAAACCAAGAGGAATGGGAGTCACCTGAGTGTGCTCTCTAAAATACTTTTTCTAATCAAAACTTTGGTGCTCCTCTACTTCTAGGAAGGATGAAATGAAAGCCCTTGGTGGTGGGGTTTTTTGGAAGGTCCATTTGTTCCTCTAAGAGTAAGGGGAACCCATCTGTGCATTTTCCCCTACCTCGACTGGATACCCTTTTGTTCCCTGGTGAAAGTCTGAAGACCCATACTCCACTTGAGAAGGGGAGGGTGAAGAAATTAAGAACCCTCCTTTAGTCTCATTAAACCAATCCAGATATGAGGCTCGTTGTGGATTTCTGCTTCAGGTAGGTGTAAAACAAGTTGCCAGGGTTCTGTGAATTCTCCAAAGAAGACGCTTTTGATCAAAGGAGACTGGGGAGTGGGAAACTTACCAGGAGAGGGGACCTCAAGCTCGATCTCCGGAGGCTGTTGTGAAAAAAGAGGTGCTTCTCCCTTCTTAGCTAGCTAGTCTATAAGCCCTCCACCTGTCTACTCCCAAAGATTCTCGGAGTCCAAGGGGTCAACTTCCACATAGGTCGTGGTTTCCATTTGGCCTATGGTTAGACCCTCCTCCGCCAAGAAAAACCATCGTGAAGGGGAAACCACCGAAAAATATGAGGAGAAAGTCCCTCTGAAAAACTATGAAAAGAACTTCGAACCTAACCGCAGTCTAGTGAACTAACCTTGCAATGATAGCAAAGGCCATCCTCATGTCTTGGGGCACCCGAGTGTTCATTTTTTTCATTTAAAAAATTAAGACAAGTATAGATTTATCTTAAATCTGGATCTATCAAGTACGAAAGACATCAAATTTCTTAAAGTTTATTTTTTTTATTACAAATGAAATATTTTAGATGTTTTGATTGTTTAACTTTATTTTTATTATTGTTAAGTTTTTATAATTAAACTAATTTTTTTTAATGTAACCTTATATAACATGACAACATCTTCCCCATATAGATCAACTCCTCCTACAAAAATATACTTTCTTAGCTTCATATTGATCATCAACCTCTCATCCTTCAACATTTTCATCACCTTCTCCAAATGCATGTTACAAATGTTCTTATTTGGTCTTGTTAAATATTAGAATAACATCAAGATATACAACAACAAACTTTCTAAGAAAGGTTTTAAATTTTCACTCAAACAATCCCCCCTAACATGAATCTTTAGCACATGAGTGTAATATGGATGTCATTATGAGGTTTCATGCACTAGAATTGAGTGTTGAAGACTCGACATGATTTGATCATGAAAAATAATGTATTATGGGTTTAAATATGTTTTCTAGAGCTCATGGACCATGCACATGGTAAAAAAAACCACGATAAAGGTCATACAAAGGAAATCTTTCACTTGTAGGTGTCATAGGGGAACCATTGCAAGTTTTTTCACACTAGAGATGGTTCACAATGCCTTAGATGTGGTCCAAGGATAAAATGTGACATATTAGGGCCTAAAATATGTTTTTAAGACCTAAACAATGCTTTTAGGATTCATGGACCATGCATAGGGTCCCAAACCACAACATAGCCCCTATAAAGAGAATCTTTTGACCATAAGAGTAATATAGGTGTCATTACAATGTTTCGCTTTTCATGGAAAGGTATCCAAGCTATGGCCATGGTCTAAGGAGGACCACCAGTATTTTAGGCCCTGAAGTATGCTTTTAGGGTTAATAGACCATTCATAGGGTCCCAAACCACCACAAATACCTTATAAAGGGAATCGGTTTTCCAAGGGTGTAATATGGGCACCATTACAAGATTTTATGAACCACTAATGGGTCTTAGTGCCCTAGATATGGTCCACAAGGTGACACTATTATATTAGGGACTAAAAGACACTTTGAAGGCTCATTGATTATGCACATGGGCCCTGCCCTAAAGAAACATGTGGGCCCTACAAAGAGATTATTTGTCCCATTATCATAATATGTGTGAAAATATGAAGATTACAAATGATAGAGGGGTCTCGTGGCCATAGCCACAGTGTAAGCATGAAAATAAATATATGAGGTGATAAACAACTATTCTTTCTAGTTCGATGGAACATGCACACGGTCCATAATCACCACAAATGCCTTATAAATGAAATCTATTTTCCATAAACATAATATATGTGCCATTATGAGATTGATGAAAGAAGATATGAAAAAAATACAAAAGATTCATTTTTGTGTAAAAAATAATATTATTTTCCTTTGAAAATAGAAAAAATAATATAAAAATGTGAGAACTTTAAAAAATCATAGATGTAAATCTCTCCATGATATTTCCAGTCATTCAAAAATCTCAAAAAAAGAAGATTAAGGTAAAATTCCATCCTTAAAGGGATAAGTTTGTGAAGGACATGTAATTTTTTTATTTATTTATAATTTTATGGGTGCACATTATCCCTATCTTGGTATAATTTTGAATATGCTACATGTATTAATTTCTCATGAAATTGTGTATACACATAAATTATATTTGTCAATTGGGTGTAGTTTGGATGGTTGTGAAGAATGATTGTTATCCTCCCCATCAGGGTTCAATTCCAGTAGTGACATGAATAAATCTCATAATGAGTATATTGTAATGGCTTCAATCCTATATGTATTGGAAAGTTGCCTTATATTCAAAATTGAATAGCAAGGCAACTGCTTTCAAATATATCATAATTAAAAAAATAATAAATATATTTTGTTATATTTAGGCCTTCATATTTTTCATTAACATTCAACTGTCTTTGGCCGAACAACAAAAACCACAAATATTTGGAATACTTGTGAAAGGAAATGTTAAAAATAATAATTTATTTTATGGCCAAGCCAAAAACCAAATTGGTGTTTGAGACCCCTTTGTTTGTGGGACAAGGGACATGCCTTACCTCCATGATTTAACCATGTAACATTCCAGGAGAAAACACATGTTCTTACCCATTAAACCATCCAAATTATATATATATATATATATATATATATATATATATATATATATATATATTACATGTGCAATTTTTTCTTCAAATTTTTATGCTATCAAAAGGTTTATAATTCTTAATTATAATCTTTATATAAACACTTAATAAGTACTAGTATATGTATATTTGACACATTCAAATCCAATTTAAAAATGAATTTATAATAATTATATTAGGTTTGTATTCATATTTATTATTATTTTAGGTTAAAAATGAATTTATAATATAGTATTTTGAAAGGAATGTAGTATTATGACATTAAAGTTTTTTTTTTTTTTTTTAAATAAAGGTGGTGCTCTATAATATAATGTTTTACTTTGATATTTTTTCATATAAAATCTATCAAAGTATCTAAAGGGATCAAATTTCTTAGTGTCTATTTTTTTAATTATGAAAAAATTAATATTTTAGATATTTTATTTGTTTTCTTGAGGCAACTTTATTTTTATTATTGTTTTTTTTTATAATTAAAATACTCTTTTTTTAATATAACTTTATCTCTAACATAACTTTAAGTGACAACTTCTTCTCCATATTGGACTTGCTCAATAACATAACGATAACATGACAACATCAACATCTCCCCATGCTAGGTTGTAGAGAAACTAGCTACTTTAGGTGCAACAACATCTCCCTCATATTGGACTCTAGAGCACCTGGTGGGTTCATTCACATAATGCTAACAACTCAGCCATAGTGGGATGTAAAGTACCTAGATACTCTCAATGCAAAAATCTTGAGTTTTGGCATATTCATCATATTCATTGACAGAGGCTTGAAATTCTTGACCTTATATTCTGAATTATGAAATTTTAATTCTGTGTAGGCTCTATATGAATCTGTGATTTTCACGTAAAAAATTTCGAACCTTGAGTGTTCAAATATTCATTTTGATAAATTTAAATGATGGTAAAAGTTGTGACAAAAAATACAGGGAAGATCGAACGCTTTGGACCTACAAAGTTAAAATTTAATTGTAACGTTGAATAGAAGACATGTTGTCCTACATACTTGTAGGATGGGCGCTCTCAATAGAAAAGGAGGACAGCATATGTTTTCACGTGCTTAATATAAACTCACAATGTTGTTACATGTTTTATCTCCTAGATTCAGATCCATATATAAGAATTTCATGCATCACATTCAAATCCATATATAAGAATTCTATGCATACTCAAGAAGAATTTTGGAATATTCATGCTTGCAAGATACATATGAGTGGATAAAATGTTTCAAGAGAGATGTATGAATTTTCAATTGCTAATAGTTATTTTTTATATCTAGAGTGGCTCCCATAATTCGAGAGGACCTAAATCATCTAAAACAGACGGGCTCGTGTGGGTCATATTTTCACTTTCTAGCTGCGGTGATAAGCAAAAAAAAATGGGATCTGAAATTTCATGATATCATGTAACAAGGGGTAAGAGATTGATATTTGTAGAGTAATGTTGGTGATCTCTACTTGAGCAGAAGTCAATTGGGATTGCAGCTTGCTACTTTATTCTGGAGTTCATTGATTATTCCTACACAGTCATGGACATGATCTCAAATTCTCTTTAGCTTGCCTCGTACACCATACTGCTTACTGCATCACCTCCCTGCTCGATCGGAAGATCCTAACAACAAAACCAATCCCACAATCAACCAACCCATCACAAATACTTTGTACTGATCAGTACAAAACACATTAGACACCCGACCTTAAGGCCTTTATTATTTTAATTAAACCTATTTTGGGAATATTTATGGAGCTTTCCAATCCTCTGAGGCATCATTCCACCATGCTTGCAATTTCAATGAGAGAGAAACTTTGATTATGTTTGAAATTTCAGTCTTTGTAGGATTTGTGGCTGGAGAAATTTTAAGTAGAGCTTGTCTTGCAATTATGGAGATTAGTTCCTTTGGACATTATTGGTATGTACCAATTATCTGAGTTCACGATAAACATTTTTGGAACTGTGAAATAGATTACACAATTCGTCATGAAGATGAAGAAAACATTTGAATTTGTGGATAATTAGCAAATAATTTTGGAATGATACGCTGGTAGACTGCATTATAGCAATGGAGCAAACCTTTAGTAATTTGATAACATGGCCATTTCCGAAGACTTTGTGTACCAAGAGGAATTTCTTGGGATCGCTTTGGGGAAAATAAGGTGCAAGCACACATTTCTCTGAGCCTTTCTTTCTTTGGATCTTGCAACCATAGCACAGAGACGTGGACGACGTGGACGATTTTGGCTGACAGTATTTTTGTTTGGGTCGACCGGGTAGCCAAGAAATTTGGGATTTCTCATGCTTCCTTTTGGACGGAGGCCGCTATGGTATTTTCAATCTATTATCATTGGGATCTACTGGTGGAAAATGGTCATTCTCCATTTGTCGACGGTAAGTTATTTTCTATGGTCTTCTTTATGTAATTTTTTTTTGTTTAAATTACAGAGATTTTAGTTTCAAGGTAAGTTATTAAAAATTTTAGTTTGAAGTTGGTTAGTATGGGTTTTAGTTTACATTTCATCACATCACTAATTCAAATCTTATGATTAACTTTGTGACACCTTAACCCTTCCTAGATCCAGTATCACTGTTTCAAATCTTATTATTATATTGTTACAGCTTAACTTCTTAGAGCCAGTAATTATGAGAAAAAAAATTATTTGAAATTTAACATTTTGCAAAGTGTGTAGAAATAGAAAGTTTGTGGAAATGGAAATGTTTAAACCATGGTGTTTAAGCTATTGTTTTGTGGTTTTGCAGAGGATGAACATAAACTTAATAAACTACATACCTGGAGTTTGTGCTTTAAAGATAACAGATCTTCCATCTCATTTTTAGGAGTTGGATGTATCAACCAGAGCACACGAACTACTATATGAATCATTTCAATCGGTTCGAGGGGCCGATTGGATTATCTCTAATACCGTTGAAGGTTTAGAAAGCCGAGCTATTGCAGAATTGCAGTTACAGTCAACACAGCCATTTTGGTCCGTTGGTCCTTTGCTTCCTTCAATCCTTTGCTTTCTTCAACCTTCCGAGAATATCTCAATAACGAAACATCATTGAAGTCTCTTAGTTCCACCTCACCAATTCCACTTGTGGTATCATGGCCAATACTCAAGGCTTCCTTTCCCTGTCAGTTATTTGGTATTTTATTAATCATGAACATAATTACATGCTTCATCATATTACATTAACGTTCCCCATAATTATAGTTATGGGGAAAATAGGGTGTTACATTACCCTCCCCCTTAAAGAAACATTGTCCTCGATACTTAAAAAACCATATAAACCATATATGTACGATTTATTCATAAAACAAAAATGGGTATGTCATTCTCATGGAATCTTCCAATTCCCAAGTAGCCTCATCTACTCCAAAGTGCTTCCATTGCACCTTGAATTGCATGAGGTCTCAATTCCAAAGCAATGTATCGCTCTTGTCCAGATGCGTTGAGGTTCAGGCTAGAATTGCCCCTTGGGTTTCTAACTGTATCATATTTCAATGAATAACATGATTAGAATCATGAACAAATTTACTTAATAGTGATATATGGAACACATTGTGAGCTCTAACTATAGGCGGTAAGGCAAGTATATAGGCTACTATTCCCAATCTTTCCAGGAATTCAAAATGTCCACAATATTGGGGTGCTAAATTAGCACAAGTCCCCATACTTAGGGAGCTCTTCTTGGGTTTCACACTGAGAAACACATGATCTCCCACCTTAAAATTATTCTTAGTTCTCTTGCTCTTTACATATCTATTTTTTCTATCCTAGTCTATTTTCAAATTCTACCTTATCTTGATCATTGTTTGCTCCAATTCCCTTAGCAATTCTAGTTTGAGTGTGATTTTTTCCACTATATTGTCCCAACTAATTGGAACTCCACATTTCTTAACATAAAAATACTCAAAGGGGCACATCTTCAATGACTCTTGATAACCATTTCTATAGGAAAAATCTCCTAGGGGTAGATATTCTTCCCATTGCTTGGGTTGATGCATAACATGCATCTTCAACATGTCTTCCAACACTATGTTCACCCTTTTGGTTTGACCATGTTTTTTAGGATGGTAGGTCATGTTGAATTTCAACTATGTTCCAAAATATGAAAATAATCCTTTCCAAAAGTTTGAAGTGAACTTGGCATCTTTGTCTAAATTTATGGTCTTGGCTAAACCATGCTATTTGAAAATTTCTTTCATAAAGATGTCAACAATATTTATAGCCTTAAAAGTGAACTTGATGGAAGTAAAGTGAGCTACCTTACTCGAATTATCCACCACTACCATAATTGCATCATGTTGTTGAACTGTCTTTGGAAAACCAATAATAATATCCATGGATATTGTCTCCCACTTCCATTCTGGAATTGGCAATGTTGTAATAGTCGTGCAGGGTGTTTTTGTTCAACTTTAACTTGTTGATGCCTCAAGCACTTGGAAATATATAAAATTATCTCTTGCCTCATTCTTGGCCAATAGTACAAATGGCTTACTGTTGTTATCATCTTCTGATAGCCATGATTACCTACATAAGGTCTCCTATGGAATTCATCCATGATCAGGTGTTTTAGATTTGTTGAATGAGGCACATACAACCTGTTATTGTAAAAAAAAAAATTATCAGATGCAGGTTGATACCCCTCATGCGTTTTCTCACTAGGTTCTTGTTACAATCCCTCTCTAATATGATTGAAAAAATCATCTTCTTGCAAGAGGGTTATAAGAATTTGTTTGATGTTACACTCTCCTACACTTGTTGTTGTTAAGTGAATTATCTGCACACTTCAACTGAGTGCATAGACCACTCTATTTTCCATTCATTTTATATGTTTGATTTCAAAGTCAAACTCACTAAGCAATGTCATCCATATGGCATGTCTAGTGTTCAACTTTGACTGGTCAAACCTATACTTTAGACCACAATGGTTTTCTCTTGTAACATCAATTGCCACATATGAAACATGTAGGCTCTTTCTAGCCTTATCCATATCCTCCTTACAGAAAATGATTCTCCATGCCTCCTTGTGTCCTTCTAAAAAAATTTTTTTTGGAGGATGAACATGCCCTCAAATTATGCAACCCACATACAAAAGGGCTACTCAAGGAATAGTCGTGTACATGCCAATAAATTCTATATATATATATGCCAAATTAAGTGTTAAGTTACGGGTTTGGTTAGTTTCCTAACTCCTTTTACCCATACTCAACTGTCTCTAACCAACTAGAGACAACATAAAAGGAGCATTTGCCTGAAGGAGAAAGGTGTTCTTGTTCCATTCCTTCAGATGTTGTTTGAAACATTTTAGTTTTTGTTGGAATATGTACAACAAGGAGCCATGGGATATTGCTGCATTATCCCACCATTATTCCACATTCTCTTGGAAATCATCATTTTTTAGCTTGAATTTTGTGAAGAAAGAGGGCATGTTCTTAGTAGAGATAATGACATCCAACCATAAGTGGATGGGCCAATGATATGATCCTACCAGTGAAAGAATATTGGATTTCATTGCTAAGTCATCCAACATCAATGCTTCCAATACAAGAAAATGGTCCAAGCGACAAGCAATTTTTTGGGATCCTGATTGTCGATTGGTCCATGTAAATTATCTATTGGTATTTTCCAATTCTATCAACAATAAAAAATGGGTTAAAAGAGAAAAAGTTGTCATTTTCGACGTCCAGTCTGCAGGTACCTCCTCTTTTCTCATGCAGGGATAAGATGATGTTGAAATCACACCCTAGTATCCATCTTTGTCTCTGATTAATTACATCCAAACCTTCTAGATTCCAATAAAATAAGGCTTTCTTCCCTGCAGTTGTGGGGCCAAAGACATAATTTAGTGGCGATACCCTCCTTATTAGAACCGAGGGATCTATATATTGATGAGATAGACTATCTTGTTGCAAAGAAGTTGTCTAAAGTGACTATGTCTAGGTTCCAAAGAATGGATATACCTCTTGCTGCCCCTCTAGAATCCATGAAAATTGAAAGGCCATATATCTAACATATATCTAGATTCGATTGAGCATCATATCTTGCAATTGTTTTCTCCTGTAGAAAGAGAATGTCTAGATTTTCCGCTATTATACAATTTCGAAGAAGCCTTTTCTTGCATCTTCCATTTAAACCTCTAATATTCCATGAAATGTTCTTCATGAGGATGAGGAGGGGGGAATGGGTGGGAAAATTTCTGTGATCAGATTAATCTTACCATAGTTCACCTTAAAACTACCTACATCCCAGATCAATTGTTGAGTAGTCTTTTGTCCACACCTCTTTTTTTCCTTAGAAAATTTACGAGACTCTTTGAGAGAGTCTCTCAAAATGTCGATCCGTATACCAAATCTAGAAGTGGAACCAGTTGATGAGTTTAGATAAACCTCGTAAAATTTTCTTAAATAATCTCGTATGATGGAAAATAGTTCTTGCTTATGATAGGCCTCCTCTAAAATGACTAGATATAGCCCTACTTTCTCTTGTTCATATAATTCAATATCCATTTCCCCTTCCTCATCAACATTCTATGCATCTTTAGTAAGGGATGCCTCTGGACTAGGCATGGTTTTCTCCAAAATTGGCTCTTGGACTACTTTGGTTCATTCCTTCTGATTATTTGTCGATGCATTTGACAACCCTTCCTCCCTTGCAACAATTTCCTGGTCTTGTCCGAGAATGTCAAAGGAATTACTAGTGGATGGATATTTACTTAAGTTTGGAGTTGGATTCTTGGGTCCTACCTTCTATTTTTATTGAACTTGAGTGAAACCATCCTTGGGTTTTTGAGTTGTTGTTGAATCAATATTAGGCAGGGTATTGAGCAAATAATCGCAAAATAAATGGTCATGCTCATGAAATTTACAATACCTGAAGGGAATGTTCTCATAGTCAATCATTTGTACCCACTCCTCATCTTGATACTCCAAGCAGATAGAGCCTAGTAGGGGTTTAGAAATATTGACATAGACATAGATCCATGCATATGAAGTGTATCTTTGATATCTGTTTGCCTCAACATTTTTGACATACATTCCTAGGGTATTTATGATTCCTTCCAATATTTATTCCTCCCAAAATTCTTGTGGTACCAAATAAATCCTGATCCAAACTAGGGCATGAGTAAAATATTCCTTTTTTTGGTCGAAACGCTATATCCAATATTTTAGATAAAGCCGAGCAACATTGAATAAATAGGGACCATTCTCAAAAATTATTTCTCGGTCCTTTAGGTTATGAAAAATGGCAGTAAACAAGCCTTTTGAGCTAGCTGAAGATCATAGTGTGCTTTTGTCTCCCACCATGTATTGATCCACTTTACCAAGTCTCCTTCTAAGGGCTAGATTCCTAGAAACTTTCCTGTTAGTGCATGATCTCTCATAAATTTTGTTTTATCTCCCACCCTTGTTGTGTTGACCAAACATCTACTGGATATTGTGGTAAGAATTTCCCCGAAACCTAGGCCTGAGCCACCTTTGGATGTGCAAGATCAGGTTCATTCACCATAGATTTTCCTTTTTCTTGGATTGGGGTATAAATATGGGATCTATATTCTGTCGTCACTTCAAAGGAAAATCGTGGACATGTTAATCTGCCCGATTCATTGATTATTTCTTCTCGATAGGAGGGGACTTTCACCTGCTCACCCATTGCATCCATTGGGGTGATCATATCTTTTCTTTCTAGTTGTTCTATCTAGTTTCTTTGATGGGGAGGAATCCATAATAGAAACCATAATGATTGTGGTGCATCCACTCTCAGTATTTTTTCAGATCTCTCCAAATCCTTTCAATCACCATTATTATTAATATTTTAATTATTTGTATAGTACTATATTTAAAAAAAATGTTTTAACACAAGTAACATACATACTTCTTAGGGGATATACTTGTGTGTAAGTGCAGAAAAATCATCAAATAAAAAGTCTCCACACATAAGGAACAACGCATTGCACATTGAAATATTCAATAATTAATATATAATTAATTATTTAATATAAAATAATTAACAAATAATAATAAATAATTAATTATTTAATAAATTGCACATTGCACATTAATAAATTGTTATTAATCTTTGAATTATTTGTATAGGAATATATTAAAAAAATTATTTTTACACCAACTAATAGACATACCTGTGTGGGGATATATCTCTGTAGAGGTGCAGACAAATTGGCAAAGAAAACATATTTGCACATAAGAAACAACACATTGCACATTGCAACTGGTGCATGTAAAGTTCCGATGTATAAGTACAAAACTAGTGTATTTTATCTACTACGTGTTAGTTGTCATGAAGATGTATAATTGACTTTCATTAAATTAATAATTTAGTTTAATTTAATTAATAAATAATTATTAACCTTTTAATTATTTGTATAGGACTATATTAAAAATATTGAAAATTCGTTTTTACACCAACAAACATACTTGTGCGAGGATATACCTATGCGGAAGTGCGGAAAAAACGTCAAAGAAAAAATTCTCTGCACAAAAGAAACAACACATTATACATTGTAATATTAAACATCTTCCACAAGAGGTGCATTTACGAGTCTCAAAGTTCCAATGTACGAGTGTATTTTATTTACTAAGCATTTGTTGTTTGAAGATGTATAATTAACTTTTATTAAATTAGTAATTAAATTTTATCAAATTGATAAATAATTATTAATCTTTTAATTACTTTTATAGGACTATATTAAAAAAAAAATTAAATCATTTTTACACCATCTAATAGACATACCTATGCGGGGATATACCTATGCAGAGGTACGGAAGCTATATTTTTGCAAACGATATGTCTGTTGAAGATGTATTTTATTTACTAAGTGTTTTATCTATGGGGATATATATGTGCAGAAGCTATATGTGTGTAGACTATATGGGTGAGTGCACAAAGTTGGTGGATGATAAAGTGACAATGGGCTGAGAAGGAATGCACGCTCGCAGGAGCGTGTGCACATTTCTAGGAACATGAATGCGTTCCTGATGTGACAGGTTTGGAAAACCCTGAACCTCCACTCAAGAGGAAACGTAGACACATTCCCAAGAACGCATGCACGTTCTCAAGAATGCACACACGTTCCTCAGAAAAATGTGTACAAGAACACTTGTGCATTCCTAAAACAAATTGAAATAAAAATAATGCATGAGCACTTTAGGAACGCATGCACATTCCTAAAGAGATTGTGTTATTAGGAACAATAACACACACACATGTTCCCGTTAACATGAAATATCTCTCTATCCCCCTCCTCTCTCTCTCTCCCCTCTACCCCCTCTCTCTCTGTCTCCCTCTAGCCCCCTCTCCCTAACTCCATATATCTTCCTCTCTCTC
>ML783500.1:1254072-1281041 GCA_009831015.1 Picea engelmannii | reverse complement strand
CACAGAATACACAGAGATCTTTACCGGAAACCCTCAACCGGGAAAACCTTTCTTTTTCATTATATCGAATTTCACCATTCGTCATACAATATATACAATGTTTTTAGGTATTCCGTAGATACCAAAACCCTAATCCCTTAATCTAGGATTAATTTACAAATCAGCTAAAAATAGCAAAATTCGCTAAAAATAGCAAATAACCGCCCAAAAAAATTTTTTTGGGGCGTTGCGTCGAACGCTGCGCGTAACCAGGGGGGGGCATACCTGCCCCCCCTGGGACCCCCCTAGGAAGCGCCCGGCGCAACGACAGAGCCCTAGGTGAAGGGATCGTCAGACGCAGTCGTCGTATCTGACGCACCCACACACACACACATGCAAAGAATATAACACATACCCAACATGATCATCTAAGAGGAGAAAATATATTTTCAAAGATAGACTTGAGATTCAGATACCATCAGGTAAGAATCAAGGAAGAAGACATCAATAAGACAACCTTTAGAACCAGATATGGACATTATGAGTTTGTGGTGGTGCCATTTGGACTAACCAATGCACTAATTGTCTTTATGTGCTTAATGAATGGCATATTCAGAAATTATCTGGATAATTTTGTCATTGTTTTCTTGGATGACATAATTATTTATTCTAAGTCTGAGGAAAAGTATGAACATCACTTGAGGTTCGTCTTACAAGTACCGAGGGAACATCATATTTATTCCAAGCTTAGTAAGTGTTATTTTTACCAATAACAAATCCATTATTTGGGTCATATAATTTCAGAACAAGGTATAGCAGTAGATCCAAAAAAGATTGAAGCCATTAGAGGATGTCCAACACCCAAGAATGTTTCAGAAATCAGATATTTTATGGGATTATCCAGATACCACATGAGGTTTATAGCATGGTTCTTTAATATTTCTCATCCCATAACTTATTTGCAAAAGAAGGGAATCAAATTTGAATGGGCAACATAGTGTGAAGAGAATTTTAATTTGCTGAAAGAATTGCTTACTAGTGCACGTATTTTAAAGATTGTTGACCCAAATGAGAATTTTGTGGTATGTGCATATGCATGTGAGGAAGGAGTTTGTGGATTCCTCACTCAAAATGGACATGTGATTGGTTATGAGTCTAGAAAAATCAAAGACCATGAGAGGAATTATGTCACACATGATTTGGAGCATGTTGCCATAGTTCATGCATTGAAGATGTGGAGGCATTATCTCATGGGAAAAACATTTGAATTAATGATAGACCATAGTGGTCTGAAATATTTTTTTGAGCCACCAACTTTGAATGATAGGCAAAGAATATGGTTGGAATTTGTAAGTGAGTATGACTTTGACATCAAGTATATCAAGGTAAAATAAACTAAAGTTGTTGATGCACTCAGCAGAAGAGTACATCTCATGCATGGCACAACTGTTAGTATGCATCAGTCATATTTAAAGAGCATAGTTTTAGATGTTGTTGCTACAGATTAGCACTGCCTACAGGTAAGAGAAAGTTTACAACAAGAAAACGTACAACAGAAAATTAAAGAGTATGAGATTAAGGAAGATGAATTTCTTATGCATAGTATAGAATTTATGTTCCTAGCTCCGGAGAACTTAGGAATTTGGCATTAAAAGAAATGCATAACATTCCATATGCCGGACATCTTGGTTACCAAAAAACAATTGCAGTAGTAAGAAGCAAATTATTTTGCGAGGAATGAACAAGGATGTTGTTGATTACATTGCCATATGTATGGACTGTCAGAGAGTAAAAGATGAACATTTTTTTCTTTTAAATTAATAGTGATTACTATTTTTAATCTATTTTTACCTTGACATATATGAAAATTCTAGAATACATACCTCTCTTATTTATGCTATAACATTTTGTCAACTTAACCATTTTTTGAATGAGTTATATGTGAAACTAGAGGAGACCGATATATAGGATAAAATAAAATAAAAAAATTGTTTTGATCATGTTAATACCCTTGGAAAAATAGGATACCATTATTAGAAAAAATCAAATTTGATATAGTTATTCAAAATTTCTATGAATAAAAGTTATATATTAAGAAAGCTAATTCAATTTCCCACCTTTCATCCTTTTACACCATATTCAACTTCATTGTAAAAATAACTTGAATAGTCCCTCCAAGTTAAGTGATTAACGTTTTTTTCCAGGTTTGAGTTGCCACTAACTAGTCATTAGCTTACACTCATCCATATGTTTTTGATGAACATGTATAATTAACATTTATTAAATTAAGAATTAACTTTTATTTTTAATATAGGTATACTCAAGAAACATTTTGTTAAGCATGTGCAAATTTTACTAAGTTTTACTTCACATGGAACATTTTACATTTTTTCTTATTTTTACCAATTTTTATGCTAAATGGTTTTACTCCAAACACTTCACATTCCCCCATATGCTAATCTCCCCAATGAACATTTCACTTATTTATTTACTAAGTTTTACTCCACCGGTGAACAATTTGTCTTTTTGCTTATTTTTACAAAGTTTTATGCTAATTGTTTTTACTTTATTCTTATCATTGCCCTCTCTCCATAGACAATAATGTTATTTTTTTTTATTATATGAATTATATTTTGAAAAATACTATTCATTATCTATTCAATGTCTCATACACCAATTTGGTGTCTCGCTTGGCCGTGACCTTAAAAATAGATTATTATTATTATTATAATAAAGGGAAGGTTCAAATCAAACTTTAGTGAATGTTAAAAATTTTAACCAAAATTAAATCGTCTTCAAGAACTATAACTTTTCATTTTATTATTATAAATGAAATGTTTTTTCTCTATAGATAACTTTTCTTATATATTATAACATTTTTTTAAGAGTAAATGCTTTGTCTAAAATTGAGTAGGAATTATTTTGAATTGATGGAATAGTAGACATAGATGTTAATATTTCACAATCCAGTAGTATAAGGGGTATTCAAGAGTGTTGAATGTATTTTTTTCATTAAAAACAACTATTTCATTAATCCAAAATTTAAATTTAAACAAATATTTCTTAGCCTTATTCCAACCATAAAAAAAAAAAAGTCAAAATATTGGGTTCTAACTTTTAATTTTATCATTATAACTATAACTTGAATTTCAAATATATGTATAAAACAAAACCTTCCTTGAAAAACCATTACATTTTTTTTAGTTGATTTAGGTCAAATACTCATTATGTAACTTCACATCCCAACTTAATACCTCATTCTATTAGTGCACATTCGAGTAGAGTTATCATAGCTACCAAAGGAAGTTCAATAATTAGTTTAGGGGAAATGAAGGGAAATGAAAATTGGGTGGATTGTTTGAATCTATGAACATGATAGTTATGAAGTTCAATAGTTAGTACATGATAGTTATGATAGTTAGTTTAAGGGAAATGAAAATTGGGTGGATTGTTGGAATATATTAACATGATAGTTATGAAGTTCAATAGTTAGTACATGATAGTTATGATAGTTAGTTTAAGGAAATGAAAATTGGGTGGATTGTTGGAATATATTAATATGATAGTTATCACATTGCATGAGAGGATAAAGGTGTTCTCATGTGGCTTTGTGGGAAACCATTTGATGTAGAAAGATATTTGACCATACTTGAGGGATAAAGTTATACAATGTTTTTTGGCATTGCTAATTACAAACATTTTGATTTGATTGATAATTTAGTTTCCATTCTACTTACCAACACTCATATGTCATTTTAAAGGATCTTAAATTTAACAAGTCCCTATATGTAGGTCATTTGGTTTCTTATGTAGTGGATTGGCTCATGGCCCATAGTTTTTTAAAGAAATATGTATTCTCTTTATTCAATGCATTGTTCAAAGTATGTTTTTTCAGTCAATTCAAATAGGAGAAATTCTCTAGAGTTGTTCAAGAGAATTGAGTGGCAAAAGTGGTTCATGGATTTGTTTTAGTTGTGCAAGTGAAGCAGATCCTCCATCCAATGGGAGCTAGTGGTGTGTTATTTCTCTATGATAATCATGATCTAAAATTCAAATTTGGATTGGGAAGTGACTCTAATAATCTAGCAAAGCTCATGTTCTTAAAGTTGGTAATCACTCTTACAATAGAGAAAAGTGCTTCAAATATTCAAATCTTTGAAAATTCCATAATACTTGTAAATTAAATATTCAAATCTTTGAAAACTCCCTAGTACTTATAATTAATGAAAAACTCTCCAAAAATTCAAATCTTTGAAGACTCCCTAGTATTTATAAATTAGATGAAAGGGCACCTATAATTTGAATAATTATATTTTGAGTGCACTGAGATCAAATTGACTTGCAATATTGCATTTGTTCATGTTTTAAGAAAATGGAACAAATATGCAAATTCCTTCTCTAAAGTTGGCACATTTAGGATTCTATAGCTAGCCATATTTCTCAATATTTTCATAATTCCTTTCAAGATTATGATCAATAGTACTATTTTGGGAATATGTTGGTTGTTATGCCCATTGTCAACCTTCGTAATTTGCACTCAAATACGCCAAGCTGTCAATCATCGGCCGTATGTATGTTACATGATGCTTTTCTCCCCAATAATGTAGTTGAACGAATAATGTTACAAGATGCTTGTACCCTGAATCCGACTATAACAGATGGCTCGACTCCAAGCTCAAAATCTCAATCCTTTATATTTCTTTCGGCAACTATGCTCATGTTTTTATAGCCCAAATAGAATAAGTGGCCATGGGATTACTACAAAGCAAGCAACTGTTCATTTGGGCGGCTCGTCCGGATTTTTTTTTCGATTTCAGCTAAAAATTCTGGAGACAAGTAGTCTAAGAGAGAAAATATATTATGTAATGTTAATAAATTTTAAGTAAATTTATAATAATTCTGCTTAATGTTAAAATTCAAGAACATATTTAATTTCTTAGTCAGTGCCTAAGACCTGAGACTATAGCCATGAGTTGGTTCATTGACCAACTATTAATGTTCACTCCTCTGATGGAACTTCCGTAAGTTTTGTGTATCTCTCTGATTATTATCCCCGTGTTGCTGTGATGATGTTACGAATTGATTTTAGAGATATATAGAAGACTTTTAACATAAAAATGGCTCGTTATTACTATGATTAGGTATTTAGGTCTTGTTATGATGTCATTAGAAATCCTTTTATATCTAAAAATATGAATGTTTATGGGTTTATAGGTTTTGTTATGATTTCATTAGAAGTCTTGTTATATCTAGAAAGATGAATGTTTATAGGGTTGAGGTTTTTAGATATTGTCTATAAGATTCATATTTTAATGGTTAATGGTTTGGTTAATGGGAATAATGATATTTTAGCATCTTCATTTGTATTCACCTATTTTTATAGATATCGTATGAGTGTCTGGCGTTCGTCTCCTACTCAATTAGTCCATTTTCGCTAGAGATTCCCTTTTTGTATGAATTACTTTGAACCAGTTCTCAGGCCAAGGTATTCTGTTTAGAAACACATGTTCTGGTAGATATACAATATACCCTTAGGTTATCAGAATGCATGACCTTAATGGTTGAGTGAAAGACTAGGCCAGTAAATGTGGTTATACCCGATCTTATTTTTAGTGCATGTTAATTCACTTCAATTCTGCTATGAAAATCACCATTCTCTTATTTATTTTATCAATACAAATAAACAGTGCATGCTAATTTTAATAAATACTTGTTATGTAACATTGATTGTTTCTTGTAACTATGAACTTTGGATGAAACGATGACATGAGGATGGATGCAAAGATATGGCAAGATCTCTCGAAAGACTCAATTCTTATGATTTTAGGAAGGATGCCCGTTAGACTTTTTGTTAAACTGAGAACTGCCTATAAACGATGGAATAATCTGTTGTGTTCTCGTGATAACCTACAAAGAATAATGGATTCTAACTTGTATAATCCCATGTGTCCCATCCCTGGGGATTTTGTTCATCCCTGGGTTTTTTGTTCAGATCTGGACATCTGATCACAAATTTGAAATGTGGGTTATAAAAGGGAATGGTTCAGAGGTTTACAGAGTTTGTTTGCATCGCAGTGTTGTGAATGCTTGCAACGACCTCATCTTCTGCCGCCATATTAGTAAGCTAAACATTCTACGAATGAGAATCTGTGACGGTATTATTCTTATTCTTATTTTGTGTTTGGTGGCCCAAGGATAGTGAAGAAGAGGTGCGACTGCATGTCGTGCAGTCATTAAAGGAGCAGAGAGAATAGTACAACACTTTAAAAACTAATAAAAACATCATTTATTTAATTTATTATTTTATTTAGTTTAACTTAATAATATCCTGAAATATATTAATTTATTCACTAAAATTTTATAAAAATTGTTTTATTTTATTTGGCATAACTTCATAATGTCGTGAGATATATTTATTTATTCACTAAAATTTATGAAAATTGTTGCAACTAAGATAGGATTTTATTTACAAGAAAACAAAACAAGTTTGAAATATTTTACAAGAATATCTTAGAATGAAATATATAATTATATTAAGAAAAAATATATATAATTATTTTAAGAAAAATTGTTATGTATTATATTAAGGAAAATGTTATGTATTTGATAGATTACTATAAGATTTATAAAAAATGTGATGTAGTGTTCTTATCATTCTCTTGTTATTTACTAGTTGTGAAGATTAGACTAAATCAATACATACATACATTATAAGTAAGAATTATTTGAACTATTAAAATAATTATAAGTATTTTTAAAAATAATGAAACAAAAAAAGTTTAATCTAAATATATTTATATTTTATTAATGAATTTAATTATAAGTTGTTAGAAAAAGTTTAATTTAAATATATTTATATTTTATTATTGAATTTAATTATAAGTTATTAGAAAATCATAACTAGTTCAAGAAACTAATAAATAAGCATTGAACACTTCAAGAAATTATTACACATAGACATGAGCAACTAAATAAACATGGATAACGATTGAAGGAGTTTTGTTAGGGTTTTTATTGTAACATCCATGACCCTTCAAAGGTCGGGCAATGCCACTAATGTTGAATATACACTTATATGATATATATGCATTTTAATGAATTTAAAACACTTATTCACAATAACACCTAATTATTGTTACCAGTTTAGAGTCAAACAAGATTAACAGTAAATCCACATGCAACATAATACATGATAACATTCAAGCATCACAAAACATGCATAAAATACATAATTAAGTACAACAATGATATTGATCTTTTAGCTGAAGTAAATCCACCAACTACATGCCGACCTTCCACAAACCTCCGAGCCTTACACCACGCTTCTCATCACTCTTAGCAGGCTTGGCAAGGATAATAAGGAATTTGCACAAAGAAACAGGAAGGATCTTTTATCCTAGGAGCCACTTACGCCCACAACTCACAGAAGTTCATTCCCCACACGCATACTCCACCCCGGGAGAGTACAACTTCACTACTACAAGTCCATCAACTAGTACACCTCCCTTACCTTGGGCTTCAGAAACAGGTTGGACCATAAGTCCTAGAGTACTGTAGCTACTATGGGAATCCCTTCTAGGAGAACTCACTTCCCGACAAACTCTCTCTCCTGGGAGAGTTGCTCACAGGCCTGACAACCTGCTTCTTCAATTCATCTCCTAAGCAATACTGCAACAACATCCGGCTAGCATACGGGTGACAACAACAACATGAACAGTAATGGACACCAAAAATGGCAACAACCTAATGCTAAGACACAACACGGCTCAAGCGAACACAAGAAAACAACCCCAAACGGTTAAGGCATGAACTCAGATTTGTAGTGTGGATAAACCTCAGTTCAAAGAACACACAGGTTAGCTTTTCCCTCCCTGACTAGTTTCTCAGATGTGCTAGGTTATGCAGAGGGCAGACACAGAGATATCGTGTTCATATGGAGGATGGAAGAATGACTCGCGAACTCAGGAGGAGGATGGCAGAACGAATCGCGAACTACCGGCACGATTTGACTCATAAGTTACTGGTTCCAGAGATCTGTGATTGATGCTCCCGGTTCACGGTTAGACAATGGGTCGAGAATGGCAAGCCCCCCCCAAAAAAACACAGCTGACACTTCAATTTTTAACTGCATGAGCCCACGTCGACACTTGTCTTCTTGGATCTGCATGCGCTCCATTTAGCCTACATCCCCAGCTACCAGGAACTTAGGATAACAAAACATATTATGTCCACCTTAGTCTAATCTCGATTATTTTCGGCATGAAATGACAGCGGAGATATAACAAAGAAATGCACTGATATATCGCAGATATTCAATAATATAACATAAATATATCAGAGATGCAACCATAAACACATATATACAGTGATACACAATTTCTATTAATGAAAGAAATGTACAGACACTGTAAAAATACAGAGTGAAAGACTCGCTAGAATGGTGGCAGCTTATCTCTAAGAAGAGATGTGACGACTACTCACATTTGCAAGAAGATGATTACAATGAGGCTCTAAAGGCCTTTTTACAATAAACAGGAATGAAAAAACCCCTAGACATACAAAAACCTAATCCTAGGAGATGAAGCGCCAAAATTCATGTGGGCCCCGTTTGGGTAAGTTAGTACATCAACTTCCCGGGGTCGTAACTTTTGCATACGATCTCCGTTTTAGGCGTATAATAGCTCATTGGAAAGGTATTGTCGAGGAGAATCATTCTGGGGGCTCAATCATGCCTTTGAATATCATTGAGAACCTCTATCTGGAAAAACCTTCATTTAGGCCCTCAAAATGGCCCCAGAAGTTAAAACCTGCTAAAAATAGTAAATTGCCAAAATTGCCAGAAAATTGTTTTGAACTAGTTGGAAAAGGTAGGTGGCCACCGATATCCACCTGGATCAATCCTCCCTCCTTAGGAAGCAATGGTATCCATTGCATTGAGTTCCCAGGGGAGTGGGAAAAGCATTTGTTGAATCTGCATCTTGGTGAGTTGCTTGTCTTGTTGGAGACATCACATTGCTCAGTTTGTGGAAGTCTGTCATAAACCTGTTGAGGTTGCGGCTATTCAAAAAGTTGAGATACATGAGAGGATGGTGTGCAGAAGGAATCTTTGCACTTTGTTGCAACCTTGTCGACCTGCTTCTTTTGGATAGAAGGTGCTTCGGGCAAGGCTGTAGTGGTTGCAGTGTCCTTTTGTTCTCCTTTTGAATAGATGGTGAAGAAGTTGAATTTTGTAGTATGAGATACTACCGTGTGACACTTTTTAGGTGGAAAAATAGTTGGAACTACCTTTGGTATTCTGTAGAGATGACCCCCCAAAGTAACAATGACACTACGGGGTCGAGACTCATAAACAACATGGTGTCTCCACATATATGGTTGGCCCAAAATCACATCACATACATCCAATGGGGCAACATCACATAATACCTCATCCTTGAAGGGGTGGATGCCATATGATAATCGACACTGTTAGATGACACAGAGATCTCGTCCTTGGCGAAGCCACCCGATGTTGTATGGTTGTGGGTGTGGTGTTGTCGACAATCCCAACTATTTGACAACCTCTGCTAAGATGAAGTTCTTCTGGCTTCTGCTATCAACAATAAAAAGCAGCGGGGTCCCCTTCACCCACATCTGTGAATGAAAAAGACACTCCCCCTCTTTAGGATATGTTGGTTCTTCTGTTTGAATTGTTGTGGTTGTGAAAATAATAGTGGGGTCCGTGTCAATGATCTTTCCTTTACCATTATTTTAAAAATCATATTCTGAATTAGGGTCCGGCTCTCTGTCTTTGATTTTGGCCACCAATGACTTTTTTGAGCAACATTCATCGGTGTTGTGCCAGAGTATTTTGTGGAACTTGCACCATTTTCCAGTGTCCTTCTTTGTCTTCCTATGACCCTTCTTTTCCTCTGTCTTGGACTGGTTTTCGGGAGACTGTTTGTTAGGGCCGTCTTTGTCATACTTTGGTTGTTGTGGATTTGCAGACCCGAAATCCCATTTTTTATCATGCTTAAATTTCTTCTCAATTTTAACAACATATCGATAAGCAACACCGAGTGACGAGATGTCCAGAAAATCCATTTGAGTCTGGATGTATCTGTGTAGAGTCCCACGGTATTTCAGAACCGAATGTCTCTTGGAGTCTTTGATACCCAGCTCGGTGCGCAAGGTATGGAAGGTATTGGTGAAATATGGAACTTCTTGGCCTCTCTCTTGTTGCAGTGTGGTCCATCTCATGTATTGGTCCTCATAGTTGCCAACATGGTAATATTGTTCCTTTACCGCATCCACAAAAAAATCCCAAGTGGGATCGACCCCATATATTCTAGACTCCTCTGTGGAACTTTGCTCCCAGTAAGTTTTCCAACAATGTTTGACATGAGGGAGAGCTTTAAGGAGTGTGAAGGTGATCTTTTCTTTGTCGGACAAATTGTGGACAAAGAAATAACCTTCTAGCAGAGTTAACCATTTTTCTAGCGCTTCTGCATCTATTTGTCCTTCAAATATAGGAATATCAAAATTAACTTGTATCTTGAAAGGCGAGGTGCCTCCAAAGTGGCCGCTTGATGAAGATGCGCCTGATGCTATCGGTAGGCGTTGAAGGATGTGGGAAAAATTCTCCATCATTTCGTCCCTCTGTCGCGTGAGAGCTTGCTCAAGAAACATATTGATAGGATCCTCTGCTCTGTCGTTTTTCTTTTGTTCTGCCATTGAGGGTTTCTTGGGTGTGTGAGAGAGATTGTCTTCAAGAGAGACAAGCTTGAGACCCAACTTGTTAAGTACCTATACCAGATCTGCAAATATACTTCAAAAATAACCAAGAATAAACCATAAACCATTCACCATAACAATGAACACAAGAAATATCCAAAACCGTTGAGGTAGGGAAACACCATACAATGGATCCTATTATGGAAGGGATCCTCTCCTGTTCACTTGCCTCTTCGAGGGGGCATCCTCCTAATGAGCTTCAGCTCCAAACACAATATTTCTCTTCATATCTCATTACATTGCTTGAACCCCTAGTGCTACCATCACCTAAGAACATTCTAGAGGAGGAATCTTCTAGAAGTAGAACCTTCTAAGAAGTCCTCTTACATTTATTATATCTAACTACCATAGTGGGCCTTATTTAATAATAAAGTGGACCTAGTCCACCTTACATTGAATGACCTCCACTATTATCACTATGAGCCCTCTGGGCCCCCCCACTACCTCTCTAGCTACCTTACACAAATTGCTATACTCGGACCTCGTCGGGGACATGCATTGAAAAAATGATCAAGAGCAACCTGCTCTGATACAACTGATCCGGATTATTTTTCAGCATGAAATGAGAGTGGAGATATAACAAAAAAATGCATCGAGATATCGCAGATGTTCAATAATATAACAGAAATGTATCAGATATGAAACCATAAACACATATATATAGTAATACACGATTTTGATTAATGAAAGAAATGTATAGAGACTGTAAAAATATAGAGTGAAAGACTCGCTAGAATGGTGGCAACTTATCTCTGAGAAGAGATGTGACGGCTACTTGCATTCGCAAGAAGATGATTACAATGAGGCTCTGAAGGCTTTTTTACAATAAACAGGAATGAAAAAAACCCTAGACATCCAAAAACCTAACCCTAGGAGATGAAGCACTAAAAGTCATGTGGGCCTCGTTTGGGTAAGTTAGTACATGAACTTCCTGGGGTCGTAACGTTTGCATACGATCTTTGTTTTAGGCGTATAATAGCTTGTTGGAAAGGTATCATTGAGGAGATTCATTTTGGGGGTTAAATCATTCCTTTGAATATCATTAAGAACCTCGATCTTGAAAAACCTTCATTTAGGTTCTCAAAATGGCCCCGAAAGTTAAAACCTGCTAAAAATAGTAAATTGTCAAAATTGCCAGAAAACAGTTTTGAGCCAGCTGGAAAAGGTGGGTGGCCACTGATATCCACCTGGATCATAGCCTTTAGAAAATAATAGTAAAATATTATTACTCTATAGGTAATCCCCCTAGCTTAACCCTTAGACCCAAATACTTAGCCCCCTCCCTTGCCCAACCTTGTGGAAGCTTAGTCCCCCATCACTCTTTCTTCGTGGTCGATATACAAGCAATGATGTTTATATTTTATTAATGATCTGCATAATTACATATACAAAATCAGGCGCCTAGCCTTTAACACTTAGGCTCTCCAACCTAATAAACACATAAGCCCACCAACTTATCAACCCTCAGCTCACCAGCCTACAAAACTAGGTTACAATTCATAAATACAACTGGGGCTCGTCCTTGGGGAATTACAATCCCCTCCCCTTATTTTTGGATTATCGTCAGTGCAACTTACTTACACATATATAATTCAAAAGATCCAAGCTTTAGCTATTGGAAGCCCATTATCCATCTTTAATTTCGAGCACAATGGGTCGATAAGAAGGAAGTTGCACAAAGCAATAGGAATGATCTTTTATCCCGGGAGCCCCTTACGCCCATAACTCACAGACGTTCATTCCCCACACACCTACTCCACCCCGGGAGAGTACAACTTCAATACTACAAGTCCATCAACTAGTACACCTCCCTTACCTCGTGCTTCAGAAATAGGTTGGACCAGAAGTCTTAGAGTACTGTAGTTGCTATGGGAATCCCTTCTAGGAGAACTCACTTCCCAACAAACTCTCTCTCCTGGGAGAGTTGCTCACAGGCCTAACAACTTTCTTCTTCAATTCATCTCCTAAGCAATACTGCAACAACATTCGGCTAGCATACGGGTGACAACAACAACATGAACAGTAATGGACACCAAAAATGGAAACAACCTAACGCTAAGACACAACACGGCTCAGGCGAACACAAGACAACAACCCAAAATGGTTAAGGCACGAACTCAGATTTGTAGTGTGGATAAACCTCAGTTCAAAGAACACACAGGTCAGCATTTCCCTCCCTGACTAGTTTCTCAGATGTGTTAGGTTATGCAGAGGGAAGACGCAGAGATATCGTGTTCATATGGAGGATGTAAGAATGACTTGCGAACTCAGGAGGAGGATGGCAAAATGAATCACGAACTACCAATATGATTTGACTCATGGGTTACTGGTTCCAGAGATCTGTGATGGATGCTCCCGGTTCACGGTTAGACAATGGGTCGAGAATGGCAAGCCCCCCCCCAAAAAAAAAACACAGCTGATGCTTCAATTTTTAACTGCATGAGCCCACGTCGACACTTTTCTTCTTGGATCTGCATGCGCTCCATTTATCCTACATCCCCAGCTACCAGGAACTTAGGATAACAAAACATATTATGTCCACCTTAGTCTGATCTCGATTATTTTCAGCATGAAATGAGAGCAGAGATATAACAAAGAAATGCACTGATATATCGCAGATATTCAATAATATAACATAAATATATCATGTATGCAACCATAAACACATATATACAGTAATACACAATTTCTATTAATGAAATAAATGTATAGACACTGTAAAAATACAGAGTGAAAGACTCGCTAGAATGGTGGCAGCTTATCTCTGAGAAGAGATGTGACGACTACTCACATTTGCAAGAAGATGATTACAATGAGGCTCTGAAGTCCTTTTTACAATAAATAGGAATGACAAAAACCCTTGACATCCAAAAACCTAATCCTAGGAGATGAAGCACCAAAATTCATGTGGGCCCCGTTTGGGTAAGTTAGTACATCAACTTCCTGGGGTCGTAACTTTTGCATACGATCTCCGTTTTAGGCGTATAATAGCTCATTGGAAAGGTATCGTCAAGGAGATTCATTCTGAGGGCTCAATCATGATTTTGGATCTCATTGAGAACCTTTATCTTGAAAAAACTTCATTTAGGCCCTCAAAATGGCCCCAGAAGTTAAAACCTGCTAAAAATAGTAAATTGCCAAAATTGCCAGAAAATTGTTTTGAACTAGTTGGAAAAGGTGGGTGGCCACCGATATCCACTTGGATCAATCCTCCCTCCTTAGGAAGCAATGGTCTCCATTGTGTTGAGCTGCCAGGGGAGTGGGAAAAGCATTTGTTGAATCTGCATCTTCGTGAGCTGCTTGTCTTGCTGGAGACATCACATTACTCAGTTTGTGGAAGTCTGTCATGAACCTGTTGAGGTTGCGGCTATTCAACAAGTTGAGATACACGAGAGGAAGGTGTGCAGAAAGAATCTTTGTGCTTTTCTGCAACCTTGTCAACCTGCTTCTTTTGGATAGAAGGTGCTTCGGGCAAGGCTGTAGTGGTTGCAGTGTCCTTTTGTTCTCCTTTTGAATAGATGGTGAAGAAGTTGAATTTTGTAGTATGAGATACTACCGTGTGACACTTTTTAGGTGGAACAATAGTTGGAACTACCTCTGGTATTCTGTAGAGATGACCCCCCAAAGTAATAATGACACTATGGGGTCAAGACTCATAAACAACATGGCGTCTCCACATATATGGTTGGCCCAAAAGAACATCACATACATCCAGTGGGGAAACATCACATAATACCTCATCCTTGAAGGGTTGGATGCCATATGATAATCGACACTGTTGGATGACACAGATATATCGTCCTTGGTGAAGCCACCCGATGTTGTATGGCTATGGGTGTGGTGTTGTCAACAATCCCAACTATTTGACGACCTCTGCTGAGATGAGGTTCTTCTAGCTTCCGCTATCAACAATAAAATGCAGTGGGGTCCCCTTCACCCACATATGTGAATCAAAAAGGTGCTCCCCCTCTTTAGGATCTGTTGGTTCTTCTGTTTGAATTGTTGCGGTTGTGACAATAGCAGTGGGGTCCGCGTCAATGATCTATCCTTTACCATTATTTTCAAAATCAGATTCTGAATCAGGGTTCAGCTCTCTGTCTTTGATCTCGGCCACCAATGATTGTTTTGAGCAACATTCATCGGTGTTGTGCCAGAGGATTTTGTGGAACTTGCACCATTTTCCGGTGTCCTTCTTTGTCTTCCTATGACCCTTCTTTTCCTGTGTCTTGGACTAGTTTTCGGGAGACTGTTTGTTAGGGCCGTCTTTGTCATACTTTGGTTGTTGTGGATTTGCAGAACCAAACTCCCATTTTTTATGGTGCTTAAATTTCTTCTCAATTTCAACAACATATCGATAAGCAACACCGAGTGACGAGATGTCCAGAAAATCCGTTTGAGTCTGGATGTATCTGTGTAGAGTCCCACGGTATTTCAGAACCGAATGTTGCTCAGAGTCTTTGATACCCAGCTTGGTGCACAAGGTATGGAAGGTATTGGTGAAATATGGAACTTCTTGGCCTCTCTCTTGCTGCAGTGTGGTCCATCTCATGTATTGGTCCTCATAGTTGCCAACAGGGTAATATTGTTCCTTTACCGCATCCAAAAAAAAATCCCAAGTGGGATCGACCCCATATATTCTAGACTCCTCTGTGGAACTTTGCTCCCAGTAAGTTTTCCAACAATGTTTGACATGAGGGAGATCTTTAAGGAATGTGAAGGTGATCTTTTCTTTGTCGAAAAAATTGTGAACAAAGAAATAACCTTCTAGCAGAGTTAACCATTTTTCTAGGGCTTCTACATCTATTTGTCCTTCAAATATAGGAATATCAAAATTAAATTGTATCTTGAAAGGCGAGGTTCCTCCAAAGTGGCCACTTGATGAATATGTGCCTAATGCTATCGGTAGGCGTTGAAGGATGTGGGAAAAATTCTCCATCATTTCGTCCCTCTGTCGCGTGAGAGCTTTCTCAAGCAACAGATTGATAGGATCCTTTGCTCGGTCGTTTTATTTTCTTCCGCCATTGAGGGTTTCTTGGGTGTGAGAGAGCGGTTGTATTCAAGAGAGACAAGCTCGAGAACCAACTTTCTATACTCGGACCTCATCAGGGACATGCACTGAAAAAATGATCAAGAGTAGCCTGCTCTAATACAACTGATCCCGATTATTTTCGGCACAAAATGAGAGCGGAGATATAACAAAGAAATGCATCGAGATATCACAGATATTCAATAATATAACAGAAATGTATTGAAGATGAAACCATAAACACATATATACAGTAATACATGATTTCTATTAATGAAAGAAATGTACAGAGACTGTAAAAATACAGAGTGAATGGTGGCAGCTTATCTCTGAGAAGAGATGTGACGGCTACTCGCATTCGAAAGAAGATGATTACAATGAGGCTCTGAATGCTTTTTTACAATAAACAAGAATGAAAAAAACTCTAGACATCCAAAAACATAACCCTAGGAGATGAAGCGCTAAAAGTCATGTGGGCCCCGTTTGGGTAAGTTAGTACATGAACTTCATGGGGTCGTAACTTTTGCATACGATCTTTGTTTTAGGCGTATAATAGCTCGTTGGAAAGTTATCATCGAGGAGATTCATTTTGGGGGTTAACTCATGCCTTTGAATGTCATTGAGAACCTATATCTTGAAAAACCTTCGTTTAGGTTCTCAAAATGGCCCCGAAAGTTAAAACCTGCTAAAAATAGTAAATTGTCAAAATTTCCAGAAAACTATTTTGAGCCAGTTGGAAAAGGTGGGTGGCCACTGATATCCACCTGGATCATATCCTTTAGGAAATAATAGTAAAATATTATTCCTCTATAGGTAATCCCCCTAGCTTAACCCTTAGACCCAAATACTTAGCCCCCTCCCTTGCCCAACCTTGTGGAAGCTTAGTCCCCCATCACTCTTTCATCATGGTCGATATACAAGAAACGATGCTTATATTTTATTAATGATCTGCATAATTACATATACAAAATCAGGTGCCTAGCCTTTAACACTTAGGCTCTCCAGCCTAATAAACACATAAGCCCACCAACTTATCAACACGCAGCTCACCAGCCTACAAAACTTGTTTACAATTCATAAATACAACTGGGGATTGTCCTTGGGGTATTACAATCCCCTCCCCTTATTTTTGCATTTTCGTCAGTGCAACTTACTTACACATATATAATTCAAAAGCTCCAAGCTTTAGCTATTCCATAGATTTGCTTTAAGAAAACATTCAACTTATTGTTCCTTGTTACATTCTTCAATTAAACCTTATTGAAAACACCGAATGGTTGTAGATCCAAAATGTTCCCTCCATTGATAAACTCTCAGCAGTTCTATGACTCCATAGACGTAAACACTTTGCTAGTAAATCTATTCATTTAGAAGCAACATTAGAACATACATGCAATATGTATACAGACAATTCTAATAAAATTATAACCTGTATATGAATTATGAGATACATAGCATACAATGATAGAGAATTGATACTTATCTTTTGATTGAGAAGACTTCCATATCAACATGGTCTAGGCCAAGGCACCAAACCCCAACAACATTCCAACCAACGGTCTCTCTTCCCCACATGCCTGTTCCACCCCAGAAGTGTGCACCTTCATTGTCACACAGTCCATCGGTTGTTACACCTCCCTGTCCTTGGGCTTCAGCAACAGGCCGGACCAGAAGTCTTAGAGAACCGTGGCTCGAGGAGTTCCAACTAACCTTAGAGGTCTCCAATTGGCATCTTCCCCGAGCTACTCTTTGTAGTCAACATTCCACTTTAATAAACATCATCTCATCTGCATCACCCACTTGCAGTTATCACGAGAAAACATAAAAGAATTCATTTAGGAACTCCAATTAGTTCAAAAGGGAATTCAACTTTTCCCCCAAAACATGAAATTCTATTTCATATTTCTTCTCAGTTGTTGCCATATTAGGATTGCAACCTTCATTGTGGATTTCCACAACCACCAAACTGCATACCATTTTCCTACAAGGCTTCATCTTCCATACTGCCAACAATTGTCAGTATTTCCTGTACATCATAATTCAATTGCAATATGTACAGAACCATATACAATGAATTTATAATTGTCTGCATCTAGCAATTCAATCATAATTACCAAACAATTTAATAAAATAGAATGACTCGTCATTCTATGCATATGCTTGTTCATAGTAATATTTGTAAGTTCATTACATTTTTCTTTTCTTTTTTTCTGAACAAGAAATTTTATGTAGTCAGTATTCATGTGACTACTTGACTTGCAAATTTCCTGTTGCAATGTGTAAAAACTCCTAAAATGTCCTCAACTTCATGAGTTAACAACATTTCAGTTGTTAGTAACAATTATTTCCATGCAATAATATATATGCATGTACATACAAAACACATTCAACAATTGCATTTAATACACAATTCAATCACTTAATATGCATGACTGTCATTCTCCATGCATACTTATTCAACACACCTTGCATTGAATTACATAATTTTCTTCATCTCAATCATGTATCTCACCATCCATAAGTTGGAATTCTGGCCAATGTGTTCACACATTCTCCACACACTTCCTATTTTCTTCCCAATTAATTGGATGCCTTCCTTTTCGACCCGAACACTACATGAAGAATATAATTCTGTGGTGTTCATTAGTGTTAGCAAAAAGGTTGCAGTCCAAGTTTTATTTAAATGTAGGAAGATTTTAGTACCTATGTGCCTCGTACCCTTTCCATATCCGTACCTTGCCATATCCAACCCTGTCCTAGTCTCATACATGACTAGCTTACTGGAATTCATTTATATAACAAGTTCTTACCTTTTAATTCTTTTGTTGTTACTCCATAACTAAATTGACATGACATTCTACTATGTCAGTGTGTGCATTGAGAAGCTAAAAAGATTTGAATTAATACAGGCCTCCATCCTTTACCACATCTAGTGGTATGCATTCAAATAATATAATCATGTGATTTTATAAAATAACTCTGGCTGAGGAAATTCTTACCTAAATTTCCTTTCAACAATTATGCAAAAGGAGTAATAAAAACTTATACCTGCATGACTATCGTTAATAAATTTTATACTACCTAAAATTCTGATGGTAGTAGAAGCTTTCATGCTTCTTTTATCAAACTTATAAAAATCATTTCAGCTCTTTGTTGCTTTGCTCCGTATGCATCAACATCACCAACAACACTTGAAAACATGCACGCATTCTTTCCTCTGGCTGACCCAACAAGCCGTAACAAACTCGCTGCCACAAAAATTGCAGCAACTACTTTCTCCCTATAAAAGTTTTCCTTGTTGAACCCAAAAGTCATCAATTATTCTTGTATTCCTAAATATTCTTGTGCTCTCATTGTAGTCACTGTACATGACTATTTCTTCCCTGATCACTTTCGACACAGTTCCCCTACCTCAGCAAGGTCTTCTAACCTCTCGGTCAAAGGATCTTTCAATCTTCTGAGTGTAATTGACTCTTCGGGCTCTTGATTGAACCCAAAATAATTATACACAGGCCCCCTTTTCTCCTTTAGGTGCAGGTCTTGACAGACCTGTGGTCTTATTCCTGCGCGCTTCCAAAACTCTAAGTTTTGGGCGCTAGCCCCTTTTTCATTATCCCTTTCCTTTATATGACCCTAGGCTATGACCTCATGAAAAACTGTGATTGCGGGCATGGGCAAGAGTGGTTTTAGGCCAAACCGCTTTTCACCCCACAATTCACCTCTAGCTGCCACACATAAATTTGTTAAAACCATGGTATAAATTGCGGCCTGCTCCTAGATTTTTAACATCCGAGCAAGTTCTGGCCCTGCAATCCATTTCATTCGTCGATCTCCAATCTCTTGGCGATGATCCGCGATCAATGACTGCTATCTATATCCCATTTTCTACATTATTTCCTCCTTCCACATGCGATCCCATATCTACACGATCTATCTACACGTAGCTCCCTTTCAAATCAACGACTATGGTTGATTCCGGCTCTCCGACCCTCAGGAGTTTCAACTCTCAACTATTTGCTTTTCCCTGTATGAAAATATTTCGGAGTAGAAGATGTCTTGACACCTTTCCTCAAAAATCAAACAGTTCTGATGAACTATGGCTCTCCGGCCTTTGGGAGTTCTCACGTCTCCACACACACAAATATTCAGAGTGAATTTCCCCGGAGTGACAGATCTTCTGCCACACATCCTCTCCAAATCAATGACCCTGGTTCTCTTCGGGACTTCAGCTCTTTCCAACCAAGACCAGATCAATGGTCCTTCGACCTCCTCCTCTATCAACGATCAATATCTCCTTCAGGACTTCGACTCTTTCACCCTTTGCTTTTCTCTGGAGTGCTCCATACTCGAAGTTCCAGATCTGGTGCCATGCGTCCAATTTCAGAACAACGGTTGTCCAATGGAGTGAGTCTCCATCCTCCACGTGTCTCCTCGTAGATTAATGATCCACGTTCCTTCCTTCAGATCAATGACCCTTAGATGTTTCGGGCTTTGGCGCTTCGAGACATCCTGAAACACAACTTCACAAAAACACCGAAATATGATACCATATTGTAACATCCCCGAGCTACGTGTCGATAGATCGTGTAGATTTGGGATTGCATGTGGAAGGAGGAAAGAAGATAGAAAAGGGGAGATATATAGAAGTCGTTGATCGTGGATCATCGCCAAGAGATTGGATATCGACGGATGTGCTGGATTGTGGGACCAAAACTTGCTCAGATGTTAAAAATCTAGGAGCGGGCCACAATTTATACCACAATTTTAACAAAGTGATGTGTGGCAGTTGGAGGTGAATTGTAGAGTGAAAATAAGGTTGGCCTGAAACCACTCTTGTCCATGCTCACAATCACAGTTTTCCATGAGTTCATAGCCTAGGGTCATATGAAGGAAAGGGCTAATGAAAAAGGGGCTAGTGCTTAAAACTTGGAGTATTGGAAGCGCACAGGAATAAACCCATGGGTCTGTTAAGACCTATGCCTAAAGGAGAAAGAGGGACTGTGTATAATTGTTTTGGGTTTAATCACGAGCCTGGAGAGTCAATTTGACTCAGAAGATTTAAAGATCCTTTGACTGGGAGGTCAACAAACCCTGTCGAGGTAGGGGCACTACGTCTAAAGTGCTCATGGCATAAATAGTCATGTATAGTGACTACAATGAGAGCACAAGAAGATTTAGGAATCCAGGAAGAATTGAAGACTTCTGGGTTTATCAAGGAAATTTTTTATAGGGAGAAATAAGTTGTTGCAATTTCTATGGCAGTAAGTCTGTTATGGCTTGTTGAGTCAACTAGAGGAAAGAATGCTTGCATGTTTGCAAGTGTTGTTGGTGATGTTGTTGCATAAGGAGTGAAGAAACAAAGATCTGAAGTGTTGGTTATAAGTTTGATAAAAGAAGTATGAAATATTATACTGCCATCACACTTTTAGGTAGTATAAAATTTATCAATGGCATTCATATAGGTATGAGTTTTTATTACTCTTTTTGCATAATTGTTGAAAGGAAATTTAGGTAAGAATTTCCTCAGCTAGAGTTATTTTATAAAATCACATGATTATATTATTTGAATGCATACCACTAGATGTGGTAAAGGATGGAGGCCTGTATTAATTCAAATATTTTTAGCTTCTTAATGCACAAACTGACATAGTAGAATGTCATGTTAATTTGGTTATCGGGTAACAAACAAAGAATTAAAAGATAATAACTTGTTATAGGAATGAATGCCAGTAAGCTAGTCATGTATGAGACTAGGACAGGGTTGGATATGGCAAGGTACGAATATGGAAAGGTTATGAGCCACACGGGTACTAAAATATTCCTATCTTTAAATAAAACTTCTACTGCAACCTTTTTGCTAACACTAATGAACACCACAAAATTATATTCTTGGTGTAGTGTTCGGGTCAAAAAGGAAGACATCCAATTAATTGGGAAGACAATAGGAAGTGTGTGGAGAATTTGTCAACACATTTTCCAGAATTACAACTTATGGATGGTGAGATACATGACTGAGATGAAGAGCATTATGTAATTCAATGCAAGGTGCACTGAATAAGTATGCATGAAGAATGACACCCATGCAAAGTAAGTGATTGAACTGTGTACTAAATGCAATTGTTGAATGTGTTTTGTAAGTACATGCATATATATTATTGCATGAAAATAATTGTTACTAACAACTGAAATGTTGTTAATTCATGAAGTTGAGGACATTTCAGGAGTTGTTACACATTGCAACAGGAATGTTGCAAGTCAAGTAGTCACATGAATACTGACTACATAAAATTTCTTGTTCAGAAAAAAAAGAAGTAATGAACTTACAAATATTACTATGAACACGCATATGCATAGAATGATGATTCATTATATTTTATTAAATTGTTTGGTAATCATGATTGAATTACTAGATGCAAACAATTCTAAGTGCACTGCATATGATTCTATACATATTGCAATTGAATTATGATGTACAGGAAATACTGACAATTTTTGGCAGTATGCAAGATAAAACATTATAGGAAAAATGGTATGCAGTTTGGTGCCTGTGAAAAACCACAAGGATGGCTGCATTCATAATATGGAAATAGCCAAGATGAATTATGAAATAGAATTTCATGGTTTGGGGGAAACGTTGAATTTCCTTTTGAACTAATTGGAGTTCCTAAATGAATTCTTTTATGTTTTCTCATGATAATTGCATGTGGGTGATGCAGATGATATGATGTTGATTAAAGTGGAATGTTGACTTCAAAGAGTAGCTCGGGGAAGATTCTAATTGGAGACCTCTGAGGGCAGTTGGAACTCCTCGAGCCACAATGATCTAATACTTCTTGTCCGACATGTTGTTGAAGCCCAAGGAAAGGGAGGTGTAACAGTCGATGGACTGTGTGACAGTGAAGGTGCACACTCCTGGGGTGGGACATGCATGTGGGGAAGAGAGACTGTTGGTTGGAATGTTTTTGGGGTTTGGTACCTTGGCCTAGACCATGTTTATATGGAAGTCTTCTCAATCAAAAGATAAGTATCAATTCTCTATTCATTGTATGCTATGTATCTCGTAATTCGTATACAGGTTATAATTTTATTAGAATTTCATGTATATATATTGCATGTATGTTATAATGCTTCTTCTGAATGAATAGGTGTATAAGCAAAGTGTTTATGTCTGTGGATTCATAACACTATCGAGACTTTATCAATGGAGGGAACATTGTGGATCTACAACCATTCGTTGCTTTCAATGAGGTTTAATTGAAGCATGTAACAGGGAACAATAAGTTGAATGATTTCCTGAAGCAACTCTATGGAATAGATAAATGGAGTTTCAGCTATAGTATGGATACCAGAATTGGTGCTTGAAAGTAAAGCTGGATAATGGGCTTCCAATAGCTAAAGCTTGGAGCTTTTGAATTTTTTTGGAATTATATATGTGTAAGTAAGTTTCACCGACGACCGTGCAAAAATAAGGGGAGGGGATTGTAATACCCCAAGGATGAGCCCCATTGTATTTATGAATTGTAAACAAGTTTTGTAGGATGGTGAGCCGAGTGTTGATAAGATGGTGGGCTTATGTGTTTATTAGGCTAGAGAGCCTAAGTGTTAAAGGCCAGGAGCCTGATTTTGTATATGTAATTATGAAGATCATTAATAAAATATAAACATTGTTGCGTGTAGACCGACCAAGAAGAAAGAGTGATGGGGGACTAAGATTCCACAAGGTTGGGAAAGGGAGGGGGATAAGTATTTGGGCCTAGGGGATAAGCTAGGGGGATTACCTCTAGAGGAATAATATTTTAATATTGTTTCCTAAAGGCTAAGGTGGACAATTGATGAATGTTGTCCTAAGTTCATGGAAAGTGGACGTAGGCTAAATTGAGCACATGCAGCTCCAGGAAGACAAGTGTCGACCTAGGCTCATGTAGTTAAAAGTTGAAGCATCAACTATGTTGGGGTATTCGCTCCCCATTCTTCCATCCTCTGCCTAAACTCATTGGCCTCGGATTTTGACCTCTGGTTACCTATGCACAGTTGAGAAAACCACTCGCGTGAAGGAGGTTGGCTTGCCATTTCCCATCCATTATCTAACCCATTGGGACCTCTGCGTCTGCCATATGCATAGCCTCTCACATCTGAGAAACCAGTCGGGGAGGGAAAATCTGACCTGTGTGTTCTATGAACCCAGGTTTATCCACACTACAAATCTGAGTCCATGTCTTAACCGTTTGGGGTTGTTTCCTTATGTTCACCTGAGACGTGTTGTGTATTAGTGTTAGGTTGTTGCCATTTTCGATGTCCATAACTATTCTTATTGCTATTGTCACCCGTATGCTAGCCGAATGTTGTTGCAGTAGTTCTTAGGAGATGAATTGAAGAAGCAGGTTGTCAGGCCTATGAGTAACTCTCTCAAGAGAGAGAGTTTGTTGGGAAGTGAGTTCTCTTGGAAGGGAGTCCCGTAGAAGCTACAATACTCTGAGATTTTTGGTCCAGCTTGTTGTTGAATCCCAAGGTAAGGGAGGTGTACTAGCCGATGGAATTGTAGTAGTGAAGGTGTACTCTCCTAGGGTGGAGCAGGCATGTGGGGAATGAGGGTCTATGAGCTTTGGGCGTAAGTGGCCCCTGGGATAAAAGATCCTTCATGTTTCTTTGTGCAACTTCCTTGTTGTCCTTGCCAAGCCTAGAATTCCCTTTCCTGGTGGAGTTTAGTCCTAAATCGGGGGTGACCTACTGCTGAGAGTGATGAGAAACACGGTCTAAGGATGGGAGGTTCATGGAAGGTCTGCACTCACTTGGTGGATTTACTCCAGCTAAAAGACAAGTATCATTGTTGTACTTAATTATGTATTTTATGCATGTTTTGTGATGCTATGCTATTAATGTTATCATGTATTCCGTTGCATGTGGATTTACTGTTAATATTGTTGAATCTGAATTGGTAGCAGTAATTTTGTGTTATCTTGATTAAGTGTTTTAAATTCATTAAATTGCATATATATCATATAAGTGTATATTCTACAGTTGTGGCATTTCCCGGCCTCTGGAGGGTCGAGGATGTTACAAAATGGATAACGATTGAAGCAACTTTGTTAGGGTTTTGAATGTCTTTGTTATGGTTATAGTTTTTAACCTCTTTCAATGGCATCACAGGGGGGTTTGAGCCGCCTCCAACACTTTCTATGCATTCCATTAGTATTGAATATTGCCCTTCTAGGCCTAATCTGATAGCTCTAGGTTCTACAAATGCAGTAATCTCCAACGACGTACATCCATCAAGGGATGAACACATTCATGACGTGAAACTCAACGCAAGTAGAGGCTCCAAGTTGATACCAAGCTAGTGTATTCCAAAGGCCACAGTGATGCCTCGGTACGAGATTTGATCCAAGAATTAGAGAGAGTGCGTAGAACATATGAAGGACCATGCATTAATAGGTAAGTTCTTGGGTCTCCATCCATCTGAGAAGGATTTAGTTATTTGGTTCAATTATATATGGAAACCCAGATGTCAGGTAGACCTAAACCATGGATCCAAAGGCTTCTTTATGGTCATCTTTGGGAACCCCAAAGAACGAGATAAAATCTTCGAAAATCGTCGTTATTTCTATCATTATGCGGGGTTGCATATTAGATATTGGAAGGATAATATCAACCCAAATAGAGAGGATTTTTCCTTTTCCCCTGTTTGGGTCCTCCTATATTCCCTGCCTCACGAATATTGGGAAGAAGAGATTTTATAAGGTATTGGTAACACCCTAGGATCCTTTGTCAAATATTCCGAAGCCACCAATCCTTGTATGGAACTTCCTATGCACCAGACACAACATTACCGTAAAGCTCCAACCTTTGGGGGTGGAAACCTCAAGATTCATCACCAATGTTTATGGGCCTCATCAATCTGGTGAAAAACTCAATTTTCTGCAACAACTGCAATATATTGCAGATATAAACCATCCTCATTTCTCGATAATAGGAGGGGACTACAATATCATTGCCTCTTTAGAAGAAACGAAGGGCGTCTTGAGATTCCTCAACCAAGAAAATCTAGCATTTATGTATTTTATCTAGGACCAAAAGTTAATTGACATAGAGACAAGCAACGACACCTTCACTTGGAACGATTGTTGTGGAGGTTCCCAACAAGCATGGGGTCTTCACTCAGTGAACCTGTTGGATTACTGAGAGGGGGGGTAAATCGGTAATAACTTAATTATAATCCTTTTTCTTCAAATGTTATATCAATGTAGAATTATTATCCAATAATGAGCAGTAAGAAATAAACAATCACACACATACACAGTACACCAATGTTTTACGTGGAAACCCAAATCGGGAGAAAACCATAGAATGAATTTTATTATATGTCTTGAAGAATTACATTCATTGGAAGCACCAACTTCCTATATTTTCCAGCTACAACTGGAAGGAAACTCCAACCCCTTAGTTTCTCAGGATACAACCTGAGGGAAGCTCCACCTCCCCAATTATCTGGCTACAACCAGAAGGAGGCTACAACCCCCTATGTTCTCTGGCTACAACTAGAAGGTGGCTACAACCACCTGTCCTTGCCCTATCCTGCCACCCTGAAGTAGAAGTAGAACGATGGAATCACTGTCACACTATCACCGTGAGATATACCGCTGTAAACCTGTACCAATAAATCTGAACCATGCATCAACCTGTACCTCAACCTGTACCATAAACAAGTGCATCAACCATGCACCAACCTGTACCAAATAACCTATAATCAAACAGTACCATAAACAAGTGCATCCAACCATGTACCAAGTGTTATCACCCCATAAATTATGGGAATCAACTGATGACTTGGATATTATGGATATTATCTGTATTTAGTGCTTTTATTGGCAATTAATTTTTCATTTTGCAAATAATTTGAAGAAAATAAAAGAAAAAGAAAAAGAAAAGAAAAAGAAAAGAAAAAGAAAAAGAAAAGAAAAAGAGAAAAGAAAGAAAAAGAAAAGAGGGCATAAAAGAATTGAAAGAAAATCCCCATGCAATAATAGTAACTTGGCCATACCTTTCAAGCATGGCCAAGTTCTTTTAAATTTAATGTTGCTAGGTTAGTGAATAAATCTGACTAGACTGTCTAATCCTGGTCAGATAGCCCTTAGGTTAGATTAGTGAATAAATCTGACCAGATTGTCTAATCCTGGTCAGATAGCCCTTAGGT
>ML783500.1:1197570-1253362 GCA_009831015.1 Picea engelmannii | reverse complement strand
TGGATCATAATGGATTTTGGACCCCCCCTGGTGTCCTAATTTTAACCGAGGGGGGGGTGGTCCGGAATAGATATTTCTTTTCGGCGGGCCCCTGGTCATACATGGTGTCAGCTTATTGGTCCTCAAGTCCCATCCCACACATGCTATCTGACAGCTCCGTCACTCATAGCCGTCATCCTCCACTGAGTCCACTTGTCCCATTTGTTCCCAGGGTCGACTCCCATCCCATAACTGCTTTCAGTCCCTGTTGTCAGTCCTTTACCCTTTCCACTCATGACCAGCCCCTTATGGCGACTTTCATTTTCATCACCTCCAATCCCTAGCAACCACGTCAACCATCTGTATGTTTTGGCCACCGTTATATGCCATATCACCCCCAAGTGGCCCGTTGTCCCTTAATGACTGGATAATCTACCCGTTGTCATGCTGACCGTTTTCCCACGTCCAACCGACCCCAGTTTTAAATAAAACTACCATTTACCCTCTTCATTCACTATTCGTCCATCACGCCAGAAATTTTTACTCTTCCGCCACCTTCATCCACAGTCCATTCTATCCCACTAACATCGTTTTTTGCAAGTACTGTTGCTGAAATGGTGTCAAAGCCAAGACAAGCAGAAGGAGAAGAGAATCCTTTTCTTCCTCCTCCCGTCAACCTAGACAAAATTCCCTTGGTTGATAAAGATCGATTGATCGCAGATACCATTTGCGACTTCGATTTTTTGGATCTTCAGTCATCGCTCCGGGAGGTTTTCCTGGACCAGAGTGACGAAATTGGACTCTAGAAGTCCAATTTGCCCCTGTATATCTTTCCCAAATTCATCATTTCCCCGAATTCGCCCTCAAATGCCAAGCCCATTACATCCCTGACCAGAAAGCCATCGTCTCTTCGTCTGGAGATGTCCTCTTCTTCATCACTACCGAAGATATTGACCAGATGATGCAAATTCCCCGTGCTGAATCTGCATCCCCATTCAATTTAGAAATCCTCACTTAGCTATATTAGAAAATGACCTTCCCTCAAAGAGCTTAGATATTTGAGCTTTTCCTCCCCACTTCCGCTCAAATCCCTTCCACCAATCCCCCTTACCCTTCTTCACTTTTCTCCACCAAAGGAAATCAAATCATTTCTTCCCTTTCTGCCCTGCTTGGTTACTATTCTGACTAATGGGTAGATGAGCCCATCCTAGGTTTTCTATCCATCTTCTCAAACAATGAAAAGCCCACAACGCAATTCGACTACAGCACCTTCTTGGCCGATAATATTCATGAACAATTCGTGAATTTTGGCATAGAGGGTATGTTCAGATATTCTTCCATACTGGCGTACATGTTCGTTTACTTCCAAGCTGACAAATTCAGTTTCTCCATGCAGAAGATGGATGTAGACAGACGGCCCCAGCCAGTCACAGCCTGGACTTCTCTTCTGAAGCGTAACTCTGCTGAATACAACTTCAAAGATTTCATTGATTAGTTTTATCACCCAGTGGTAATCATGTTGAGTGGCAGGCCCGAGCCACGAATAAATGAAGAGGTCCAGAGAATTCTACATCTCTCTGACAATGCAAAGACATGAGACTGGTTCCTGTATTAGAATCACACTGAGATCAGAGTTTTCGGGTGCGAATTGGCACCCTACAAGCTGCCAAAATATGTACCCGTAAGAATTTTTGCATTAGAATATATTAGGCAGATAATGAATTCAGATGACATTCATTTTGTTTCCCTGAAGAAGAAGTAGCAGTTGCAAATCAAGGGGCAGATTGGTTCTTTCATCTGCAATAGTTGAGGTGTAGGAGAAGAGGCAGATAGAATGTTGAGGGAGATGAAATTCTTTACGAGTTTCACCTGGCACTATGATCCATGCGGGATCATTTCGAAAATGAGAGTGAAAAATAAGAATGTCCCGTATACTCACGAGTCAAAGCCAGAGATCGAGAAATTTGCAAATCAGACAGTATGGGTGCCCGACACTCTGATGGACGTGGAACAACAAGCTGAAGTGGAACCTCAGGTGCCCTCGACGAGTGTGCCACCCACTACCATACCTCAGGTCCCCAAGGAGAAGAGGCCCCGACAGGAGTCGTCTCCTCCTGTAACAGAGGTGTCATCAGAAGAGTTCCAGATGCACACCAAGAGGCCAAAGACAGTTTCAACGCCTGGCGCGACAGTAGAACAAGAGGTCCCACCTACCACAGTAGCTACCACAGGGGTCAAGCCAGTCATTTTTCCTTTTGGTTCGAGCCAGCATAAATAAATCACAAGAGAAATACCGAAAAAATCCACAGATTCTCCCCTGGATACTCAGCCAAGCAAAACCGGGCCCAAGTTGGGCATTTTCGAAAAATATGAGTTAATCAAGAAGAAGAACCAAACCCTCACTAGCAGTACTTATGCCCAGTTCCAGAAGTAGTCATCCACATCTTAGCATAGGCTTATTTCATCATTTGACACAGAAAAGGGTAGGATGCACATGGCCTACCTCCAAGCATAGGTACCAGATCCCAAGGTGATCTCAGACTACAAAAGGGCCACGTTCGAATTCCAGGAAAAGGATGTGCATCCAGCAGATCAGATGGATCTGCACAAACAAACAGGGGAGATGGTTTTTCACACATTTGCCCACACTTCAGCTTCTGCAGCAAAGTTTCAGGTGTCTTTGAACAATGCTCAGACACAACTCAAGTTGGAGAAAATATCATCTTTTGCGAAAGACAATAGAATCAAGACGTTGGAGTAGCTGGTCCTCAAGATCGGTTATGACCCTGTGAATGTCAAGGCTGCTGAAGAGATGATAAAAAAGAAAAATGCTGACATCGCATCTTTAAGAAAACAGTTGAAACTTCCACCCACAGAGGACTCACAGGCAAAGTAGATAGCAGAAAAGGAAGGTGAGAAGGATGAGATGTTAAAGTTACTCATGGAGAAGAATGCTCAGCTCAAAGAGATGGAGGCTGAGATGGAGAGACTCCTAAAGGATAAATAACAGACGAAGCCAATGGAAAGCATTCCATTGAGTGCTATCCCAATTGCAGGTTTGAGCACAGCAACAGTGACAACCATTCCATATGCTACACTAGTGTCATTACTCGAAGGAGCAACAGACCTTGCCAAGTCCATGGAGAAGATGAACCTGCAAGAGACAGAAATCAACAGGCTTAAGAAAGAAGTGGAGAACCTCCAAGAGCTCAAGACTTCTTTCCAAACAAGCCTATCCAAAGAAAAGCAGGTAAATGAGCATATCAGGAAGGAGTTACAGCAGCTCCAAAAGCAGACAATGGCAGGAAAGACTTTGGCTGAGGTCAAAGAGATTGTATGGACAGATATCACCAAGTCCATCAATGAAATCTGTCCAATGATTCAAATCATGTTTGAACAAAATGAATTGCTCGAGAGAAGCAAACAGGTCGTTGAGAAAATCAGAGTGGAACTGGGAGACATGCCAGCACAAGCAAATGAGATCATCAGGTTCCTGAATTCCAAGACCAGAGAGGAACTTGAAGAACTAAAAATCGAGGACAGAACGGAGACTATACTTGAAGTAAAAAGGGTCTTAACCAAGAGAATTCTAATGCTGTAGCTTGAGGAAAAGATTCAAGTCATGGATCAAGAAGTACAGAAGTTCTTCAATAAGATAGATGCTCTCCAAAAGAAATGCCTGCCTAGTCTGAAGGTCATTAATGACAAACTAATGACACTCCCTGACTACAAGAAGAGATTGGCTGAATTTTCTAAGGACGATTCCAAGTTTGCAGGGATACAAGGGAGCATCACAAGCAAAGCATTCATGGATGCCCTGCAGTTGGATATTAGTATCCAACACAAGATTAAACACATATTCATCGTTAAGCCTATATTTGCTAAGTATACAGACATGGATGAAGTGTTTCAGAGATTACTTAAAGTCAGAGTGCCAAGTCATCTCAGATGGGAACAACTTTGTGACCTACTAGATTAGCAGATGAGTTGTCACATCCAGTCACCTGTCTAGTCAGAAGAGGTTGTGAAGGCACCTCGCCAACGGCCTACCCTAGAAGTTCCGCATGCAGTTGTAATAAGTCATCAAGCAGTTTTGATTAGTTAAATTAGTTAGACTAAAAATAGAATGAGCACGTCCTGATCAGTTATGACAGGAACGTTTGTATTTTGAATTATAAATGCTTCATCTTTTGAAGTATTAGGGGTTGTTGATTCGCACACCCTATTGCTATCAAATTGTACTATTTTTGAAGAGATCTGCCATTAATAAAGAAGAGGCACTTTTACAGGATTCTTGCGTATGTTCACTGGTGATGATGATTTTCTAAGTTGAATGTTTTTCTTTCTCTGTAATCATTTTGTTTTCTGAAACTAATCTTTATGAATAGCGTAATGTTGCAGGATTTATATTTGATACCCTGTTTTCGATTCTAAAGATTTAAATGTTTATCTTCTAATATCTTCAATTAAGAAATTCTTAACTGCTTGTTAGTTGAAGTTATTTTCCTTATCTTTTCTTTTGTCCATCATTTTAATTACTAAAGATCCAGTGAGTGTATTATCTCGCCCTGTGAAGATCTTCTTTGGCGTTTTTGGTTGTTTCTCATATCTAATTAAACATAGACCCCATATCCCAATGGATGTGTAGACTGTCTCAACCAATTTAAAAAACTCTTTGACAACAAAACCAACAGTTTCTTTACCTAGCCTAATACCTAAAATTAAAACAAAGCTAAATCATATAGAGAGATCCCTCTCTGAAGCTAGAAAGGCTAGATCCCAGCTTTAAAAGCGGTTGGATAAGGTTACCTTTGTATATTTCTTCTCTTTCAACCTCTAGAAAATTTATAGAGCGCTAACATAATTGGTGACTCCACTGGGGAGCAAACTAAAACTGACAATCTCACGTTTTCTTTCCCCTAAAAGAACGCTTGATTCTGAGAAGAAAGTGATGTTAGAGGTTGATTAAACTTTGTACATAATCTTTTTGTACTCACAAAATTAAAAAGAATAAATATATATAAAAACCAAAAAGAGTTCTGGCTCCCAAGAAAGTTCACACTAGATCTCATCCAGACCGAGAACCCTCTACAGCAATAGATAATCCAGAACAGTTGCTCAGGCGAAAGACCTTAGTTACCAGTTTAGTGAGTTATATTCCCCTTCCTAAGTCTCCTTCTTTTTCCGGAGAACCAGATATCTTTCAAAACCTTGATCTTGATCCTTTTCCACAACGAAACCTGATTAGAACACGGTCTGAAACCTTTGTGTCTAGGCTCGTCTTTGACCCAACTCTATTGAAACCCCAAACCCCCGAAGTTTTGTCTCCTACGACTAAACTACAAACCACTACCTCAACTCTGCCCAGTCCTTCCTCGTCCTCGTCTTCAGTCGCTACCTCTCCAGCCATCCAGGTCATCATCCCACCTCCTCCATCCGTCATGGCAGCTCGATATGCCCCTTTGGTGTTGGCTGCACCTCTACATGCTATGCCCCAAGACTACCAGACTAGACTTCCACAGTTCGATGCAACCAGACCTTTAAACGCACAACAACATGTGGACAAAATGAACGACTACTTTGATTTGCAAGAAGTTGACGAAGTCGACGTTCAAATGAGACTTTTTGCCCAGAGTCTGACAAGAGACGTCAAGAAATGGTTCAAATATTTACCCGCCGCATCAATCCCTAACCTTGTCGCGTTTCAAAGAAGTTTTCTTGACAAATGGGAGGTAAAGAAAAACCCTCTACAAATACTTTTAGAGTATGAGAATATAAAAAGAAATCAAGGAGAGACAGTACAAGATCAGTATTGCACCCGCTTTAACAACTTGTATAATGCAATCCCAACTGAAATCAAACCTCCCCAGGGTTTGGCATTGATTAAATTCCCTGATGGATTCGATGCTGACATGTCATATCAATTAAGAGAGAGAAATGTCGCTACCCTTGAAGACATGCAGAAAAGTGCTATTAGTGTGGAGGCTAATCTGTTGGCGAAAAGGGCATGTCAAAGGACAGAAAGGAGAGTCACGATCAAAGAAGAACCTTCCACGTTGACCACAGATTCCAAGCTGGATTCTTTGGCCTGAACGATGGAATTAATGATGGAAAGAATGAATTTATCTTACAGAAACCCGTCAAGGGACAACGCACCTGCTCCCCAGATTCGGAACCCCAATTTCAGGAGAAACACTCCTCAGATTAGACAGAGAGATCCTAGAGATCAAAGAGAGCAGAGAGGCCCAGATCAGCCGATCAGACCTCCTCTACAAGAAAATTATGCTGATGAAGGGGGAGAGGTGATTGAAGAATTGGAAGACACTCACATTAACCTCATGGGAATTCATGATAATGAGGCCATTTTCCTCACCCAAGAAGAGCAGGAACTCTTAAAGCTAAATCAAACTCAGGTAAGTGAGGAAGCCGAAGATGCGAAACAACAGGCCTTTGAAAACGCTATTTTGGAGGTGCCTCGTCAATACAATCTGCGAAGTAAGAAGACAGAAGGAAATTCCTCGAAAAAGATGGCTGAAACGCAGAAGGTAGCTGAGACTGAGAAAACTCCTGAGAAGACTACTGCTGAGAAGGCTTCTGAGAAAATTAAAGCCGACACGCCTGTGAAGAAAAACATCACCATTCTGAAAAGACCAGCACATCCCGAAGTTTCACCTATTAATCCTCCCAGTACTTCTGAGCGGAAGAATATGGTGGACCAACCAGAATCAATGAGTCAGGCTCGAGCTCCTACACCTTTTAGCCTGGAGGGAGAATTGGCCAAAATAAAAATTCCTATCCCACTTACAGAGTTAATGAATAGAGGCGGTTATCATTCATAGGTACTAAAAGAATTAGCCATTGAACCTGACATAGGCACCAAGGCCTTAACTATTGGATCAGTGACTCATTAAGACATTGTGAACCTTACTGACGATCATCCCGAACTCCTTTTCGGACCTGAAGTAAATGGTCGAGACGATACCGGTGATGTAGCCCCCCTTTACATCAGCTTGAACATACATGACTTGATTTTACACAACGCCATGCTAGATTCAGGTGCATCACACAATCTGATGCCTAAAGCAGTAATGGAAAAACTAGGATTGGAGGTCACTAGGCCTTACAAGGATCTACACTCATTTGACTCCAGCAAAGTCAAATGTATTGGTTTGATTAAAGATTTATGCATCACCCTGGTTCATATCCCTTCGAAAAGCATGGTAATGGACGTGGTGGTTGCAGACATCCCACCAAAGTATGGTATGTTGCTATCCAGGTCTTGGGGAGCTAAGTTGAAAGGAACCCTACAGCTGGATATGTCTTATGCCACTATCCCAGTGTTTGGACAACAGAGGAGGTTATACAGAGAAACACTGATGAAGTATATGGTCAGTGGCCAAGAGAAACCTCACAATTATCCCCTTTACTCTGCTCATTCCGATTTAGATTCGTTCATCTTGTACAATGATGGTGATACTGGGGAGTCAGATATTCAGCTAAAAGAAGATGTATCTGGCCAAGATGAAGGTCCAGAAAGAGGTGAGGTAGAAAAGATGAAAAATGTAATCACTGAAGATTTCCCCGCTGATTTCTAGAGTATGGATTTTGATGGAGCCGTGAGTAAAGAAGGAGCAGGATCCGGAGTCTGGTTGCATAATCATTTAAAAAGGTATTCAGAAAATCATTCCTACAAATTAAATTTCCAGTGCACTAACAATGTTTCCGAGTATGAAGCTTTAATGCTCGGTCTGAAGCCGTTGAAAAAATTTGGTGCTAAGCAAATAATGGTAAGGGGTGACTCTGAATTAATAATCAAACAAATTAAAGGTGAGTATGCTGCTAAACACCCGCGCCTTAGAGCATACAAGAACGTTGTTCTTGATGCTTTGAAGTGTTTTAATGAGGTTGACTTGCAGGTAATGTCGAGAGGACAAAATATTATGGCCGACAGATTGGCTACGTCAGCAACTTCCTGCAAGATTCCTTTTCGCCAAACTCGCCCATACACTGTAGAAGTGAAATGCAGACCGACGGTTCCCGATAATATCAGGTATTGGCAAGTGTTTGGAAATGACGATCAGATAGAGGACTTTCTGCAATGCAAGAACGATTTTGAATGTACCAACATAGATTTAGAAAATGAAAATGAGAATGTAAATAATTCTGAGTTTGAAATAGATAGTGTAAATACTGTAGATACAGTAGATTCAGGAGAGTTAGGGGATGACAAAATGGACGCCGATGTTTTACAATTGAAAATAAACATTTTACCTAGAGGGCTTGTTCCTTTAGAAGATCTGTTTGACAGTGACAATGTAGCTAAGAAACCAAAAATAGAAGCCCATGGACAAGAGGTAGAGGACTACAATATAGGGACTGAAGAGAAACCTAGGATGGTAAAGCTATCCAAATCATTACCCCCAGAACAAAAGCTTAAATACATTGAGCTATTCAAAGAATATTCAGACATTTTTGCCTGGGGCTATGAAGATTTGAAAGCCTATGACACCAACATCATACAACACAGGATTCCCATAAAGGAAGACCAGAAACCGTTTAGGCAGAAACTTAGGAGGATAAATCCCAAGTTGCTCCCCCTGATAGAAAAAGAGATCAAGAAAATGTATGATGCCAAGATCATAGTCCCACTACGGTTCTCTAAGTGGGTTTCTAATTTAGTCCCTACACGTAAGAAAACCGGGAAAATCAGACTCTGCATAGATTTCCGAAATCTGAACAAAGCATCCCTGAAGGATAATTACCCTTTGCCTAAAATGGATCACCTCCTGCAAAGAGTGGTCGGGTCCAGTCGAATTTCTCTGTTAGATGGTTTCTCAGGCTACAACCAGGTCCTAGTTCACCCAGACGACCAAGAAAAAACCGCTTTCACCACACCATGGGGCACTTTCATGTATGTGAAGATGCCTTTCAGTTTGATGAATGCAGGAGCCACCTTCCAGAGGGTAATGGATGTCGCCTTCATAGAAGAAGCAGAGAAGTTTATTGTCGTTTATCTAGATGATTTGACAGTGTTTTCCCAATCTGATGATGAACACATGCGGCACCTTCGACGAGTTTTCGAAAAGTGTAGGAGATTAGGGATTTCTTTAAATCCCAAGAAGTGTCTTTTTGGGTTAGAAGAAGGCAAACTGCTGGGACACATCATCTCTAAAGAGGGAATCAGAATTGACCCCAGCAGAATCGAGGCCATACTAAAGTTAGAACACCCAAGAAACCTCAAAGAACTACAGTCGTTTATAGGGAAAATTAACTTTCTTTGAAGTTTCATTCCTAATCTGGCCGAGCTCCTCCAAAACATTACAAACATGCTAAAAAAGGACGTAAAAATAAAATGGGACTTTGAGTCTAGAAAATCCTTTGAACAAGTAAAATGAGCACTCACAGAAGCCCCAGTTCTGATCAGTCCCGATTTCACTAGAGATTTCTATCTTTTTTCTTTCACCTCTGAACATACTATAGCAACGGTATTACTGCAGAAGAACAGTGAAGGGTATGAACAACCCATATCTTTCTTCAGCAAATCTTTAAGAGACGCGGAATTGAACTACAATATCATGGAAAAGCAATCTTTTGCTTTGGTAAAGGCTATAAAGGACTTCAGGGTCTATATTCTTCATTCACACACCATAGCTTATGTTCCAAACGCGGTAGTAAGAGATATCTTGACCCAAGACAACCCTGATGGGAGAAGGGGAAAATGGATTGCAGTTATTCTAGAATATGACTTAGAGATTAAGCCCACAAAACTGATCAAAGGCCAAGGCCTCGCTAAACTGATGGCTGAATCTAACTTCCAAGCTCTTGACATTAATTTTCTAGATGTGGCAGATGAACAGAGTGAGATGGTGACTCCAAAAGTTAGAGAGGTATTTCTCAACTCTCCATGGTATGTAGACCTTATATTTGTTTTACAAAATTTACAAGCTCCCCCTGGTTTAACTAAGACTAAAGCTAGATTTTTAAAGTTGAAGGCATTGAAATTATGTATCCTAGAAGGAAATTTGTATTGGAAAGATCCTGTAGGTATTCTTTTAAATTGTTTACTGAAAGATGAGGCTGATAAAGTGTTGCAGGAGTTTCATGCAGGAGAATGTGGTGGCCATTTGAACTGGAAGGTTACAGCCAACAAAATACTCAGAGCTGGATTTTACTGGCCCACCCTGTTTGCAGATGTACATCAGAAAGTAACAGCATGTCACCAGTGTCAACTGTTTGAGGGTAAAATGAAACTCCTTCCTCTACCTCTTAAACCAATTTCAGTTGAGGCTCCTTTCCAGCAATGGGGACTCGATTTCATTGGAGAAATACACCCTCCGTCTTCAGGCCAACATAGGTGGAGTCTTACTGCCACTGATTATTTTACCAAATGGATCGAGGCTGTACCAAGCAGGCAAGCCACCGAATCTGTTATTATCAAATTTCTTGAAAATAATATTTTGTCTTGTTTTGGTTGTCCTAGAAAGATTATTACTGACAATGTAGCTTCCTTTCAGTCGAAGAAACTCATAGATTTCTGCAACCGTTACCACATTGGCTTGGGGAATTCCACAACCTACTACCCTTAGGGGAATGGGTTGGCGGAGTCCTCAAACAAAAATTTGGTAAATATCATCAAGAAAACATTGAAGGAAAACAAAAAGTCATGGCATGATAAGTTGGTATTTTCTTTATGGGAAGATAGACTGACCACCAAAAGGTTAATTGGTATGTCACCATACCAGTTGGTCTATGGTACTGAGGCTGTTTTCCCAACTTCTTTGGGAGTCCCTGTCATGAAGTTACTTCAGGAGATACAAGCTGAGCCAAATGACTCATAGAGAAGAATAAATCAAATGATTTATTTGCAGTAGACTAGAGAAGATGTCTTCAACAAAACACAGGTCATCCAAGAGAACATCAAGAAGCTCTTTGACAAACGAACCAAGGAGGATGATTTTGAGCTGGGAGATCTGGTGTTGAGATGGGATGCTAGGAACGAGGACAAGGGAAAGCATGGGAAATTTGACAATCTGTGGATAGGGCCATACATGATCCAAGCTTTCAAAGGAAACAATGCCTTTTTGCTAAACAATGTTGATGGGTCAGATCTGCTAGGAGCACCTGTGAATGGCAGAATGTTGAAACATTATGTCCCACCTTAGTAAAAGATTTGAAGAACTCACTCTCCATTGTACATACCAGTTTTAATTTTCAGTTTTTACTTGCATTTTCTGACTGAAGAACGTTAGTCAGTTGGTTGAAGCCCGAAGAGAAGGCCCTAAGCTGCCGATCACTATTTTTCAAAATTTTCCTGAGAATAAGATCAACAAAGGCTACTAGGCAGATATGTTCAGAATGACAGGAAACTGGATTCTTGGCACTTAATAGGGCAAGTACCATCCCCAGGTGGAGGCGTTGTTATCACCCCATAAATTATGGGAATCAACTGATGACTTGGATATTATGGATATTATCTGTATTTAGTGCTTTTATTGACAATTAATTTTTCATTTTGCAAATAATTTGAAGAAAAGAAAAGGAAAAGAAAAAGAAAAGAAAAAGAAAAAGAAAAGAAAAAGAGAAAAGAAAGAAAAAGAAAAGAGGGCATAAAAGAATTGAAATAAAAGCCCCATGCAATAATAGTAACTTGGCCATACCTTTCAAGCATGGCCAAGTTCTTTTAAATTTAATGTTTCTATGTTAATGAATAAATCTGACTAGACTGTCTAATCCTGGTCAGATAGCCCTTAGGTTAGATTAGTGAATAAATCTGACCAGATTGTCTAATCCTGGTCAGATAGCCCTTAGGTAGAGTAATTTCTTAACCCAACAGTTTAATCTGGGTTAATAGTCCTAGGAAGATAGGTTAGGATGTAGGTTAGTTTCTCGATTTGCTTCACCACCCATGAAACCAGCTCGAAATCAAGATTACACCATGTTCAAAATGCTTAAAAATAAGTCATTCTAAGTCACATGGTGGTGTTCCTTGTAAAATTGAAGAAAAACCCATAAAATGGCTTTATCCTAAGTTTTCCCCAAGTGCATACGTCTTTCGCGCCTGATCTATGTTTCTTGCACTTATCAATGGTCTTGATCACGACGCGGAGATCTATGGCTCACAACGCATAACGGACCCCCCCCGACCATTCTGCCTTTAACCGGGGGGGGGTCTGGAATCGGAAATAACATGGGTGCTCATCTGGACGACTCAGGATGGAGTGCTTAAATCTACGGTCCACATTGGATTCCGGACCCCCCGGACCATTTTTCCTTTAATGGAGGGGGGGGGGTCCGTAATGAATATTAAAGAGCGCGCTCAGACCTGCGGCCAGGAAACAAGCATGCAGATCAATGGATCACAATGGATTTCGGACCCCCACTGGTGTCCTGCTTTTAACCGAGGGGGGGGGGGGGTCCAAAATAGATATTTCTCTTCGGCTAGCCCCTGGTCATACGTGGTGTCAGCTTATTGGTCCTCAAGTCCCATCCCACACATGCTATCTGACAGCTCCGTTACTCATAGTCATCATCCTCCACTGAGTCCACTTGTCCCATTTGTTCCTAGGGTCGAGTCCCATCCCATAACTGTTGTCAGTCCCTGCTGTCAGTCCTTTGCCCTTTCCACTCATGACCAGCCCCTTATGGCGACTTTCATTTTCATCACCTCCAATCCCTAGCAGCTACCTCAGCCATCCATATGTTTTGGCCACCGTTATATGCCATATCACCCCCAAGTGGCCTGTTGTCCATTAATGACTGGATAATCTACCCGTTGTCATATTGACCCTTTTCCCGCGTCCAACTGACCCCAGTTTTAAATAAAACTATTGTTTACCCTCTTCATTCACTATTCGTCCATCGCACCAAAAATATTTACTCTTTCGCCACCTTCATCCACAATCTAGTCTATCCCACTAACATCGTTTTTTGCAGGTATTGTTGCTGAAATGGTTTCAAATCCAAGACAAGCAGAAGGAGAAGAGAATCATTTTCTTCCTCCTCCTGTCGACCTAGACAAAATTCCCTTGGTTGATAAAGATCGATTGATCGCAGATACCATTTGCGACTTCGATTTTTCGGATCTTCAGTCATGGCTCCAGGAGGTTTTCCTGGACCAGAGTGACGAAATTGGACTCTGGGAGTCCAATTTGCCCCTGTATCTCTTTCCCCAGATTCATCATTTCCCTGAATTCGCCCTCAAATGCCAAGCCCATTACATCCCTGACCAGAAAGCCATCGTCTCTTCGTCTGGAGACGTCCTCTTCTTCATCACTCCCGAAGATATTGACCAGATGATGCAATTTCCCTATGTTGAATCTGCATCCCCATTCAATTTAGAAATCCTCACTTAGCTATATTAGAAAATGACCTTCCCTCAAAGAGCTCAGATATTTGAGCTTTTCCTCCCCACTTCCGCTCAACTCCCTTCCACCAATCCCACTTACCCTTCTTCACTTTTCTCCACCAAATGAAATCAAATCATCTCTTCCCTTTGTGCCTTGCTTGGTTACTATTCTGACCAATGGGTAGATGAGCCCATCCTGGGTTTTCTGTCCATCTTCTCAAACGATGAAAATCCCACAACGCAATTTGACCACAACACCTTCTTGGCCAATAATATTCATGAACAATTCGTGAATTTTGGCACAGAGGGTATGTTCAGATATTCTTCCATACTGGCGTACATGTTCGTTTACTTCCAAGCCGACAAATTCAGTTTCTCCATGCAGAAGATGGATGCAGACAGACGGCCCCAGCCAGTCACAGCCTGGACTTCTCTTCTGAAGCGTAACTCTGCTGAATACAACTTCAAATCTTTCATTGATCAGTTTTATCACCCAGTGGTAAGCATGCTGAGCGGCAGGCCTGAGCCATGAATAAATGAAGAGGTACAGAGAATTCTACATCTCTCTGACAATGCAAAGACATGAGACTGGTTCCTATATCAGAATCACACTGAGATCAGAGTTTTCGGGTGCGAATTGGCACCCTACAAGCTGCCAAAATATGTACCCGTAAGAATTTTTTCATTTGAATATATTAGGTAGATAATGAATTCAGATGACATTCATTTTGTTTCCCTGAAGAAGAAGCAGCAGTTGCGAATCAAGGGGCAGATTGGTTCTTTCATCTACAATAGTTGAGGCGCAGGGGAAGAGGCAGATAGAATGTTGAGGGAGATGAAATTATTTATGAGTTTCACTTGGCACTATGATCCATGCGGGATCATTTCAGAAATGAAAGTGAAAAATAAGAATGTCCCGTATACTCACGAGTCAAAGCCAGAGATCGAGAAATTTGCAAATCAGACAGTATGGGTGCCCGACACTCTGATGGATGTGGAACAACAAGCTGAAGTGGAACCTCAGGTGCCCTTGACGAGTGTGCCACCCACTACCACACCTTAGGTACCCAAGGAGAAGAGGCCCCGACAGGAGTCGTCTCCTCCTGTAACAGAGGTGTCATCAGAGGAGTTCCAAATGCACACCAAGAGGCCAAAGACAGTTTCAATGCCCGGCGCGACAGTAGAACAAGAGGTCCCACCTACCACAATAGCTACCACAGGGTTCAAGCCAATCATTCTGCCTTTCGGTTCGAGCCAACATAAATCAATCACAAGAGCAATACCGAAAAAATCCACAGATTCTCCCCTGGATACTCAGCCAAGCAAAACCAGGCCCAAGTTGGGCATTTTCAAAAAATATGAGTTAATCAAGAAGAAGAACCAAACCCTCACTAGCAGTACTTATGCCCAGTTCCGGAAGCAGTCATCCACAGCTCGGCATAGGCTTCTTTCAACATTTGACAGAGAAAAGGGTAGGATTCACATGGCCTACCTCCAAGCACTGGTACCGGATCCCAAGGTGATCTCAGACTACAAAAGGGCCACGTTCGAATTCCAGGCAAAGGATGTGCATCCAGCAGATCAGATGGATCTGCACAAACAAACAGGGGAGATGGTTTTTCACACATTGGCCCACGCTTCAGCTTCTGCAACAAAGTTTCAGGTGTTTTTGAACAATGCTCAGACACAACTCAAGCTGGAGAAAATATCATCTTTCGCGAAAGACAACAGAATCAAGACGTTGGAGGAGCTGGTCCTCAAGATCGGTTATGACCCTGCGAATGTCAAGGCTGCTGAAGAGATGATAAAAAAGAAAAATGCTGACATTGCATCTTTAAGAAAACAGTTGAAACTTCTTCCCACAGAGGACTCACAGGCAAAGGAGATAGCAGAAAAGGAAGGTGAGAAGGATGAGATGTTAAAGTTACTCATGGAGTAGAATGCTCAGCTCAAAGAGATGGAGGCTGAGATGGAGAGACTCCTAAAGGAGAAAGAATAGACAAAGCCAACGGAAAGCATTCCATTGAGTGCTATCCCAATTGCAGGTTTGAGCACAACAACAGTGACAACCATTCCGTCTGCTACACTAGTGTCATTACCCGAAGGAGCAACAAACCTTGCCAAGTCCATGGAGAAGATGAACCTGCAAGAGACGAAAATCAACAGGCTTAAGAAAGAAGTGGAGAACCTCCAAGAGCTCAAGACTTCTTTCCAAACAATCCTATCCAAAGAAAAGCAGGTAAATGAGCATATCAGGAAGGAGTTACAGCAGCTCCAAAAGCAGACAATGGCAGGAAAGACTTTGGCTGAGGTCAAAGAGATTGTATGGACAGATATCACCAAGTCCATCAATGAAATCTAGCCAATGATTCAAATCATGTTTGAACAAAATGAATTTCTCGATAGAAGCAAACAGGCCATTGAGAAAATCTGAGTGGAGTTGGGAGACATGCCAGCACAAGCAAATGAGATCATCAGGTTCCTGAATTCCAAGACCAGAGAGGAACTTGAAGAACTAAAAATCGAGGACAGAACGGAGACTATACTTGAAGTAAAAAGGGTCTTAACCAAGAGAAGTCTAATGCTGCATCTTGAGGAAAAGATTCAAGTCATGGATCAAGAAGTACAGAAGTTCTTCAATAAGATAAATGCTCTCCAAAAGAAAGGCATGCCTGGTCTAAAGGTCATTAATGACAAACTAATGACACTCCCTGACTACAAGAAGAGATTGGCTGAATTGTCCAAGGACGATTCCAAGTTTGCAGGGATACAAGGGAGCATCACAGGGAAAGCATTCATGGATGCCCTGCAGTTGGATATTAGTATCCAACACGAGATTAAACACATATTCATCGTTAAGCCTACATTTTCTAAGTATACAGACATCGATGAAGTGTATCGAAGATTACTTAAAGTCACAGTGCCAAGTCATCTCAGATGGGAAGAACTTTGTGACCTAATAGATTAGTAGATGAGCTATCACATCCAGTCACCTGTCCAGTTAGAAGAGGTTGCGAAGGCACCTCGCCAACGACCTATCCTAGAAGTTCCACATGCAGTTGTAATGAGTCATCAAGCAGTTTTGATTAGTTAAATTAGTTAGACTAAAAATAGAATGAGCACTTCCTGATCAATTATGATAGGAACGTTTGTATTTTGAATTATAAATGCTTCATCTTTTGAAGTATTAGGGGTTTTTGATTCGCACACCCTATTGCTATCAAACTATACTATTTTTGAAGAGATCTGCCATTAATAAAGAAGAGGCACTTTTACAGGATTCTTGCGTATGTTCACTGGTGATGTTGATTTTCTAAGTTGAATGTTTTTCTTTCTCTGTAATCATTTTGTTTTTTGAAACTAATCTTTATGACTAGCGTAATGTTGTAGGATTTATCTTTGATACCCTGTTTTTGATTCTAAAGATTTAAATGTTTATCTTCTAATATCTTCAATTAAGAAATTCTTAACTGCTTGTTAGTTGAAGTTATTTTCCTTATCTTTTCTTCTGTCCATCATTTTAATTACTAAAGATCCAGTGAGTGTATTATCTCGCCCTGTGAAGATCTTCTTTGGCATTTCTGGTTGTTTCTCATATCTAATTAAACACAGACCCCATAGCCCAATGGATGTGTAGACTGTCTCAACCAATTTAAAAAACTCTTTGACAAAAAAACCAACAGTTTCTTTACCTAGCCTAATACCTAAAATTAAAACAATGCTAAATCATATAGAGAGATCCCTCTCTGAAGCTGAAAGGGCTAGATACCAGCTTTAAAAGCGGTTGGATAAGGTTACCTTTGTAGATTTCTTCTCTTTCAACCTCTAGGAAATTTATAGAGCTCTAACACCAAGTATGTACCAATCATGTGTCAACTACTCATCAACTATGACTCATCAATATGTACCAACATCATCAACTATACACCTCATGTATGTGCCAACTCATCAACTACTTGTCTCAACCATGTACTCAACATGTACTTCAACCAAAAGACCTCATTAATATCATCATCCAAATCTAATTTATAGCTCTATAATAGACCTAGTGTATATGATCAGATTCCTACAAACCTTCCTTAACTTTAACAATAAGAGACTAACATTTTTATCAAACGTTTCTTTAGTCTCACATGCCTAGTTTTGGATTAGTCAACAACCCTAACTTGAAGTAATCATAATTTTGTACTTGTAATGTATAAAGATATGAAACTGATACAAAATGTTCGTCAGTGTGTTTTATGCAATTTCTCCAAGTTTCACTACTTGGAACCTCTTAGAAGAGGAGTTACAGCAAAAATGACATACCTTGTTGAATTCTGGCTTATTCTAGAGAGCGACCTTGTAGAGAATGCCCCACACGAAATATTTATTGAATTGATCTAAAACTATTAAAAAACATACTAAATACTTTACCCTAACCAACACATTTGGTTTCACTGAATTTGGATCTGTTATGAAGAAGTTATGACATTTTTACCCGAAACACCTGTTTTTGACTCGTTTTAGGACTAACCACAAACCCTATTTTCCACGGAGTGTAACTCCAAAAATGAAACAAACCACATGCTGAATTTTTTACCATATATACTTGGATAGGTTTTCTCAATGGAATAGAAATTTCAAGGTCTGAATCATTATAGAAAAAAAAATTATAGCGAAAATGGTGAGATGACCTGTAAATAACATACCTTAGAAAGCACCATCAAAAGAATTTATCCTTCCTTGCATTTCGACCTTATTTTCTTCACCTTCCCTAAGAATTTCAGATTAGATATCCTTGGTTACCTTAGAAAGCTATAGATATTCAATATTCTCAAGTGTATCTAAAATGAGAGAGCCTTGCCTCTTATTTATACTCTCCAAGTAGCTTCCTTAAAAACATCTTCTAGGTCACTTGGCCCCACTTTCCTTATTTTAGGGTTAGCCCACTTCTAATTTCTCCATTAAATTTATTATTGAAATAATTTAGTTTGTATTCACTTTGAATAATAATATACTCATTACTTCACTTTATTATTTACCTTTTAAAATCTCTTTAACCACTTTGACTACTTTGACCTTTTGGGGCTTCTAGATGACATATGAGGGTCCTCCAACTTCGTAAGGTCATAACTCTCAAACCATGAGGAGTTATGTGATGTTCCACATACCACCATAAATGACATCACATGTACCATCCATATAGAATAGTATTGTTTGAAAAATATATCATAACTCATACCGTTACCCATCAAACAAACTTGGGTCCATTACCCAAACCTAGGGTCTGCAACTTCTCATTGCCATAACTCTCTAACCGTGAGGAGTTATGTGATGTTACACATACCACCGGAAATGGCATGACAAGAACTATGCATCTATGATAGTTTCCCTGACAAATTCACTATCCTTCATCTCATTATTCCACAATTAATCATGGGTTCTCTTACTCCGCAAAGTGTCTTCCTGTGAGGGAGTTCAGGAAAAGGGGACCAGTTTGGAGTTCATCCATATTTACTTCTTATCAACCATGACAAAAAAATAATGAGTCATATTTAAATAAAAAAATATTGGGTCCATTACCCAAACCTTTGTGCTATGGGGCTTTGTTCAAGGGTTGACATCAATGACAACCAACCTTAATCAACAATCTCCCCCTTTGGCATTGATGGCAACACTCTGATGCAATACTGAAATCATATCACTCATGCTCCCCCTGGAACCATGCCTCTGTCCTCTGCATCTGATAAATATCTCCCCCTTTGTCATCAATGGAAAATGTATATTTCCATCCGGGGCTGCTCCCCCTGGCTTAACGGTCCTCTTATGGTGCTTCCTCATGTACATCTAATACATATAAGATAAGCATTCAAAAAGAATTCAAAAAGAATTCATTTTGGAGTAGAAATAACTCCAAGTCTTTGGCGAAGATATTAAAAGGATTCCCATGGAAGTGGTTTTGTACAGATGTCTTCCACTTGTTCTTTTGTGCCCACATACTCAAATATAATGTTCTTTTCTGTAACCTGTTCCCATAGAAAGTGATACTTGATTGGAATGTGCTTCGTCTTGGAGTGCATCACTGCGTTTTTTGAGATACTGATGGCACTTGTATGATCAAAATATATTGGAATGGGCTCATTATACTCAACCTATATATCTGTCAAAGTTTGTTTCATCCAAAGAACATCCTTACAACATTTTGCTGCTGCAATATACTCTCCATCGACTGTAGATAGAGATACTGATGATTGTTTCTTGCTCATCCATGATACTAAACACTCACCCAAGTAGAGCATTTCTCCACTGGTGCTTTGTCGGTCATCAATACAACCTGCCCAATCTGTGTCTGTGTAGGAAATTAGTGATAGATCCTTTCCTTTTGGGTACCATAGCCCAAACTCTTATGTTCCTTTGAGATATCTGAAAATCCTCTTCACTGCTAATACATGTGATTCCTTTGGTGTTCCTTGAAATCGTGCCACATGTCCAACTTCTTGCATTACATCTGGTGTGGATGTTGTCACATACAATAGGATGCCAATCATTGACCTGTATTCCCTTTGATATGTAGATTTTGAATCATCATCTTTGTTCAACTTGCAACCGGTTTGCATGGTAGTGATAACTAGTTTGCAATCTTCCATTCCAAACCTCTTTAGCATTTCTATGATATACTTGGTTTGAGAAATAAAAATTCCTTGGTTGTTTTGACGTATCTGAAGTCCCAGAAAAAAGATAGTTCTCCAAGTAGTGACATTTGAAATTATTTTTTCATATCTTTTGCAAATTTCTGGCTTAACATGTCATCATCACTACCAAAAATAATATCATCAACATAAACTTCAATTAATAAAATATTACCTTGACTTACCTTGATGTAGAGGTTGTTGTCTGCACTTCCTTTTTTGAACCCTGACTACTGCAGATACTTATCCATTCTGGAGTACCATGCTCTAGGAGCCTGTTTTAGACCATACAAGGCCTTCTTCAATTTACACACATAATATGTGTTCTCTGACAACTGAAATTTTTCTGGTTGTTCAATGTAGACTTCTTCTTCAAGTTCCCCATTCAAAAAAGTTTATTTTACGTCCATCTGATATACTTTAACATTTTTGGAGCATGCATAACCTAAAAGAAAATGGATTGCTTCCATTCTGGAAACTGGAGCAAATTTCTCTTCAAACTCGATTCCTTCAATCTCAGCATATCCTTTACATACCAATCTAGATTTGTTTCTTGTAACATGTCCATATTCATTCAATTTATTCCTGAAAATCCATTTTGTGCCGATCACATTCTTATTTTTTGGTCTTGGAACCAATTCCCAAGTGTCATTTTTCTCTATTTGATCCAATTATTCATCCATGGCCTTATTCCAAAATTCATCCTTGCTAGCTTCTTCAAAATAGTTTGGTTCAATTGTAGATAAGAGTGCTATGTGTGTTTGTTCTGGTGAACATATTCTTCTTCTAGTCTCAACTCCTACATATTTGTTTCCGATAATCTGATCTGAAGGATGATTCTTATGTACTCGTTTACTGGGTGTCTTTGGAGAAACTTGTTGAATTTGCTCTTTTGTATCTGTCAGATTCTCTTCATCTTCCTCTTCTACTTCTTTTTCATCTTCTGCTTCTTCTTCTAAGGGTTATTTCATTGATTCATTTTCTTCCTTCGATTATGGCCTGCATGATTCATCAATTGTTACGTTGATGCTTTCCACAACTTTGCTCAATATTAGATTGTAACACTTGTATGCTTTCCTTGTACTTGAGTAACAAACAAGTACTCCTTTGTGCACACGAGAGTCAAACTTTCACATTCTGTCATCTTCTCTTTTGATGTAGGATTTGCTTCCAAAAACTATGAAGTGCTTCACATTTGCTGGTCTTCCTTTCCATAGCTCGTAGGGAGTTTTGTCAGTGTTTTTTCTGAGAATTACTCTATTTTGAATGTGAACTAATGTATGCACTACCTATATCCAAAAAAATATTTGTCAATTTGTAATCCATTAGCATTGTTTGAGCCATTTCCTGTGTAATTATCATCCATTACGATAATGTTCCTTTGTCTTTGAACCACTCTCTGAACCAATCTATGAATCCATGATCTCATCCACTATCATATATCTATCCAAACCTACTAAGTGTTCTTACGAATCCATATTTGTCCATACTGTACAAGACTCTACTTGCGCAATTGTCCATAATGCTAACCCATTTATCATTATACTATCAAACTGTACTTTTGTTAATTGATTGCTCTGAATCTATCTTCTCAAACTCTGCAAGCTACTCGAAGGATGGTTCTTTGGTCTGTCACAACTATCGCATAGAATCCCCCTATCTAATATTCATATTACTTGGGAGTCCCTAAGCTGGATGGCTCAAAACAATTCCTACTGCGATGTGTATTCATCATCATCTTCATTGGTAGATTCATCATCATCTTCATGGGTAGATTCATTATCTCTCTGAGCTCTGAATTCTTTCTTTCTATCTGTGGATTCATATTTCACTACAATGCCTGAAAGTACAATCTCTTGAACATGTTCCTTATTTAATTTCCCTTCCTTTCTTTCAGTTATTTTCCAAACCTTTCTGTATCTGACATCTTTCTTTTTCTCTGTAGAATTTTCTTCATCTCGTTTTATTTCCAATCTTGCGATCTCTGGTATCTAGTCTTTGTTCATCTATTCTTCTTGTTTTCTTATCCATACTTTCTTATATCTAATATCAATATTCTCTTTCGTGGAAGTATCAATCTTGCTTCTACAATCACTGGCTATGTGTCCATAGTTATGACATTTGTAACACTCAATGTTACGTGCAGCCACATAGACACTTCTTGCTTGAACATTTCTTTTATAATCCCTGCAATTTGCAACCTTATGTCCAAAGTTAGTACAATAAAAACAATGACCATAAAATAAATTTGCATACCTAAGAGTGAATGATCTTCATTGTGGTGTAGTCCTTCTGCATTTTTGTCTTGATTGATCATGATCATGATTGAAGCTTCTTTGTGGCTTGAACATGGAATGTCCCCTTGAAGATGTATCTTTAATAGTTTTCTTAGATTCTGGTTGACCATGTTTCCTTCCTTTGATTACTTCTGTATAACTCTTTCTATTTTCTTCTTTCTTCTTTTCTAGCAACCTAGAGTTCCTCTCTTCATTCTCTATAACTGATGTCGATGTTTTTGTCTCTTTACCATTCATTTTGAGCTTGACGATTTTACTTCTCAATGTGACAACTTCTTCTTCAAGATTCTCAACCTCTTCTTCTTTCTTCATTATCTGAGACTTCATGACTTCTTCTGTTCTTTTTGCTTCTTCAAGATGAATTTTTAATGTGATTATTTCTTCTTCAAGTCCTTTCTCATCTTAACCAAACTCTATCTCAAGTTGGTTTAGATCGTTAGTTCTTTCCTTAAGATGATCTAGTCAATATCTTCTCTCTCATTTCTGCTTCTTCTTTCTGTGTTGTTATGTTGGTTTCCAAACACTACTTTCGATATTCAATATTTTCTTCGATATTTCTGGCTTCTTCTAGCTGAGTTATTAAGTTCACGATGACCTGTTGGGATTCTTAAAAAATGTGAACACTTTCCTTTTGTTTCATCAATTCTTTCTTGAGTGAATTGTTTTCTTCTCTTAGTTCATCTAAAGCACTAATCAATTCTTCTTCATAATTGTCTTCCTTTTCAATTATTTTTCCTGTCTCATTTCCTTCACGACATTCTATTTCAAGATGTCCATGTTTTTCAAAATTAACACAAAACAACATACCTCCGGTGATTATGTACTCTTCATCTTTCGAATCTTCTTGACATGGTAAACATAATTCTTCTTGATTTGTTTCTGCATCTTCTTTGACATTTTCTCAATCTGTGATCGGTGAAGAATATATTTCATGTAAATTATCCCAAAGTTCTTTTGTTGATGAAGATTTACCAACCTTTTCTCTTACCAGATTAGGTAATCCTTCCCAGATGAAATCCATTTCTATTTTGTTATTTTTCCTCAATTCCTTCTTGGCTGCAGTCTTTTCCCTTTTTGAACTATCATATCCTGTAACAACTGATAGCCAAATATAATGTCCCTGTGTCTGTAAAAACAATTCCATCCTTATGCTCCACATCTCATACTTAAAACCATTCTAACCATTAAACATTGGCACTCCATTCTCAGAATAATCCATGATCTCCTTCCAGTGGTTAAACTGTTTCCTTAAGGAATCGGATCTAATACCAATTGTTGGATTACTGAGAGGGGGGGTGAATCAATAATAACATAATTATAATCATTTTTATTCAAATGTTATATCAATGTAGAATTATTATCCAATAATGAGCAGTAATAAATACAAAATCACACACATACATAGTACACCAATGTTTTACGTGGAAACCCAAATCGAGAGAAAAACACATAATGTTTTTTCTTATATGTCTTGAAGAATTACATTCATTGGAAGCATCAACTTCCTTTATTTTCCAGATGAAACTAGAATGAGATTCCAAACCCCTAGATTCTCAGGCTACAACCTGAGGGAAGCTCCAACTCCCCAATTCTATGTCTACAACCAGAAGGAGGCTACAACCCCCTATGTTCTCTGGCTACAACTGGAAGGTGGCTACAACCACTTGTCCTTGCCCTGTCCTGCCACCCTAAATTAGAAGTAGAATGATGGAACCACTATCACACTATCACTCTGAGGTATACCATTGTAAACCTGTACCAATAAATCTGAACCATGCATCAACCTGTACCTCAACCTGTAATCAACCTGTACCATAAACAAGTGCATCAACCATGAACCAACCTGTACCAAACAACCTGTAATCAAATTGTACCATAAACAAGTGCATCCAACCATGTACCAAGTATTTACCAATCATGTTTCAACTACTCATCAACTATGACTCATCAATATGTACCAACATCATCAACTATACACCTCATGTATGTGCCAACTCATCAACTACTTGTCTCAACCATGTACTCAACATGTACCTCAACCAAAAGGCCTCATCAATATCATCATACAAATATGATTTTCATCTATGTAATAGAATTGATGTATATGATCACATTACTGCAAACTTTCCTTAAATTTACCAACAAGAGACTAACATTTTCATCAAACTTTTCTTTAGTCTCACATGCCTAGTTTTGGATTAGTCAACAACCCTAACTTGAAGTAATCATAACTTTATACCTGTAATGTATAAAGATCTGAAACTGATATACAATGTTCTTTAGTGTGTTTTCTGAAATTTCTCCAAATGTCATTACTTGGAACCTCTCAGAAAAGGAGTTACAACAAAAATGGCATACCTTTCTGAATTCTAGCTTATTCTAGAGAGTGACCTTGTAGAGCATGCCCCACATGAAATGTTTGTTGAATTGATCTGAAACTATTACACCACATACTAGATACTGTAACCTAACCAACACATTTGGTTTCATGGAATTTGGATCTGTTATGTAGAAGTTATGATGTTTTTATCTGAAACACTTGTTTTTGACTAGTTTCAGGACTAGCCACAAACCCTATTTTCCACGGAGTGTAACTCCAAATATACAACGACCCACAAGATGAATTTTTTACCAAAGATACTTGGATATGTTTTTTCAATAGAATAGAAATTTCACGGTCGGAATCATTATAGAAAAAAAGTTATAGCGAAAATTGTGAGATGACTTGTAAATAACATACCTTAGAAAGCACCATCAAAAGAATTTATCCTTTCCTTTTATTTCAGCGTTCTTTTATTCACCTTCCCTCATAATTTCGGCTTAGATATCCTTGGTTACCTCAAACACCTATAGATATTCAATATGCTCAAGTGTATGTATAATGAGAGAGTCTTGTCTCTTATTTATACTCTCCAAGTAGCTTCCTTAAAAACATCTTCTAGGTCACTTGGCCCCACTTTCCTTATTTTAGGGTTAACCCACTTCTAATTTCTCCATTAAATTTATTATCAAAATAATTTATTTTGTATTCAATTTGAATTATAATACACTCATTACTTCACTTTATTATTTACCTTTTAAAATCTCTTAAACCACTTTGACTACTTTGACCTTTTGGGGCTTCTAGATGACATATGAGGGTCCTCCAACTTCGTAAGGCCATAACTCTCAAACCGTGAGGCGTTATGTGATGTTCCACATACCACTAGAAATTGCATGACATGTACTATCCATATAGAATAGTATTATCTGAAAATATATCATAACTCATATCGTTACCCATCAAACAAACTTGGGTCCATTACCCAAACCTGGGGTCTCCAACTTGTCATGGCCATAACTCTCTAATAGTGAGGAGTTATGTGACGTTCCACATACCACCGAAAATGGCATGAAAACCAATATCCATCTAGGATATTTTCCCTGACAAATTCACTCTCCTTCATCTCATTATTCCATAATTAAGCATGGGTTCTCTTACTCCGCAAAGCGTCTTCCCGTGAGGGATTTCAACATAAGGGGACCACTTTGGAGTTCATTCATATTTACTTCTTATCAACCATGAAAAAACAATAATGAGTCATATTTACATCAAATGATATTGGGTCCATTACCCAAACCTTTGTGATACGGGGCTTTCTTCAAGGGTTTAAATCAATGACAACCAACCTTAATCAACAAAACCTGTGACATAACTCCTGCGTTTGTGGGATATTAAAGAATACCCCTAATTTCACTAGATATTCATAATTACCTCCTAAAATCCTTTTGTTTAACCCCCCTCTCAATACATATTTCCAATAAAAGAAACCCCTATTATAACTAGATACCCCATTTTATACCCCACAATACCTATATATCCCTATAGATCCCACATCCCCCCCNATTGAACTTATTTTTCAAAATTAAAAAAAAAAACTTTATGAATGAATGTGATAATATATTTTTCAACAAGGTGAATCCCCCATGCCAACAATTCACCTGCAGATTGAAAATATTTCTTGTATTTTACTCCCTTATGCTCTCAGGATGGCACATGGAAGCCACCATCTTACCTAAAGTAGGATCTAACCACTAGCCAATCTTCCTCTCTCTTTACACTCTCAATAAGCCCCACAAGAAGCCTTTTCAGTTTGAGAATTTTTTTATTTCTCATCCAAATTTTCTTAAGAATGTTCAAGGTTAGTGGGAGGATACTAATCAATAAAAGGCTCCCTAATATACTACTTTCAACAACGTCTCAAGATACTCAATAAATGTATCAAAATATGGAACAAGACAACTTTTGGGAATATTTTCCAAGATCAACACCTATTGGAAGCTCAAATGGAATTGATTCAAAAATAGATTGTGTCACATGGTCGATCTACAAAATTGGCCCTGCAATAACAAACCGTAGCATATCAAATCTCGTAAAGGAGAAAACCAGATGAAATCATATGCAAGAAAAAATTGAGGGTGCAATGGATCAAATAAAGGGAGCAGAAATAAAAATCCTTCCATTTCTCTATGATCCAAAGACGCCACTCCAATCACATCACTCATCTTGTTTCAGAGCAAGGTAACAAGCTTACCTCTCATTCTGACACTGAGAAAGAATTAAGATCTTTTTTCCATGATCTTCTTATTGAACCCCAACCAAATTGTTTAGAATCTATTCAGGATATAGCTCAATATATTCCCCGACTGGTGTTTGATGAAAAAAATGCCAATATAATGAGGCCAATCTCCCTTGATGAATTAGAGACAACAAACTTTAGTATAGCTATTGAGAAATCTCCTAGTGTGGATGGATTTACATCAGACTTCTTTCATAACTATTGGTCGATTATCAAATTGGATGTTTGGGCTCTTCTCTAGGAATCTCAATGGATTTTGGGGGTTCTCCTTAATATAAATTCTACCTTCCTTTCCCTAATTCCTAAAGAGGAAAAGACAACTTATCCTAACAAATTCCAACTGATATCCCTTTGTAATGTTGTATATAAAATCATTTCCAAAGTCATTTATTTACGTCTTAAACTTCTCCTTCCTATCCTCATAGATACTAAACAATATGGATATGTTGAAGGTTGCCAAATACTAGACATCATCATCCTTTCCCATGTATCCCATTTCTTCAAAACCTCAGAAACCCCAGGCATGGACATCAAATTGGACATGTCCAAGGATTTTGATAAGCTCAATTGGAAATATATTCAAGAAATTATAAAGGCATTTGGATTCCACCATACATGCATCCAATGGATCTTAACTCTCATATCCTCTTCCTTCTTTTCTCTCTTTATCAATGGCTCTCCTTCCCCCCCTTCCCGACCCTCCTGTGGTATTAATTAAGGATACCCCCTCTCCCATTTTATCTTCATTCTTATGGTTGAAGGTGTTGGAATGTTTACAAGAAGAATGTTCTTGTCATTGATGGAAAGAACAACATTGAACCAAATGTCGAGAGTGAAAAAGAAGAGAAAGATCAGAAGAGATACATGTTTCCAAAAATACAGACAAGGTCAAAGAGATGAACTCGCGGGAGGAGGAAAGGTCGAGAGTTGTGAACACTTAGAAAGCCTTGTAAAGTCAGAGAGATCATAAACTCAGGAGGAAGAGTGACAATGGCCATTGGATCACCGATCCATAGGACCAACAACCGTCATATTGAATTAATGAAGGATAGGATAAGTGGGGCAAAACGATTGAGAATTCGATCATCCGAATTTTTGTCAGTCGTCATATTTATTTATGTGAAAGGACAAGATAAGCAGGGGATCAGATATGAGATCACGATCACCCAAATTTATGTCAACCGTTAGATCAAAATAAATGGAAGGACAGGATAAATTAGAAGGCGTGCTAATCTCAACATCCGATAATCGGGCACTCAGATCTACGATCGACAGGGCATATCGGACCACCCCCAATCTTTCTGGCTTTAACTGTGGGGGGGGGTCCGAGTTGGTGGTATTTCTCATGTGGGACCCTCATACGTGCTAGCTTCTTGTCAAATCGTACTCCCCTCACTCATTACCACTTACCGCTTAACCCCCCCTTCCATAAAATCAACAAACCACTCATACATACCACCTCCGCACTCCAACGTCACACTCCACTACCCGCTACACGTCACACTCCACTACCCACTACACGTCACACTCCACTACTGCGCTCTGCCTCCACCTCCACTACACTGCCTACACGTCACACCCACATCAGCATACCACCTCAACAAGGACATGTGGAAGACCACGTCATCAAGTACACATGGCATAATTAGATGATGGAAAGTGTCAAGAGGAAATTGGCTTGTGCCATGTCAACAAGTGACGTAAGAAAGATACATCACTACGGGATATTTACTTAGGAAGGTTCATCACCAACAAATGTAAAAAGTACCGAAGTCTCGAAGGACAAAGGTTCTAAGTCTCTCTCAGTTTTCCGATCTGAAGATCACTTCGGGTGCATTCTCAACTGTTGATCTAGTTAAGTGGAAGGAAAATGTAAGTGGAAGTGTTAACCGATAGCAAGCGATCTCCACCACCCATGACTTATTGAACAGGTGACCACTCTAGAAGAGAATGAAACAATGATCATCCTAAAGTCTTGAAGAGATGAAGGAGCTGAGGACCATCGATATACAGGAGGACACGCGTTAACAGATCCTGTACTTTGGGTGAAATGCTCTAGGAGCAAGCAAGTGTAGAGGAGTTGAATCTCCCGCAGGCCGAAGTATCGAAGTAAATGAGGACCACTAATTTTAGGACACATGGCAGGAATCTTTGGACTCTAGCTAAAATCATTCTGCGAGAGTGTGAAGGTTGACAATTGAAATTGACGAATCCTGGAGTAGCAAAGGAGATCTCGACCGTTGATTAAGAAAGGGGACACAACACTATTGATCTAGTTTAGAGGTAAGATCCCCAAAGTAAAGGCAGATTCATCGATTAAGGAGGATAGGTGTTTGAAAATAACCAACTCTAGAAGATTGTTGTATGGAAGAAACGAGAGTTTGAGAATTGAAAGTACCAAAGGTCGGACTCGCGAAGGAGATCCTGACCATAGATTCAGGGAGACAGGTGTCAATAGATCTTCCACTCCAAAATATTTCCATACGGGAAAAGAAATATTTGAGAGTTGAAACTCCCAAAGACTGGAAGGTTGGAATCAATCATAACCGTTGATTTAATAAGGCTAGATCTGATCTGTCATTTTAGGAGCACCGTCAAGATCTTGAGATCGACAGTCCCATTGCATTGCTAGGATTGAAGGTGTGCAAACTTTACAATGTTGAAGGCAAGCCGCAATCGAAACCATGGTTTTGGAGAAAGGACATGTGGAGCTCTGTAGTGAATTGTGGGGAAAAAAGAGGGTTTCCCTCAAACTTCCTTTGGGCATGCCTGCAATCACGTGGTCACATGAGATTTTCGCCCAAGGTCATATTGTGAATTGGAGCTAGCGCTCACTAGAACAAGGTCGGGAACCACCTTTTGATTAGGTGTTTGGTCACCGTCGGTGGTCACATGAAGGAAGGGGCATATAAGCCAAGGAAGCCAAAACTGACTGACTGTAACTACTAGAGAATACGATAGTCTCAGGATAATGCTCGCTAATGATGAACATATTTATAATAACCGCCAGGGAATATGAAGAGTTCTATGATGATCAGGAAGAGGAATCGATGTGAGAAAGACATGCAGAAAAGAAAATAGAGCATCCTTTTTCTATAGTGATGCATGTGGGCAGGATGAGACAAAGTGCATAATCTGAAGGGGAGAACTGTGGCACAGTAAAGAGCATGCATAGGCAGCACAGAGTATAAAAGGAAGAGGTAACATAGAGTATAAAATTCAAAATAGAAGCTGAACAATGGGTGTGTTGAGCGTAGGAGGAAAAAGAGCAGAGCATAGAAGATGAATGATGCTGAAGAAGAACAGAGTATAGAATATGAAGAAGGCAGAGGAGACAAGGAGCTATAACAAACCATATCAAATACAAAGCAAGTAAATAAAGTTTTGTAAGATACAGTCAGGGTGGTAGGGTGGTGCTAGGTAGGATTGTAGTCCTCTAAATTCTAGTTTGTGCTAGAAGATATTTTGGGAGTTGTTTCTTCCATCTAGTGGGTGCTAGAGAAACTTGGGAGTTGGTGCTAGAGAAATTTGAGAGTTGGTACTCTCTGTAATTTGTAGCTTTCTATCAGAGGTTGTAGCCTCATATTTGAGTTGTATCTCAAAGAATGTGATGTACATGAAAGTTGGAGCTTGATTGACATCCTAAGAAGAAGAGGTTTTCACCCTTATAGGTTTCCTTAGGAAAATCAATGTCTCTGTGTAGTCTTTGTGATTAATCATTGTATATCTATGAATTTTAAGTTATCAGAAACACATTAAATAATAATCTAGAAAGAATCAAAAAAAGGGAAAAAGTTTCACGCTTATATACATAAGTGATTCACCCCCCCCCCCTCTCAATTATATTTCCAACAATTGGTATTAGAGTCGGTGCCTTTGATCAAAGGTAGATCCATAAGCTTGAACATGACTAGTCATGATGGAAGTTCAACTAATAGACCCCCTATATTTGATGGAACAAACTTTTCCTTCTGGAAAATAAGGATGAGAACACATTTAATGTCTTTGGGTGCTGATGTTTGGGATGTCGTTGAAATGGGATATGTGAAGCCTGTAGTCTTGGCCTGGAAAGATGATAAGATGGAGTTTATCTTTAATGCAAAAGAAATGAATTCCATCCTCAGTGGACTTTCTGAAGCCAAGTTTTTCAAAGTCATGCACTGTGATTCAAAAAAAGTTATGTGGGACAAGAAGTTAAGTAGTTATGAAGGTAATGAAAAGGTGAATGATGAAAAACTTCAGACTCACAGATTGAAATTTGAGCAGTTAAAGATGGATGGAGATGAAACTATCAGTAAGTACTTCTTAATTATAGAATAACTTGTCAACACTATGAAAGGCCTACATGAGACGATATCTGAATCTTTTCTAGTCCAAAAAATATTAAGATCTCTTCCTGATAGATTTAACTCAAAGGTATCTTCTATAGAGGAAATATTTGATCTCAAAACGTTGACACTAGATCAACTTCTTGGAACCATAACTACTTATGAAATGAGAATCACCAATGTTAAATCCACTACAAGAGAGGCTTCTTTTAATGTAGAGAAAAACACAAACTCTGATATAGATGAGATTGAACCAAATTTTGTGAGAAGACTGAAGAAAGGAGCAGACAAATACAAAGGTAAACTACCCTTCAAATGTTTCAACCATGGTAATATAGGTCATTTTGCATCTAACTGTCCTCAAAAAAGAAAGGATCATACATATGATGATGAAGAGAAGCACAAACAAAAGAAGGTCTATAAAGAGAATAATTTTAAGAAGAAAATCCTTTATGTAAACAATGATGATGATCCCTCAGATGATGAAAGCAGTGACTCTTCTATTGAAGATAAAATGAATGATATCATTCTAATAGATTTAGAATATATACAAACTAAAGATACAGGAAGTGAAATCATTGATTGTGAAGCAATAGTATATCTTGAAGGAGAACTTGTCAGTGCCATGTAAGAGATTGATAGACTCAGAGAAAACAAAAGAAAAGAAAAACAGTTACTACTCAGGAATGAGAAAACATGCAAGGAACAATTTGAAGAAATTAATATGTTGAAGGTTAAGTTAGAAGAATCTAAGAAGATTGAAGACATCCTCAAACAACAATTGAATGAAGACAAAACAAAAAGTGAAAAATTGGAAGCTGAAGTAGTGAGTGTCAGAAAAGATCTAGAGAAATTTCAGGCCTTATATCATCAGAATCTGACAAGTATTAAAGCCTCAGATGGATTAGCCTCCATTCTGAATCAGCAAAGGAATTCAAAGTTGAAAACTAGTTTGGGCTATGAATAGGGATCAAGTAGTGGTCATACAAGCAAAAAAGAATCCATTAAGTTTGTCAAATCTACAACCATTGACAACAACAAACCTGCAGAAACAAAGGAAGAGAATCAACCGCCAAGGAGGAGTGAAGGAAATGCTACCAGAATTGAATATGTAGAATAGAGAAATCATACACCCTCTGCTCAAGAAAATCATAAGCATGGAAGAAATCCACCTGCTCAAAGAAGAAAACCCTTTTTTAGGTACAATGATTTTTTCTATGGATATTGTTTTTACTGCTCTAATTTTGGCCACAAAGATGTAAATTGTTCTTTAACATTTAGACCTTCTATGAAATACCTTCCAAAAATATCTAAGCCTAATAACTCTGTATGTGAATCCTATCAAATGGGGAAGCTGACTCGTGCTCAATTCAAATCAAAGAGTTTCACATATTCAGAGAAACCACTTCAAATTGTTCATATACATTTGTGTGGACCATCGCGAAAGGAAGGTACTGGAGGAGAACGTTACTTTATGCTATTCATTGATGCCTTCTCCAAACTTACGTGGGTTGTATTTCTGAGAGAAAAATATGATTAGTTTGAGAAGTTAAAAAAGTTTAAGGCGTAAGCTGAGAATCAGACAGGAAGGAAGTTAAAGGAAATTTTCTCAGACAGGGGAAGAGTGTTTCTATCAGGAGAATTCAAAGAATTAAGTGGAAAACATGGAATTAAAAGAGAATATACTATTCCAGGTACTCCTCAACAAAATGGAGTTTTAGAACGCCAAAATAGATCAACTCAGTAGATGGAAAGGGATATGATGAGTGAAAGGGACATTTCACAAACCTACTGGGTGGAGGTTGTTCACACGGCTGTTCATATTCTAAACAAAGCACATCTAAGGACAAACAATTATAAAAATCCATATGAGCTGTGGTTTGGTTGACCTGCATCAATCAAGCACTTCAAAGTATTTGGAAGTAAATGCTACATCAAGAATAATGATGATCATCTAGGAAAATTTGATAGTAGAGTTGATGAAGGTATCTTCTTAGGATATGCAACGAACAGTGAAGGATACATATGCTTTAACAAAATAATGCATAAATTAGTAGACTGTATTGATGTTCGAAATGATGAATAATCTCTTGTAAAAGATAAATAGAGAATAAGCACTAAGCCAGATGAAAACGATGATGAGAATAATGAAGATAAAGAACAACAAATCTCAGAGTCACAAGAATATGATGAATCATGTGGTGAAGAGACACCCAGACAAGAAGAGTCAGGACAACAATCAACATCAAATCCTTCCTCCATAATTACCCAAAAGAAAGATCCTGAAAGTCAAATAATTGGTGAGAAAGAAAAAGGTGTACAAACCAAGAGAAGGATAATCAAAGACATCTAGCAATAACATATAGCCTTCATATCCATGGTGGAACCTAAAAATTGTAATGAAGACATAAATTGGTTAAAATCAATGAATGAAGAACTGGACCAGATTGAAAATAATGACACTTGGGAACTCGTTCCTAGGCCAACAAATAAAAATGTAATAGGATCCAAATGGGTCTACAAAAACAAGATGAACGAGCAGGGAAATATTGTAAGAAATAAGGCTAGATTGTTCTGCAAAGGATATGCTCAAATAGAAGGACTAGATTTTGATGAAACATTTGCGCCCGTAGCAAGATTAGAAGCTATTAGAATGTTTCTTGCATATGCGTTTCATAAACAATTTAAATTCTATCAAATGAATGTATAGTAAGATTTTCTAAATGGAGATATAAAATAAGAAGTCTATATGGAACAACCAAAGGGGTTCCAACAGTCAGATAACCTTGACTTTGTCTGCAAGATAAATAAAGCCTTATATGGGTTGAAACAAGTTCCTCGTGCCTGGTATTACAGACTGGATAAGTATCTTCAAGACAAAGGGTTCAAGAGAGGAACAATTGACAACAATCTATATATCAAAATAGAGGGTAATGATTTGCTCATTGTGTTTGTATTTGTAGATGACATTATCTTTGGAAGCAATAATGCTTCATTGGTACAATGGTTTTCTTCCACCATGCAATCTGAATTTGAAATTTCTATGATAGGGGAACTATCATTGTTTCCTGGTCTGCAAATTACTCAGAGGTCTGAAGGAATATTTCTCTCTCAGGAGAAATATCTAAGAGAAATGTTGAAAAGGTTTCAAATGGAAGATTCTACACCTATGAGCACACCTATGGTCACTGGATGGAATTTAAGCAAGGATGATGACTCGCCTGATGTTGATCAGAGTTCATATAGGTCTATGATAGGAAGCCTATTGTACATCACAACATCTCGTCCAGACATAATGCATGTTTTTGGAATGGTAGGAAGGTATCAGGCTACAGCTAAATAGAAACATTTGTTAGCTGTCAAAATAATATTCATATACTTGAAAGGAACAATGAACTATAGCCTATGGTATCCTAGGAATCAAAAGTTTCAACTATCATTCTATTCATATGTTGACTGGGCTAACTATGGGGATGAAAGGAAAAGCATGAGTGGAGGTCCATTCTTCTTAGGAGATTCTCTTGTAGCATGGTTGAACAAGAAGCAAGGTTCCATTTCCTTATCAACTATAGAAGCTAAATACATTGCAGCCTCCACTTGCTATACCCAAGTATTATGGATGATTCAAACACTTGCAAACTTGGAGATTGTTGATATCTTCACTAAACCACTTGAACAACCTCAATTTGAATATCTACGCCAGACGTTGGGTGTGACTTTGTTATCAAGTTAAAATAGTCTATCTGATCAGGGGGAGAGTGCTCCTAGTATATCTAATCAGGGGGAGCACAGATTCACTCTCCGTTTTCTTTGACATTGATGTCAAAGGGGGAGAAAAAGGTGTTGTATGTATGCTACAATTGGAGGTCTAAGAAGAATAGTGTATCTTTTCAGGGTTTCCATCAACGCCAAAGGGGGAGATTTTTGGCATATTTATAGGAAGAATGTGTTTGTCATTGATGGAAAGAACAATAGAAAACAAAACCTCAAGAGTGCAGAAGATGAGAAAGCTAAGAAGAGATAGCAGTTTCCAGAAGTACAGACGAGGTCCAAGAGACGGACTCGCAGGAGGAGCAAAGGTTGAGACCCGTGAACAATTAGAAAGCCTTCTAAATTCGGAGAGATCAGAAGCTCAAGAGGAAGAGCGACAGTGGCCGTTGGATCACCGATCCAGAGGACCAACAACCATCATATTAAATTAATGAAGGAAGGACAAGCGGGGGAAAACGATTGAGAATTCGATCATTCGAATTTCCATCAACCGTCAGATTTATTTAAGTGGAAGGACAGGATAAGAAAGGGTTAAGATCTGAGATCTCAATCACCCAAATTTCCGTCAGATGTTGGATCAAAATAAGTGGAAGGATAGGATAATTTAGAAGGTGCACTAATCTGAGCGACCAATAATCGGGCACTCAGATCTACGTTTGGTAGAGCATATCGAACCCCCCCGAGCTTTCTGCCTTTAACCATGGGGGGGGGTCTGTGATGGTGGTATTTCTCATGTGGGACTCTCATATGTGTCACCTTCTTGTACACTAGGACCCTCCTCGCTCATTGCCACTTACCGCGTAACCCCCCCTTCGAGAAAACCACCAAACCACTCATACATACCACCTCCGCACTTCGATGTCAATATCCACTACCCACTACACATCACACTCCACTACCGCGCTTTGCCTCCACCTCCACTACACTGCCTACATGTATCAGCCACATTAGTATACCACCTTAGCAAGGACATGTGGAAGACCACGTCAGTAAGTACACGTGGCATAATCAGATGGTGACAAGTATCAAGAGGAAATTGGCTCGTGCCATGTCAACAAGTGACGTAAGCAAGCTATGTCACTTTAGGAGATTTACTTCAGAATGTTCATCACCAACAAATGTCAAAAGTCCTAAAGGATGAAGGTCCAAAGTCTCTCTCATCCTTCGGATCTAAATATCACTTCCGGTGCATTCTCAACCGTTGATCTAGTTCAGTCGAAGGACGGAGTAAGTGGAAGTGTTAATCAACAACAAGCAGTCTCCACCACCTATGACTAATTTAGAAGGTGACCACTCCAGAGGAGAATGAAGCATCGATCATCCTAAAGTCTCAAAGAGTTGAAGGAGATGAGGATCATCGATCTGCAGGAGGACACACGTCAACAGATCATGTACTCTGGGTGAAATGCTCCAGCAGCAAGCAAGTGAAGAGGAATTGAATCTCCCAAAGTAAACGAGGACCGTCGATTTGAGGAGGACACGTGGCATAAATCTGTGGACTCTGGCTAAAATTGTTCTGCGAGAGTGTGAAGTTTGAGAATTAAAAATCGTCGAAGCCTAGAGTAGTGAAGCAGATCTCGATCGTTGATCGAGAAAGGGTACACAAGACCATTGATCTAGTTGAGCGCTAAAATCCTCGAAGTAAAGGCAGAGTCATCGATTAAGGAGGACATGTGTCTACATATCACCAACAACAAAAGATTGTCGTATGGATCCTGACCATAGTTTTAGGGAGACAGGTGTCAATATATCTTCCACTTCCGAAGATTTTCATATGGGAAAAGTGAGATTTTAGAGTTGAAACTCCTGAAGACCGGAAGGCCATAATCAATCACAACCATTGATTTAAGAAGGTTATATCTGATCCGTTAGTTTAGGAGCATCGTCAAGATCCTGATATCGACGGTCCTGTCACATTGCGAGGATTGAAGGTGCATGAAATTTACAATGTTGAAGTCGGGTCGCAATCAAAACCACAGTTTTGGAGAAAGAACACATGGAGCTCTATAGTGAATTGCGGGGTAAAAATCAGGTTTCCCTCAAACCGCCTTTGCATGCACCCGCAATCGCGTGGTCACATGAGATCTTCACCCAAGGTCATATCGAGAAACTGAGCTAGTGCTCACTAGACCGATATCAGGAACCGCCTTTTGAATAGGTGTTTGGTCACCACCGGTGGTCACATAAAGGAAGGGGATTAGAAGCCAAAGAAGCCAAAAATGACTGACTATAACTACTAGAGAATACAAAGAGTTACGACTACTAGAGAAGCCAGATAATCTCAAGATCATGCCTACTAATGATGAACAGATTTAGAATAACCTCTAGGGAAGATGAAGTGTTCGATGATGATCAGGGAGAGGACTCAATTTGAGAAAGAGATGCACAACAGAAAAGAGAGGGTGCTTTTTTGATAGTGATGCATGTGGGCAGGATGAGACAGAGTGCATAATCTGAAGGGGAGATCCATGGCACAGTAAAGAGCATGCAGAGGGAGCACATAGCATAAAAGGAAGAAGAGAAGTTGAACAGTAGGTGTGTTGAGTGTAGGAGGAAAAATAGCAGAGCATAGAAGCTAAATGATGAAGAAACATAACAGAGTATAGAAGCTGAAGAAGGTAGAAGAGACAAGGAATTGTAACAAACCATATCAGAGACAGACCAAGTAAGTAAAGTTTTGTAAGATTTATTCAGTGTGGTAGGGTGGTGCTAGGGAGGATTGCAATCCTCTAAATTATAGTTGGTGCTATAAGATATTATGTGAGTTGGTTCTTCTATCTAGTGGGTTCTACAGAAACCTGGGAGTTGGTGCTAGAGAAATCTGAGAGTTGGTGATCTCTACAATTTGTAGCTTTCTATCAGAGGTTGTAGCCTCATATTTGAGTTGGAGCTCAAATACTATGATGTACATGAAAGTTGGAGCTTGATTGACATCCTAAGAAGAAGAGGTTTTCACCCTTATGGGTTTCGTCAGGAAATTCAGTGTCTCTGTCTATTCTGTGTGATTGATCATTGTATATATATGCATGTTAAGTTATCAACAACACATTAAATAATAATCTAGAAAGAATCAAAAAAAGGGAAAAAATTTCAATCTTATATACATAATCGATTCACCCCCCCCCTCTCAATTATATTTCCAGCAGAAGGATTAGGCCACAGCCTCAAAGAAACCACTGAAAATAAAAAATCCAAGATCTGTCACTACATAGATCGTATGATCCTCTAACCCACAACCAATTTGTGGATGACACCTTGCTCATGGGTATCCCATCTACAAAGGAGGCATGATCCTTCATATCAGTTCTTTATAAACTCATGGAATCCTATGGAAATTCCATTAATCAACTAAAATATCATATCTTCTTCTTCAACACCCCTTGTTCTATTCAATTTCATGTCTCCTGCATCATAGGATTTCCTAGGGGTTCCCTTCCATCCAAATATCTGGGTGTACCCCTGTCGACTTCATGGATTCATAGTAGGTCTTCAAAATATCTTCTCTCTCGTCTTAGTAAGAATTTATCTAGTTGGAATTTTCACCCTGTTAACTTTGCAATACTCATAATCCTTATCAAATATGCTCTTCATGATATATGGCTCTACCTTTTCTTGGACCTGGTGGCCCCAAAAATAATTTTAAGTGTCGTAATAGGTCTACAAAGAAATTTCTCATGGAAGAGAGCCCAAACTTAAAAAAATGGGCCCTTGTGGAATGCAATATGTTATTCTTACCCAACCTTCATGGAGGGTTAGGACTACGAGATCCCAAAATTATTTCCAATACACTTGGAGAAAAACTTTGGTGGAAATGGATTCAACAAAAAGGAAAACTCTGGATTATACTCTCAAAACAAAAATATGTTGGTGAGTTTATCTTAGTGGGAATCATCTGAATTATGAATCCTACTTTGGGCTCTCTTATTTGGAACTCGACATGTTAAAACAGATGGATCATATAACAACATAGTTTTTGGAAAATAAGAAATCGACATTCAACTCTCTTTTGTGAGTATTATTGGCAACAACTACCATCGATTCAAATGGATCAAAGACTCCTTCCATTGAGGAATCCCCTTTACATCACTCAAGGCCATATTGTCAAATATTGTTGGTCACATGTACCTATAAATTCAGATTGGAACATATGGCATATTGACCCTGATCACATACCCCTTAGGAGTTGATCCCATCTTTCTTCATTAAATGATAAAATAAATGATATCATTCTAATAGCTTTAGAATATCTAAAAATTGAAGATGCGGGAAGTGATTTCATTGATTGTGAAGCAGTAGTAGATCTTAAAGGAGAACTTCTCAGTGCCATCTAAGAGATTGATAGACTCAGAGAAAACAAAAGAAAAGAAAAACAATTACTGCACAGGTATGAGAAAACATGCAAGGAACCATCCGAAGAAATTAATATGTTGAAGGTTAAGTTAGAAGAAGCTAAGAATATTGAAGACATACTCAAACAACAATTGAAGGAAGATGAAACAAAAGGTGAAAAATTGGAAGTTGATGTAGTGACTGTCAGAAACGATCTAGAGAAATTGCAGGCCTTATATCATCAGAATCTGACAAGTATTAAAGCCTCAGAAGGATTAGCCTCCATTCTGAATCAACAAAGGAATTCAAAGTTGAAAACTAGTTTGGGTTATGAATAGGGATCAAGTAGTGTTCAACCAAGCAAAAAAGAATCCATCAAGTTTGTTAAATCTACAACCATTGACAACAACAAACCTGCAAAAAAAAAGGAAGAGAATCAGCCGCCAAGGAGGAGTGAAGGAAACGCTACCAGAACTGAATCTGTAGAACAAATAAATAATACACCCTCTGCTCAAGGAAATCATCAGCATGGAAGAAATCCACCTACTCAAAGAAGACAACCTTTTTTTAGGTACAAATATTTTTTCTATGGATATTGTTTTTACTGCTCTAATTTTGGCCACAAAGATGTAAATTGTTCTTTAAGATTTAGACATGAGCAATCAAGACAACCAGGGAATAAATACCTACCACAATAAAGAATGAGATGCCCAACTAACAAACAACCACAGATTGCAAATCATGTGATGGCTAGGAAAATGATGCAGATTAAGCATAACAATCATTATGATCCTTTATTCAATGAACCAAAATGTTACATCTGCCATAATTATGGACATAAAGCTATAGACTGTCGCTTATAGAACTATAAGCTAGATTCAAATAACAAAGATAAAATGTCAAGGTTTGGAAGAAGAATGAAGATAACAAGTGCGGATTGGTGTTGTCAGCTCAAAGACAAAAAGACTCCTGGTATATTGACAGTGGATGCTCCAGTCATATGACAGGTGAAAAAAGTAAGTTCCTATCACTCAAGGAAAATAAATCATGGAGTGTGACCTTTGGAAATGATGGTCGGGGAAAGATCAGAGATAAAGGTATAGTAAGCTTAAGTAATGGAATAAGCAAATCTCAAGATATATTATTTTTTGATGGTTTAAAGCATAATAATCTTAGTGTCAGTCAGATATGTGAGAGAGGATGTGAAGTCACTTTCACTGCCAAGAATTGTAAAATAAAGACAATAAACACAGGAGAGCTACTTGCAAAAGGGGTTAGAACCGAAAACAATGTATATGTTCTGAACGAAGATAAGGAGAAATGTCATTTAAGAAAATTTGATGAAATTTGGTTATGGCACAGAAGGCTTGGACACCTGAATTTTGATCATATTGTCAAACCGAATAATGAAGGTGCTATGAAAGACCTTCCAAAAATATCTAAGTCTAATAACTCTGTATGCGAATCCTATCAAATGGGGAAGCTGACTAAGAGATGGCACTAAGAAGTTAAAGGGAATTCTATCAATCAATGAAATCAATCTCTTAGATGGCACTGAGAAGTTCTCCTTTAAGATCTACTACTACTTCACAATCAATGAAATCACTTCTTGCATCTTTAGTTTTTAGATATTCTAAAGCTATTAGAATGATATCATTTATTTGATCATTTAAGGAAGAAAGATGGGATCAACTCCTAAGGGGTATGTGATCAGGGTCAATATGCCATATGTTCCAATCTGAATTTATAGGTACATGTGACCAATAATGTTTGACAATATGGCCTTGAGTGATGTAAAGGGGATTCTTCAACGGAAGGAGTCTTTGATCCATTTGAATGGATGGTAGTTGTTGCCAATAATATTCACAAAAGAGAGTTGAATGTTGATTTCTTATTTTCCAAAAACTATTTTGTTGTATGATCCATCTGTTTCAACATGTCAAGTTCCAGATAAGAGAGCCCAAAGTAGGATTCATAATTTAGATGATTCCCACTAAGCTAAACTCACCAACATATTTTTGTTTCGAGAGTATAATCCAGAGTTTTCCTTTTTGTTGAATCCATTTCCACCAAAGTTTTTCTCCAAGTGTGTTGGAAATAATTTCAGGATCTCATAGTCCTAACCCTCCATGAAGCTTGGGTAAGAATAATGTATTGCATTCCACAAGGGCCCATTTTTTTTACGTTTGGGCTCTCTTCCACGAGAAATTTCTTTGTAGACCTCTTACGACACTTAATGGGGAAGTTAAAGGAAATTCACTTAGATAGGGGAGGAGATTTTATGTTAGGAGACTTCAAATAATTATGTGACAAACATGGAATTAAAAGAGAATATACTATTCCAGGTACTCCTCAACAAAATAGAGTTTTAGAACGCCAAAATAGATCAGTTCAACAGATGGCAAGGGCTATGATGAGTGAAAGGGACATTTCACAAACCTTCTGGGTGGATGTTTTTCACATGACTGTTCATATTCTAAACAAAGTGCATATAAGGACGAACAATTATAAAACTCCATATGATTTGTGGTTTGGTTGACCTGCATCAATCAAGGACTTCAAAGTATTTGGAAGTAAATGATACATCAAGAATAATGATGATCATCTAGGAAAATTTGATAGTAGAGTTGATGAAGGTATCTTCTTAGGATATGCAACGAACAGTAAAGGATACAGATGCTTTAACAAAAGAATGCATAAATTAGTAGACTGTATTGATGTTCGAAATGATGAAGAAGCTCCTATAAAAGATCAACAGAGAATAAGCATTAAGCCAGATGAAAACGATGATGAGAATAATGAAGATAAAGAACAACAAATCTCAGAGTCACAAGATCATGATGAATCATGCGGTGAAGAGACACCCAGACAAGAAGAGTCAAGACAACAATCAACATCAAATCCTTCCTCCAGAATTACTCAAAAGAATAATCCTGAAAGTCAGATAATTGGTGAGAAAGAAAAAGGTGTACAAACCAGGAGAAGGATAATCAAAGACATATAACAATAACATATAGCCTTCATATCCATGGTGGAACCTAAAAATTGTAATGAAGACATAAATTGGTTAAAATCAATGAATGAGGAACTGGACCAGATTGAAAATAATGAAATTTGGGAACTTGTTCCTAGGCCAACAAATAAAAATGTAATAGGATCCAAATGGGTCTACAAAAACAAGATGAATGAGCAAGGAAATATTCTAAGAAATAAGGCTAGATTGTTCTGCAAAGGATATGCTCAAATAGAAGGACTGGATTTTGATGAAACATTTGCGCCCATAGAAAGATTAGAAGATATTAGAATGTTTCTTGCCTATGCGTTTCATAAACAATTTAAAGTATATCAAATGAATGTCTAGTCATATTTTCTAAATGGAGATATAAAAGAAGAAGTCTATATGGAACAACCAGAGGGTTGCCAACTGTCAGATAACCTTGACATTGTCTGCAAGCTAAAGAAAGCCTTATACGGGTCGAAACAAGCTCCTCATGCTTGGTATTACAGACTGGATCAATTGACAACAATATTTATATCAAAACAGAGGGTAATGATTTGCTCATTGTGTTGGTATTTGTAGATGACATCATCTTTGGAAGCAATAATGCTTAATTGGTACAATGGTTTTCTACTGCCATTCAATCTGAATTTGAAATGTCTATGATAGGGGAACTGTCATTCTTTCTTGGTCTGCAAATTACTCAGAGGTCTGAAGGAATATTTCTCTCTTAGGAGAAATATTTAAGAGAAATGTTGAAAAGGTTTCAAATGGAAGATTCTACACCTATGAGCACACCTATGGTCATTGGATGCAATTTAAGAAAGGATGATGACTTGCGTGATGTTTATCAGAGTTCATATAGGTCTATGATAGGAAGCCTATTGTACATCACAACATCCCATCCAGGCATAATGCATATTGTTGGAATGGTAGGAAGGTATCAGGTTACACCTAAATAGATTCATCTGTTAGCTGTCAAAATAATATTCAAATACTTGAAAGGAACAATGAACTATGGCCTATGGTATCCTAGGAATCAAAATTTTCAACTATCATTCTATTCATATGTTGATTGGGCTAATTGCATGGATGAAAGGAAAAGCACGAGTGGTGGTCCATTCTTCTTAAGAGATTCTCTTGTAGCATGGTTAAACAAGAAGCAAGGTTCCATTTCCTTATCGACTATAGAAGCTGAATACATTGCAGCTTCCACTTGCTGTACCCAAGTATTATGGATGATTCAGACACTTGTAGACTTGGATATTGTTGATATCTTCACTAAACTGCTTGCAAAAACTCAGTTTGAATATCTACACCAGACATTGGGTGTGACCCCATTATCAAGTTAAAATAGTCTACCTGGTTAGGGGGAGAGTGATCCTAGTATATCTGATCAGGGGGAACACAGAGTCACTCTCCGTTTTCTTTGACATTGATGTCAAAGGGGGACAAAAAGGTGTTGTCTGTATGCTACAGTTGAAGGTCTAAGAAGAATAGTGCAACTTTTCAGGGTTTCCATCAACGCCAAAGGGGGGATATTTTTGGCATGTTTACAAGAAGAATGTGCTTTTCATTGATGGCAAAAACAGTAGTGAACCAAACCTTGAGAGCGCAGAAGACGAGAAAGCTAAGAAGAGATAGCAGTTTCCAGAAGTACAGATGAGGTCCAAGAGACGAACTCGCAGGAGGAGCAAAGATTGAGACTTGCGAACACTTAGAAAGCCTTCTAAATTCATAGAGATCAGAAGCTCAAGAGGAAGAGCGACAATGGTCGTTGGATCACCGATCCAGAGGACCAACAATCGTCAGATTAAATTAATGAAGGAAGGATAAGTAGGGGAAAATTATTGAGAATTGGATCATCCGAATTTCCATCAGCCATCAGATTTATTTAAGTGGAAGGACAGGATAAGAAAGGGCTGAGATCTGAGATCTCAATCACCCAAATTTTCGTCAGCCGTCAGATCGAAATAAGTGGAAGGATAGGATAATTTAGAAGATGCACTAATCTCAGCGGTCGATAATAGGGCACTCAGATCTACGTTCGACAGAGCATATTGGACCCCCCCAAGATTTCTTCCTTTAACCATGGGGGGGGGTCTAAGTTGGTGGTATTTCTCATGTGGGACTCTCATATGTGTCACCTTCTTGTACACTAGGACCCTCCTCGCTCATTACCACTTACCGCCTAAACCCCCCTCCAAGAAAACCACCAAATCACTCATACATACCACCTCCGCACTCCGACGTCAATCTCCACTACCCACTACACATCACACTCCACTACCACGATCTGCCTCCAACTCCACTACACTACCTACACGTGACAACCACATCAGTAGACCACCTCAACAAGGACATGTGGAAGACCACGTCAGCAAGTACACGTGGCATAATCAGATGATGACAAGTATCAAGAGGAAATTGGCTCGTGCCATGTCAACAAGTGACATAAGCAAGCTATGTCACTCCAGGAGATTTACTTCGGAATTTTCATCACCAACAAATGTCAAAAGTCCTAAAGGATGAAGGTCCAAAGTCTCTCTCATCCTTCGGATCTGAATATCACTTCGGGTGCATTCTCAACCATTGATCTAGTTGAGTCAAAGGACAGAGTAAGTGGAAGTGTTAATCGACCACAAGCGGTCTCCACCACCTATGACTTATTCAGAAGGTGACCACTCTGGAGGAGAATGAAGCATTGATAATACTAAAGTCCTGAAGAGCCGACGGAGATGAGGATCATCGATCTGCAGGAGGACACACATCAACAGATCATGTACTCTGGGTGAAACGCTCCAGGAGCAAGCAAGTGTAGAGGAGTTGAATCTCCCGAAGTAAACGAGGACCGTTGATTTGAGGAGGACATGTGGCAGAAATCTGTGGACTCCGGCTAAAATTGGTCTGCGAGAGTGTGAAGGTTGAGAATTGAAATCGCCGAAGCCTGGAGTAGTGAAGCATATCTCAACCATTGATCAAGAAAGGGGACACAAGTCCGTTGATCTAGTTGAGGGATAAAATCCTCGAAGTAAAGGAAAAGTTGTCGATTAAGGAGGACATGTGTTTGCGTATCACCAACTCTGAAAGATTGTCGTATGGAACAAATGAGAGTTTAAGAAATGAAAGTCCCGAAGGCCAGAATCGCGGAGGGGATCCTGACCATAGTTTTAGGGAGATAGATGTCAATATATCTTACACTCCAGAAGATTTTCATATGGGAAAAGTGAGATTTTAGAGTTGAAACTCCCAAAGACTGGAAGGCCAGAATCAATCACAACCATTGATTTAAGAAGGTTAGATCGGATCCGTCAGTTTAGGAGCACCGTCAAAATCGTGAGATCGACGGTCTCGTCGGATTGCGGGGATTGAAGGTGCGTGAAATTTACAATGTTGAAGGCAGGTCGCAATCAAAACCATGGTTTTGGAGAAAGAACACGTGGAGGTCTATAGTGAATTGCTTGGAAAAAAGAAGGCTACCCTCAAACCTCCTTTGGATGTGCCTGCAATCGCGTGGTCACATGAGATCTTCTCCCAAGGTCATATCGAGAAACTGAGCTAGCGCTCACTAGACCGATATTGGGAACCACCTTTTGAATAGGTGTTTGGTTACCATCGACGGTCACGTAAAGGAAGGGGCTTAGAAGCCAAAGAAGCCAAAAATGATTGACTATAACTACTGGAGAATACGAAGAGTTACAATTGCCAGAGAAACCAGATCATCTCAAGATAACACCTACTAATGATGAACATATTTACAATAACCTCCAGGGAAGATGAAGAGTTCGATGATGATCAAGGAGAGGACTCGATTTGAGAAAGAGATGCACAACAGAAAATAGAGCGTGCTTTTTCAATAGTGATGCATGTGGGTAGGATGAGACAGAGTGCATAATCTGAAGGGGATATCCATGGCACAGTAAAGAGCATGCAGAGGGAGCACAAAGTATAAAAGGAAGAAGAGAAGTTGAACAACGGGTGTGTTGAGAGTAGGAGGAAAAATAACAGAGCATAGAAGTTGAACGATGAAGAAGCAGAACAGAGTATAGAAGTTGAAGAAGGCAGAGGAGACAAGGAGTTGTAACAGACCATATCAGAGATAGAAAAAGTAAGTAAAGTTTTGTAAGATTCATTCAGGGTGGTAGGGTGGTGCTAGGGAGGATTGCAGTCCTCTAAATTATAGTTGGTGCTAGAAGATATTCTGGGAGTTGGTGCTTCCATCTAGTGGGTTCTAGAGAAACCTGGGAGTTGGTGCTTCCATCTAGTTGGTGCTAGAGAAATCTGAGAGTTGGTGATCTCTGCAATTTGTAGCTTTCTATCAGAGGTTGTAGCCTCATATTTGAGTTGGAGCTCAAATACTGTGATGTACATGAAAGTTGGAGCTTGATTGACATCCTAAGAAGAAGATGTTTTCACCCTTATGGGTTCCGTCAGGAAATTCAGTGTCTTTGTCTATTCTGTGTGATTGATCATTGTATATCTATGCATGTTAAGTTATCAACAACACATTAAATAATAACCTAGAAAGAATAAAAAAAAGGGAAAAATTTTCAAGCTTATATACATAACTGATTCACCCCCCCCCCCTCTCAGTTATATTTCCAACAGAAGGATTGGGCCACAGCCTCAAATAAATCACTAAAAATAAAAACTCCAAGATCTGTCACTACATAGATCATATGATCCTCTAACCCACAACCAATTTGTGGATGACACCTTTCTCATGGGTATCCCATCTACAAAGGAGGCATGATCCTTCATATCATTTCTTGATAAACTCATGGAAGCCTATGGAAATTCCATTAATCAACTACAATATCATATCTTCTTCTTCAACACCCCTTGTTCTATTCAATTTCATTTTGCATGCATCATAGGCTTTCCTAGGGCTTCCCTTCCATCCAAAAATCTGGGCGTACCCCTGTCGACTTCATGGATTCACATTATCTCTTCAAAATTTCTTCTCTCTCGTCTTAGTAAGAATTTATCCAATTGGAATTTTCACCCAGTTAAGTTTGCAATACTCCTAATCCTTATCAAATATGCTCTTCATGATATATGGCTCTACCTTTTCTCTGTCCTGGTGGCCCCAAAAATAATTTTAAGTGTCGTAAGAGGTCTACAAAGAAATTTCTCGTGGAAGAGAGCCCAAGCTTAAAAAAATGGGCCCTTATGGAATGAAATACGTTATTATTACCCAAGCGTCATGGAGGGTTAGGACTACGAGATCCCGAAATTATTTCCATCACACTTGGAGAAAAACTTTGGTGGAAATGGATTCAACAAAAAGGAAAACTCTGGATTATACTCTCGAAACAAAAATATGTTGGTCAGTTTAGGTTATTGTGAATCATTTGAATGATGAATCCTACTGTGGGCTCTCTTATCTGGAGCTCGACATGTTAAAACAAATGGATCATACAACAACATAGTTTTTGGAAAATAAGAAATCGACATTCAACTCTCTTTTGTGAATATTATTGGCAACAACTACCATCCATTCAAATGGATCAAAGACTCCTTCTATTGAAGCATCCCCTTTAGATCACTCAAGGCCATATTGTCAAATATTGTTGGTCACATGTACGTATAAATTCAGATTGGAACATATGGCATATTGACCTTGATCACATACCCCTTAGGAGTTGATGCCATCTTTCTTCCTTAAATGATAAAATAAATGATATCATTCTGATAGCTTTAGAATATATAAAAGCTGAAGATACAGGAAGTGATTTCATTGATTGTGAAGAAGTAGTAGATCTTGAAGGAGAACTTGTCAGTGCCATATAAGAGATTGATATACTCAGAGAAAAAAAAAGAAAATAAAAACAGTTACTACTCAGGTATGAGAAAACATGCAAGGAACCATATGAAGAAATTAATATGTTGAAGGTTAAGTTAGAAGAAGCTAAGAAGATTGAAGACATCCTCAAACAACAATTGAAGGAATACGAAACAAAAGGTCAAAAATTGGAAGTTGAAGTAGTGACTGTCAGAAAAGATCTAGAGAAATTTTAGGCCTTATATCATCAAAATCTGACAAGTATTAAAGCCTCAGAAGGATTAGCCTCCATTCTAAATCAGCAAAGGAATTAAAAGTTGAAAACTAGTTTGGGTTATGAATAGGGATCAAGTAGTGGTCAGCCAAGCAAAAATGAATCCATCAAATTTGTCAAATCTACAACCATTGACAACAACAAACCTGCAAAAACAAAGGAAGAGAATCAACCGCCAAGGAGGAGTGAAGGAAACGCTACCAGAACTGAATCTATAGAAAAAATAAATAATACACCCTCTGCTCAAGGAAATCATCAACATGGAAGAAATCCACCTGCTCAAAGAAGACAACCTTTTTTTAGGTACAAAGATTTTTTCTATCGATATTATTTTTACTGCTCTAATTTTGGACACAAAGATGTAAATTTTTCTTTAAGATTTAGACATGAGCAATCAAGACAACCAAGGAATAAATACCCACCACAACAAAGAATGAGATGACCAAGTACAAACAACCACATACTGCAAATCATGCGATGGCTGGGAAAAGGACGCAGATTAATCATAACAATCGTTATGATCCTTTATTCAATGAACCAAAATGTTACATATGCCACAATTATGGACATAATGCTGCAAACTCTCGCGTAAAGAACTATAAGCCAAATTCAAATAACAAAGCTGAAAATGTCAAGGTTTGGAAGAAGAATGAAGATAACAAGTGTGGATTGGTGTTGTCAGCTCAAAGACAAAAAGACTCCTGGTATATTGACAGTGGATGCTCCAGTCAAATGACAGGTGACAAAAGTAAGTTCCTATCACTAAAGGAAAATAAATCAGGGAGTGTGACCTTTGGAAATGATGGTCGAGGAAAGATTAGAGGTAAAGGTCTAGTAAGCTTAAGTAATGGAATAAGCAAAGCTCAAGATGTATTATTTTTTGATGGTTTAAATCATAATCTTCTTAGTGTTAGTTAGATATGTGACAGAGGATGTGAAGTCACTTTCACTACCAAGAATTGTAAAATAAAGATAGTAAACATAGGAGAGCTACTTGCAAAAGGGGTTATAACCGAAAACAATGTATATGTTCTGAAGGAAGATAAGGAGAGATGCCATTTAAGAAAATTTGATGAAAGTTGGTTATGGCACATAAGGCTTGGACACCTGAATTTTGATCATATTGTCAAACTGAATAATGAAGGTGCTATGAAAGACCTTCCAAACATATCTAAGCCTAATAACTCTATATGTGAATCCTATCAAATAGGGAAGATGACTCGTGCTTAATTCAAATCAAAGAGTTTCACATCTTTAGAGAAACCACTTCAAATTGTTCATATACATTTGTGTGGACCATCGCGAAAAGAAGGTACTGGAGGAGAACGTTACTTTATGCTAGTCATTGATGCCTTCTGCAAACTTACATGGGTTGTCTTTCTGAGAGAAAAATATGATTAGTTTGAGAAGTTAAAAAAGTTTAAGGCGTAAGATGAGAATTAGACAGGAAGGAAGTTAAAGGAAATTTTCTCAGACAGGGGAGGAGTGTTTCTATCAGGAGACTTCAAAGAATTAAGTGGCAAACATGGAATTGAAAGAGAATATACTATTCCAGGTATTCCTCAACATAATGGAGTTTTAGAACGCCAAAATAGATCAGTTCAGCAGATGGCAAGGGCTATGATGAGTGAAAGGGACATTTCACAAACCTTCTAGGTGGAGGCTATTCACACGGCTATTCATATTCTAAACAAGGTGCATCTAAGGACGAACAATTATAAAACTCCATATGAGTTGTGGTTTGGTTGACCTGCATCAATCAAGCACTTTAAAGTATTTGGAAGTAAGTGCTACATCAAGAATAATGATGATCATCTAGGAAAATTTGATAATAGAGCTGATGAAGGTATCTTCTTAGGATATGCAATGAACAGTAAAGGATACAGATGCTTTAACAAAAGAATGCATAAATTAGTAAACTGTATTGATGTTCGAAATGATGAAGAAGCTCCTGTAAAAGATCAACAGAGAATAAGCACTAAGACAGATGAAAACAATGATGAGAATAATGAAGATAAAGAACAACAAATCTCAGAGTCACAAGAATATGATGAATCATGTGGTGAAGAGACACCTAGACAAGAAGAGTCGGGACAAAAATCAACATCAAATCCTTCCTCCAGAATTACTCAAAAGAATCATCCTGAAAGTCAGATAATTGGTGAGAAAGAAAAAGGTGTAAAAACCAGGAGAAGGATAATCAAAGACATCTAGCAATAACATATAGCCTTCATATCCATGGTGGAACCTAAAAATTGTAATGAAAACGTAAATTGGTTAAAATCAATGAATGAGGAACTAGACCAGATTGAAAATAATGACACTTGGGAACTCGTTCCTAGGCCAACAAATAAAAATTTAATAGGATCGAAATGGGTCTACAAAAACAAGATGAATGAGCAAGGAAATATTGTAAGAAATAAGGCTAGATTGTTTTGCAAAGGATATGATAAAATAGAAGGACTGGATTTTGATGAAACATTTGTGCTCGTAGCAAGATTAGAAGCTATTAGAATGTTTCTTGCCTATGCGTTTCATAAACATTTTAAAGTCTATCACATGAATGTATAGTCATATTTTCTAAATGGAGATATAAAAGAAGAAGTCTATATGGAACAACCGAAGGGTTGCCAACTATTAGATAACCTTGACTTTGTCTGCAAGCTGAATAAATCCTTATATGGGTTGAAACAAGCTCCTTGTGCCTGGTATTACAGACTGGATAAGTGTCTTCAAGACAAAGGGTTCAAGAGAAGAACAATTGACAACAATCTGTATATCAAAACAAAGGGTAATGATTTTCTCATTGTGTTGGTATTTGTAGATGACATCATCTTTGGAAGCAATAATGCTTCATTGGTACAATGGTTTTCTTCCACCATGCAATCTGAATTTGAAATGTCTATGATAGGGGAACTGTCAATCTTTCTTGGTTTGCAAATTACTCAGAGGTATGAAGGAATATTTCTCTCTCAGGAGAAATATCTAAGAGAAATGTTGAAAAGGTTTCAAATGGAAGGTTCTACACCTATGAGCACATCTATGGTCACTGAATGCAATTTAAGAAAGGATGATGACTCACGTGATGTTGATCAGAGTTCATATAGGTCTATGATAGGAAGCCTATTGTACATCACAACATCTCGTCCAGACATAATGCATGTTGTTGCAATGGTAGGAAGGTATCAGGCTACACCTAAATAGATTCATCTGTTAGCTGTCAAAATAATATTCAAATACTTGAAAGGAACAATGAACTATGGCCTATGGTATCCTAGGAATCAAAATTTTCAACTATCATTCTATCATATCTTGATTGGGCTAACTGTGTGGATGAAAGGAAAAGCATGAGTGGAGGTCCATTCTTCTTAGGAGATTCTCTTGTAGCATGGTTGAACAAGAAGCAAGGTTCCATTTCCTTATCGACTATAGAAGTTGAATACATTGCAGCTTCCACTTGTTGTACCCAAGTATTATGGATGATTCAGACACTTGCAGACTTGCAGATTGTTGATATATTCACTAAACCGCATGAAAAACCTCAGTTTGAATATCTACGCCAGATGTTGGGTGTGACCCCATTATCAAGTTAAAATAGTCTATCTGATCAGGGGGAGAGTGCTCCTAGTATATCTAATCAGGGGGAGCATAGAGTCACTCTCCATTTTCTTTGACATTGATTTCAAAGGGGGAGAAAAAGGTGTTGTTTGTATGCTACAGTTGGAGGTCTAAGAAGAATAGTGTAACTTTTCAGGGTTTCCATCAATGCCAAAGGGGGATATTGTTGGCATGTTTACAAGAAGAATGTGCTTGTCATCGATGGAAAGAACAGTAGTGAACCAAACCTCGAGAATGCAGAAGACGAGAAATCTAAGAAGAGATAGCAGTTTCCAGAAGTACAGACGAGGTCCAAGAGACAAACTCGCAGGAGGAGCAAAGGTTGAGACCCGTGAACACTTAGAAAGCCTTCTAAATTCGGAGAGATCAGAAGCTCAAGAGGAAGAGAGACAGTGGCCATTGGATCACCGATCCAGAGGACCAACACTCGTCAGATTAAATTAATGAAGGAAGGATAAACGGGGGAAAACGATTGAGAATTCAATCATCCAAATTTCCATCAGCCATAAGATTTATTTAAGTGGAAGGACAAGATAAGAAAGGGCTGAGATCTGAGATCTCGATCACCTGAATTTCCGTTAGTCATCGAATCTAAATAAGTGGAAGGATAGGATAATTTAGAAGCCACGCTAATCTCAGCAGCTGATAATCGGGCACTCATATCTACGTTTGATAGAGCATATCAGACCCTCCTGAGCTTTCTTCCTTTAACCATGGGGGGGGGGTCTGAGTTGGTGGTATTTCTCACATGGGACTCTCATATGTGTCACCTTCTTGTCAACTAGGACCCCCCTCATTCATTACCACTTACCGCCTAACCCTCCCTCTGAGAAAACCACCAAACCACTCATACATACCACCTCCGCACTTCGACGTCAATCTCCACTACCCGCTACACATCACACTCCATTACCGCGATCTGCTTCCACCTCCACTACATTGATTACATGTCTCAACCATGTCAATAGACTACCTCAACAAGGATATGTGGAAGACCACGTCAGCAAGTACACATGTCATAATCAGATGATGACAAGTGTCAAGAGGAAATTGACTCATGGCATGTCAACAAGTGATGTAAGCAAGCTATGTCACTCCGAGAGATTTACTTCAGAATGTTCATCACCAACAAATGTCAAAAGTATTGAAGGACGAAGGTCCGAAGTCGCTCTCATCCTTCGTATTTGAATATCACTTCGGGTGCATTCTCAACCGTTGATCTAGTTCAGTCGAAGGACAGAGTAAGTGGAAGTGTTAATCAACAACAAGCGGTCTCCACCACCTATGACTTATTCAGAAGGTGACCACTCCAGAGGAGAATGAAGCATTGAATCATCCTAATGTCCTGAAGAGCCGAAGGAGATGAGGATTGTCGATCTGCAGGAGGACACATGTCAACAGATCGTGTACTCTGGGTGAAACGCTCTGGGAGAAAGCAAGTGTAGAGGAGCTTGAATCTCCTGATGTAAATGAGGATTGTTGATTTGAGGAGGACACGTGGCAGGAATCTGTGGACTCTGGATAAAAAATTTCTGCGAGAGTGTGAAGGTTGAGAATTGATATCGCCGAAGCCTAAAGTAGCGAAGCAAATCTCGACCATCGATCGAGAAAGGGGATACAAGACCGTTGATCTAGTTGAGCACTAAAATCCTCGAAGCAAAGGCACAGTCATTGATTAAAGAGGACATGTGTCTGCATATCACCAACTCCGAAAGATTGTCGTATGGAACAAATGAGAGTTTAAGAATTAAAAGTCTCGAAGGCTGGACTTGCGGAGGGGATCCTGACCATAGTTTTAGGGAGACAGGTGTCAATAGATCTTCCACTCCAAAAGATTATCATATGGGAAAAGTGAGATTTTAGAGTTGAAACTCCCGAAGACCGGAATGCCAGAATCAATCACAACCATTGATTTAAGAAGGTTAGATCTTATCCGTGACTTTAGGAGCACCGTCAAGATCGTGAGATCGACGGTCCCATCACATTACGAGGATTGAAGCTGCATGAAATTTACAATGTTGAAGGCGGGTCGCAATCAAAACCACGGTCTTGGGGAAATAACACTTGGAGCTCTATAGTGAATTGTGGGGAAAAAAGCATGTTTCCCTCAAACTGCCTTTGGATGCACTCGCAATCGCATGGTCACATGATATCTTCTCCCAAGGTCATATCGAGAAATGGAGCTAGCGCTCACTAGACCGAGATTGGGAACCGCCTTTTGAATAGGTGTTTGGTCACCACCGATGGTCATGTAAACGAAGGGGCTTAGAAGCCAAAGAAGCCAAAAACGATTGACTATAACTACTAGAGAATACAAAGAGTTACGACTACCAGAGAAGCCAGATAATCTCAAGATAACACCCTCTAATGATGAACAGATTTAGAATAACTTCCAGAGAAGATGAAGAGTTTGATGATGATAAGGGAGAGGACTCGATTTGAGAAAGAGATGCACAACAGAAAAGAGAGCGTGTTTTTTCGATAGTGATGCATGCGGGCAGGATGAGACAGAGTGCATAATCTGAAGGGGAGATCCATGGCATAGTAAATAGCATGCAGAGGGAGAACAGAGTATAAAAGGAAGAAGAGAAGTTGAACAACGGGTGTGTTGAGCGTAGGAGGAAAAATAACAGAGCATAGAAGCTGAATGATGAAGAAGAAGAATAGAGTATAGAAGCTGAAGAAGGCAGAGGAGACAAGGAGTTGTAAAATGCCATATCAGAGACATAGCAAGTAAGTAAAGTTTTGTAAGATTCATATCAGAGGTTATAGCCTCGTATTTGTGTTGGAGCTCAAATATTGTGATGTACATGAAAGTTGGAGCTTGATTGACATGATAAGAAGAAGAGGTTTTCACCCTTATGGGTTTCGTCAGGAAATTCAGTGTCTCTGTCTATTCTGTTTGATTGATCATTGTATATCTATGCATGTTAAGTTATCAACAACACATTAAATAATAATCTAGAAAGAATCAAAAAAAGGGAAAAAATTTCAAGCTTATATACATAACCGATTCACCCCCACCCCCCTCTTAGTTATATTTCCAATAGAAGGATTGGGCCACAGCCTCAAGGCAATCACTGAAAATAAAAAATCCAAGATCTGTCACTACATAGATCATATGATCCTCTAACCCACAACCAATTTGTGGATGACACCTTGCTCATGGGTATCCCATCTACAAAGGAGGCATGATCCTTCATATCAGTTCTTGATAAACTCATGGAAGCCTATGGAAATTCCATTAATCAACTAAAATATCATATCTTCTTCTTCAACACCCCTTGTTCTATGGAAGTTGTTTCCATGCTCCATTACGCAACTACTCTTCATCCATATTTTTCATTCCTCCCGATGGAAACAAGACCTGGGTCCTTACAACAAATGTTTAGTGATGCTTAGGACATTCAACACAACATCCAAGCATGTAAACAAACCCAAAATGAGGGGTTGAATGTTCAAGGACATGAAAGTGAATATGAACAGAAAATAGTTGATAGGAATCTTGAGCATAGAATTGACAATATCATGGGTCCTCTTGAAGTTTCCAATGCTAATGATTTTGCAAAAAATTACATCCAACTTGTCGAAAGAGGAGGTGTTGATCCATTCCATGGTGAGCAGAGGGTTGATCATTTTATGTATTCATTTGTAGATAGTCAAGAATATGAGTGTGAAAAGTAGCTTGTTGAAGAACAGGTTGATGTTCTAAGTTTGTTCTTGTTAGATGACATGGCATATGTTAATGATTTGCCTATATATGATGAATATGATGATT
>ML783500.1:1178028-1194714 GCA_009831015.1 Picea engelmannii | reverse complement strand
CTTTTTCCCTTTTTTTGATTCTTTCTAGATTATTATTTAATGTGTTTTTGATAACTAAAAATTCATAGATATACAATGATTAATCACAAAGACTACACAGAGATAGCAGTCGCTGATCGTGGATCATCGCCAAGAGATTGGAGATCGACAAATGAAATGGATTGTAGGGCCAGAACTTGCTCGGATGTTAAAAATACAGGAGCGGGCCGCAATTTATACCATGGTTTTAACAAAGTTATGTGTGGCAGCTGGAGGTGAATTATGGGGCGAAAAGCGGTTTGGCCTAAAACCACTCTTGCCCACGCCCGCAATCACAGTTTTTCATGAGGTCATAGCCTAGGGTCATATAAAGGAAAGGGATAATGAAAAAGGGGCTAGCGCCTGAAACTTAGAGTTTTGGAAGCGCGTAGGAATAAGACCACAGGTCTGTCAAGACCTGCACCTAAAGGAGAAAAGGGGGCCTGTGTATAATTGTTTTGGGTTCAATCAAGAGCCCGAAGAGTCAATTACACTCAGAAGATTGAAAGATCCTTTGACCGAGAGGTTGGCAGACCTTGCTGAGGTAGGGGAACTGTGTCGAAAGTGCTCAGGGAAAAAATAGTCATGTACAGTGACTACAATGAGAGCACAAGAAGATTCAGGAATACGAGAATAATTGAAAACTTTTGGGTTCAACAAGGAAAACTTTTATAGGGAGAAAGTAGTTGCTGCAATTTTTGTGGCAGCGAGTTTGTTACGGCTTGTTGGGTCAGCCAGAGGAAAGAATGCGTGCATGTTTGCAAGTGATGTTGATGCATACGGAGCAAAGAAACAAAGAGATGAAATGATTTTTATAAGTTTGATAAAAGAAGCATGAAAGCTTCTACTACCATCAAAATTTTAGGTAGTATAAAATTTATTAACGATAGTCATGCAGGTATAAGTTTTTATTACTCCTTTTGCATAATTGCTGAAAGGAAATTTAGGTAAGAATTTCCTCAGCCAGAGTTATTTTATAAAATCACATGATTATATTATTTGAATGCATACCACTAGATGTGGTAAAGGATGGAGGCCTGTATTAATTCAAAGCTTTTTAGCTTCTCAATGCACACACTGACATAGTAGAATGTCATGTTAATTTAGTTATGGAGTAACAACAAAAGAATTAAAAGGTAAGAACTTGTTATATGAATGAATTCCAGTAAGCTAGTCATGTATGAAACTAGGACAGGGTTGGATATGGCAAGGTACGGATATGGAAAGGGTACGAGGCACATAGGTACTAAAAGCTTCCTACATTTAAATTAAACTTGGACTGCAACCTTTTTGCTAACACTAATGAACACCACAGAATTATATTCTTCATGTAGTGTTTGGGTCGAAAAGGAAGGCATCCAATTAATTAGGAAGAAAATAGAAAGTGTGTGGAGAATGTGTGAACACATTGGCCAGAATTCCAACTTATGGATGGTGAGATACATGATTGAGATGAAGAAAATTATGTAATTCAATGCAAGGTGCGCTGAATAAGTATGCATGGAGAATGACATTCATGCATAGTAAGTGATTGAATTGTGTATTAAATGCAATTGTTGAATGTGCTTTGTATGTACATGCATATATATTATTGCATGGAAATAATTGTTACTAACAGCTAAAATGTTGTCAACTCATGAAGTTGAGGACATTTTAGGAGTTTTTACACATTGCAACAGGAAATTTGCAAGTCAAGTAGTCACATGAATACTGACTACATAAAATTTCTTGTTCAGAAAAAAAGAAAAGAAAAATGTAATGAACTTACAAATATTACTATGAACAAGCATATGCATAGAATGATGAGTCATTATATTTTATTAAATTGTTTGGTAATTATAATTGAATTGCTAGATGCAGACAATTATAAATTCACTGTATATGGTTCTGTACATATTGCAATTGAATTATGATGTACAGGAAATACTGACAATTGTTAGCAGTATGAAAGATGAAGCCTTGCAGGAAAATGGTATGCAGTTTGGTGGTTGTGGAAATGCACAATGAAGGTTGCAATCCTAATATGGAAACAACTGAGAAGAAATATGAAATAGAATTTCATGTTTTGGGGGAAAAGTTGAATTCCCTTTTGAACTAATTGGAGTTCCTAAATGAATTCTTTTATGTTTTCTCATGATAACTGCAAGTGGGTGATGTAGATGAGATGATGTTTATTAAAGTGGAATGTTGACTACAAAGAGTAGCTCAGGGAAGATGCCAATTGGAGACCTCTGAGGTTAGTTGAAACTCCTCGAGCCACGGTTCTCTAAGACTTCTGGTCCGGCCTGTTGCTGAAGCCAAAGTACAGGGAGGTGTAACAACCGATGGACTGTGTGACAATGAAGGTGCACACTTCTGGGGTGGAATAGGCACGTGGGGAAGAGAGACCGTTGGTTGGAATGTTGTTGGGGTTTGGTGCCTTAGCCTAGACCATGTTGATATGGAAGTCTTCTCAATCAAAAGATAAGTATCAATTCTCTATTCATTGTATGCTATGTATCTCATAATTCATATACAGGTTATAATGTTATTAGAATTGTCTGTATACATATTGCATGTATGTTCTAATGTTGCTTCTAAATGAATAGATTTACTAGCAAAGTGTTTACGTCTGTGGAGTCATAGCACTGCTGAGAGTTTATCAATGGAGGGAACATTTTGGATCTACAACCATTCGGTGTTTTCAATAAGGTTTAATTGAAGCATGTAACAAGGAACAATAAGTTGAATGCTTTCTTAAAGCAACTCTATGAATAGAGCAATTGATTTTCAGCTGCAGTATGGATACCATAATTGGTGCTCGAAAGTAAAGCTAGATAATGGGCTTCCAATAGCTAAATCTTGGAGCTTTTGAATTATATATGTGTAAGTAAGTTGCACCGACGACAATGCAAAAATAAGGGGAGGGGATTGTAATACGCAAAGGACAAGCCCCAGTTGTATTTATGAATTGTAAACAAGCTTTGTAGGCTGGTGAGCTGAGTGTTGATAAGTTGGTGGGCTTATGTGTTTATTAGGCTGGAGAGCCTAAGTGTTAAAGGCTAGGCACCTGATTTTTTATATGTAATTATGCAGATCATTAATAAAATATAAACATCGTTGCTTGTATATCGACCACGAAGAAAGAGTGATGGGGGACTAAGCTTCCACAAGGCTGGGCAAGGGAGGGGGCTAAGTATTTGGGTCTAAGGGTTAAGATAGGGGGATTAACTATAGAGGAATAATATTTTACTATTATTTCCTAAAGGATATGATTCAGGTGGATATCAGTGGCCACCCACGTTTTCCAACTGGCTCAAAACAATTTTCTGGCAATTTTGACAATTTACTATTTTTAGCAGGTTTTAACTTTCGGGTCCATTTTGAGAACCTAAATGAAGGTTTTTTCAAGATATATGTTCTCAATGATATTCAAAGGCATGATTTAACCCCCAAAATGAATCTCCTCGATTATACCTTTCCAACGAGATATTATACACCTAAAACAAAGATCGTATGCAAAAGTTATGACCGCAGGAAGTTCATGTACTAACTTACCTAAACGGGGCCCACATGACTTTTAGCGCTTCATCTCCTAGGGTTAGGTTTTTGGATGTCTAGGGTTTTTTGCATTCCTGTTTATTGTAAAAAATCCTTCAGAGCCTCATTGTAATCATCTTCTTACGAATGCAAGTAGCCGTCACATCTCTTCTCAGAGATAAGCTGCCACCATTCACTCTGTATTTTTACAATCTCTGTACATTTCTTTCATTAATAGAAATCATGTATTACTATATATATGTGTTTATGGTTTCATCTCTGATACATTTCTGTTATATTATTGAATATATGTGATATCTCGATGCATTTCTTTGTTATATCTCCGCTCTCATTTCGTGCCGAAAATCATCTGGATCAGTTGTATCAGAGCAGGCTACTCTTGATCATTTTTTCAGTGCATGTCCCCGATGAGGTCCGAGTATAGAAAGTTGGGTCTCGAGCTTGTCTCTCTTGAAGACAACCGCTCTCGCACACCCAAGAAACCCTCAATGGCGGAAGAAAAGAAAAACGACGGAGCAAAGGATCCTATCAATCTGTTGCTTGAGAAAGCTCTCATGCGACAGAGGGACGAAATGATGGAGAAATTTTCCCACATCCTTCAACGCCTACCGATAGCATCAGGCGCATATTCATCAAGTGGCCACTTTGGAGGCACCTCGCCTTTCAAGATACAAGTTAATTTTGATATTCCTATATTTGAAGGACAAATAGATGCAGAAGCCCTAGAAAAATGGTTAACTCTGCTAGAAGGTTATTTCTTTGTTCACAATTTTTCCGACAAAGAAAAGATCACCTTCACACTCCTTAAAGCTCTCCCTCATGTCAAACATTGTTGGAAAACTTACTGGGAGCAAAGTTCCACAGAGGAGTCTAGAATATATGGGGCCGATCCCACTTGGGATTTTTTTTTGGATGCGGTAAAGGAACATTATTACCCTGTTGGCAACTATGAGGACCAATACATGAGATGGACCACACTGCAGCAAGAGAGAGGCCAAGAAGTTCTAGATTTCACCAATACCTTCCATACCTTGCGCACCAAGTTGGGTATCAAAGACTCTGAGCAACATTCAGTTCTAAAATACCGTGGGACTCTACACAGATACATACAGACTCAAACGGATTTTCTGGACATCTCGTCACTTGGTGTTGCTTATCAATATGTTGTTAAAATTGAGAAGAAATTTAAGCACCATAAAAAATGGGAGTTCGGTTCTGCAAATCCGCAACAACCAAAGTATGACAAAGACGGCCCTAACAAACAGTCTCCTGAAAACTAGTCTAAGACACAGCAAAAGAAGGGTCATAGGAAGACAAAGAAGGACACCAGAAAATGGTGCGAGTTTCACAAAATCCTCTGGCACAACACCAATGAATGTTGCTCAAAACAGTCATTGGTGGCCGAGATCAAAGACAGAGAGCTGAACCCTGATTCAGAATCTAATTTTGAAAATAATGGTAAAGGACAGATCATTGACGCGGACCCCATTGTTATTGTCACAATCACAACAATTCAAACAGAAGAACCAACAGATCCTAAAGAGGGGGAGCACCTTTTTCATTCACAAATGTGGGTGAAGGGGACCCCACTGCATTTTATTGTTGATAGCGGAAGCCAGGAGAACCTCATCTCAGCAGAGGTTGTCAAATAGTTGGGATTGTCGACAACACCACACCCACAGTCATACAACATCGGGTGGCTTCGCCAAGGACGAGATCTCTGTGTCATCCAACAGTGTCGATTATCATATGGCATCCAACCCTTCAAGGATGAGGTATTATGTGATCTTTCCCCTCTGGATGTATGTGATGTGCTTTTGGGCCAACCATATATGTGGAGACACCATGTTGTTTATGAGTCTCGACCCCGTAGTGTCATTATTACTTTGGGGGGTCATCTCTACAGAATACCAGAGGTAGTTCCAACTATTGTTCCACCTAAAAAGTGTGACACGGTAGTATCTCATACTACAAAATTCAACTTCTTCATCATCTATTCAAAAGGAGAACAAAAGGACACTGCAACCACTACAGCCTTGCCCGAAGCACCTTCTATCCAAAAGAAGCAGGTCGACAAGGTTGCAGCAAAGTGCAAATATTCTTTCTGCACACCTTCCTCTCATGTATCTCAACTTGTTGAATAGCCACAACCTCAACAGGTTCATGATAGACTTCCACAAACTGAGCAATGCGACGTCTCCAACAAGACAAGCAACTCACCAAGATGCAGATTCAACAAATGCTTTTCCCACTCCCCTGGGAGCTCAACGCAATGGAGACCATTGCTTCCTAAGGAGGGAGGATTGATCCATGTGGATATCGGTGGCCACCCACCTTTTCCAACTGGTTCAAAACAATTTTCTGGCAATTTTGGCAATTTACTATTTTAGCAGGTTTTAACTTCTGGGGCCATTTTGAGGGCCTAAATGAAGTTTTTTCAAGATCAAGGTTCTCAATGAGATCCAAAGGCATTATTGAGCCCTCATAATGAATATCCTCGATGATACCTTTCCAATGAGCTATTATACGCCTAAAACGGAGATCGTATGCAAAAGTTACGACCCCGGGAAGTTGATGTACTAACTTACCCAAACGGGGCCCACATGAATTTTGGTGCTTCATCTCCTAGGATTAGGTTTTTGGATGTCTAGGGTTTTTGTCATTCCTGTTTATTGTAAAAAGGCCTTCAGAGCATCATTGTAATCATCTTCTTGCAAATGTGAGTAGCCGTCACATCTCTTCTCAGAGATAAGCTGCCACCATTCTAGCGAGTCTTTCACTCTGTATTTTTACAGTGTCTGTACATTTCTTTCATTAATAGAAATTGTGTATTACTGTATATATGTGTTTATGGTTGCATCTCTGATATATTTATGTTATATTATTGAATATCTGCGATATATCAGTGCATTTCTTTGTTATATATCCACTCTCATTTCATGCCAAAAATAATCGAGATCAGACTAAGGTGGACATAATATGTTTTGTTATCCTAAGTTCCTGGTAGCTGGGGATGTAGGCTAAATGGAGCGCATGCAGATCCAAGAATACAAGTCTCGACGTGGGCTCATGCAGTTAAAAATTGAAGCGTCAGCTGTGTTTTTTTTTGGGGGGGGCTTGCCATTCTCGACCCATTGTCTAACCGTGAACCGGGAGCATCCATCACAGATCTCTGGAACCAGTAACCCATGAGTCAAATCATGTTGGTAGTTCGCGATTCATTCTTCCATCCTCCTCCTGAGTTCGCAAGTCATTCTTCCATCCTCCATATGAACACGATATCTCTGCGTCTTCCCTCTGCATAACCTAACACATCTGAGAAACTAGTCAGGGAGGGAAAAGTTGACCTATGTGTTCTTTGAACTGAGGTTTATCCACACTACAAATCTGAGTTCGTGCCTTAATCGTTTGGGGTTGTTGTCTTGTTTTCGCCTGAGCCGTGTTGTGTCTTAGCGTTAGGCTGTTTCCATTTTTGGTGTCCATTACTGTTCATGTTGTTGTTGTCACCCGTATGCTAGTCAAATGTTGTTGCAGTATTGCTTAGTAGCTTAATTGAAGAAGCAGGTTGTCAAGCCTGTGAGAAACTCTCCCAGGAGAGAGAGTTTGTTGGGAAGTGAGTTCTCCTAGAAGGGATTCCCATAGCAGCTACAGTACTCTAAGACTTTTGGTCCAACCTGTTTCTGAAGCACGAGGTAAGGGAGGTGTACTAGTTGATGGACTTGTAGTAGTGAAGTTGTACTCTCCCGGGGTGGAGTAGGCATGTGGGGAATGAACGTCTGTGAGTTGTGGGCGTAAGTAGCTCCTGGGATAAAAGATCATTCCTATTGCTTTGTGCAACTTCCTTATTATCGACCCATTGTGCTCGAAAGTAAAGCTGGATAATGGGATTCCAATAGCTAAAGCTTGGATATTTTGAATTATATATGTGTAAGTAAGTTGCACTGGCGACAATCCAAAAATAAGGGTAGGGGATTGTAATTCCCCAAGGACAAGCCCCAATTGTATTTATGAATTGTAACCTAGTTTTGTAGGCTGGTGAGCTGAGTGTTGATAAGTTGGTGGGCTTATGTGTTTATTAGGCTGGAGAGCCTAAGTGTTAAAGGCTAGGTGCCTGATTTTGTATATGTAATTATGCAGATCATTAATAAAATATAAACATCGTTGCTTGTATATCGACCACGAAGAAAGAGTGATGGGGGACTAAGCTTCCACAAGGTTGGGCAAGGGAGGGGGCTAAGTATTTGGGTCGAAGGGTTAAGCTAGGGGGATTACCTATAGAGGAATAATAATTTACTATTATTTCCTAAAGGATATGATCCAGGTGGATATCAGTGGCCACCCACCTTTTCCAACTGGCTCAAAATAGTTTTCTGGTAATTTTGACAATTTACTATTTTTAGCAGGTTTTAACTTTCGGGGCCATTTTGAGAACCTAAATGAAGGTTTTTCAAGATTGAGGTTTTCAATGATAATAAAATGCATGATTTAACCCCCAAAATGAATCTCCTCGATGATACCTTTCCAACGATCTATTATACGCCTAAAACAAAGATCATATGCAAAAGTTACGACCCCAGGAAGTTCATGTACTAACTTACCCAAACGAGGCCCACATGACTTTTAGTGCTTCATCTCCTAGGGTTAGGTTTTTGGATGTCTAGGGTTTTTTGCATTCCTGTTTATTGTAAAAAAGCCTTTAGAGCCTCATTGTAATCATCTTCTTGCGAATGCGAGTAGCCGTCACATCTCTTCTCAGAGATAAGTTGCCACCATTCTAGCGAGTCTTTCACTCTATATTTTTATAGTCTCTGTACATTTATTTCATTAATAGAAATCGTGTATTACTATATATATGTGTTTATGGTTTCATATCTGATACATTTCTGTTATATTATTGAATATCTACGATATCTCTATGCATTTCTTTGTTATATCTCCACTCTCATTTCGTGCCGAAAATAATCCGGATCAGTTGTATCAGAGTAGGTTGCTCTTGATCATTTTTTCAGTGCATGTCCCCGACGAGGTCCGAGTATAGCAAATTGGGTCTCAAGCTTGTCTCTCTTGAAGACAATCTCTCTCGCACACCCAAGAAACCCTCAATGGTGGAAGAAAAGAAAAACGACAGAGCAGAGGATTCTATCAATCTGCTGCTTCAGCAAGCTCTCACGCGACAGAGGGACGAAATGATGGAGAATTTTTCCCACATCCTTCAACGCCTACCGATAGCATCAGGCGCATCTTCATCAAGCGGCCACTTTGGAGGCACCTCATCTTTCAAGATACAAGTTAATTTTGATATTCCTATATTTGAAGGACAAATAGATGCAGAAGCCCTAGAAAAATGGTTAACTCTGCTAGAAGGTTATTTCTTTGTTCACAATTTTTCCGACAAAGAAAATATCACCTTCACACTCCTTAAAGCTCTCCCTCATGTCAAACATTGTTGGAAAACTTACTGGGAACAAAGTTCGACAGAGGAGTCTAGAATATATGGGGTCGATCCCACTTGGGATTTTTTTCTGGATGCGGTAAAGGAACAATATTACCCTGTTGGCAACTATGAGGACCAATACATGAGATGGACCACACTGCAGCAAGAGAGAGGCCAAGAAGTTCTAGATTTCACCAATACCTTCCATACCTTGCACACCAAGCTGGGTATGAAAGACTCCAAGAGACATTCGGTTCTGAAATACCGTGGGAATCTACACAGATACATCCAGACCCAAACGGATTTTCTGGACATCTCGTCACTCAGTGTTGCTTATCTATATGTTGTTAAAATTGAGAAGAAATTTAAGCACCATAAAAAATGGGAGTTTGGGTCTGCAAATCCACGACAACCAAAGTATGTCAAAGACGACCCTAACAAACAGTCTCCCGAAAACCAGTCCAAGACATAGGAAAAGAAGGGTCATAGGAAGACAAAGAAGGACACTGGAAAATGGTGTGAGTTCCACAAAATCCTTTGGCACAACACCGATGACTGTTTCTCAAAACAGTCATTGGTGGCCGAGATCAAAGACAGAGAACCGAACCCTAATTCAGAATCTGATTTTGAAAATAATGGTAAATGACAGATCATTGACACGGACCCCACTGTTATTGTCACAACCACAACAATTCAAACAGAAGAACCAACAGATCCTAAAGAGGGGGAGTGCCTTTTTCATTCACAGATGTGGGTGAAGGGGACCCCGCTGCATTTTATTGTTGATAGCAGAAGCCAGAAGAAACTCATCTCAACAGAGGTTGTCAAATAGTTGGGATTGTCGACAACACCACACCCACAGCCATACAACATCGGGTGGCTTCGCCAAGGACGAGATCTCTGTGTCATCCAACAGTGTCGATTATCATATGGCATCCAACCCTTCAAGGATGAGGTATTATGTGATGTTGCCCCACTGGATGTATGTGATGTGCTTTTGGGCCAACCATATATGTGGAGACACCATGTTGTTTATGAGTCTCGACCCCGTAGTGTCATTGTTACTTTGGGGGGTCATCTCTACAGAATACCAGAGGTAGTTCCAACTATTGTTCCACCTAAAAAGTGTCACACGGTAGTATCTCATACTACAAAATTCAACTTCTTCACCATCTATTCAAAAGGAGAACAAAAGGACACTGCAACCACTACAGCCTTGCCCGAAGCACCTTCTATCCAAAAGAAGCAGGTCGACAAGGTTGCAACAAAGTGCAAAGATTCCTTCTGCACACCATCCTCTCATGTATCTCAACTTTTTGAATAGCCGCAACCTCAACAGGTTTATGACAGACTTCCACAAACTGAGCAATGTGATGTCTCCAACAAGACAAGCAACTCACCAAGATGCAGATTCAACAAATGCTTTTCCCACTCCCCTGGGAACTCAATGCAATGGATACCATTGCTTCCTAAGGAGGGAGGATTGATCCAGGTGGATATCGGTGGCCACCTACCTTTTCCAACTAGTTCAAAACAATTTTCTGGCAATTTTGGCAATTTACTATTTTTAGCAGGTTTTAACTTCTGGGGCCATTTTGAGGGCCTAAATGAAGGTTTTTCCAGATAGAGGTTCTCAATGATATTCAAAGGCATGATTGAGCCCCCAGAATGATTCTCCTCGACAATACCTTTCCAATGAGCTATTATACGCCTAAAACGGAGATCGTATGCAAAAGTTACGACCCCGGGAAGTTGATGTACTAACTTACCCAAACGGGGCCCACATGAATTTTGGCGCTTCATCTCCTAGGATTAGGTTTTTGTATGTCTAGGGGTTTTTTCATTCCTGTTTATTGTAAAAAGGCCTTTAGAGCCTCATTGTAATCATCTTCTTGCAAATGTGAGTAGTCGTCACATCTCTTCTTAGAGATAAGCTGCCACCATTCTAGCGAGTCTTTCACTCTGTATTTTTACAGTGTCTGTACATTTCTTTCATTAATAGAAATTGTGTATCACTGTATATATGTGTTTATGGTTGCATCTCTGATATATTTATGTTATATTATTGAATATCTGCGATATATCAGTGCATTTCTTTGTTATATCTCCGCTGTCATTTCATGCCGAAAATAATCGAGATTAGACTAAGGTGGACATAATATGTTTTGTTATCCTAAGTTCCTGGTAGCTGGGGATGTAGGCTAAATGGAGCGCATGCAGATCCAAGAAGACAAGTGTCGACGTGGGCTCATGCAGTTAAAAATTGAAGTGTCAGCTGTGTTTTTTTGGGGGGGGCTTGCCATTCTCGACCCATTGTCTAACCGTGAACCGGGAGCATCAATCACAGATCTCTGGAACCAGTAACTTATGAGTCAAATCGTGCCGGTAGTTCGCGATTCGTTCTGCCATCCTCCTCCTGAGTTCGCGAGTCATTCTTCCATCCTCCATATGAACACGATATCTCTGTGTCTGCCCTCTGCATAACCTAGCACATCTGAGAAACTAGTCAGGGAGGGAAAAGCTAACCTGTGTGTTCTTTGAACTGAGGTTTATCCACACTACAAATCTGAGTTCATGCCTTAACCGTTTGGGGTTGTTTTCTTGTGTTCGCTTGAGCCGTGTTGTGTCTTAGCATTAGGTTGTTGCCATTTTTGGTGTCCATTACTGTTCATGTTGTTGTTGTCACCCGTATGCTAGCCGGATGTTGTTGCAGTATTGCTTAGGAGATGAATTGAAGAAGCAGGTTGTCAGGCCTGTGAGCAACTCTCCCAGGAGAGAGAGTTTGTCGGGAAGTGAGTTCTCCTAGAAGGGATTCCCATAGTAGCTACAGTACTCTAGGACTTATGGTCCAACCTGTTTCTGAAGCCCAAGGTAAGGGAGGTGTACTAGTTGATGGACTTGTAGTAGTGAAGTTGTACTCTCCCGGGGTGGAGTATGCGTGTGGGGAATGAACTTCTGTGAGTTGTGGGCGTAAGTGGCTCCTAGGATAAAAGATCCTTCCTGTTTCTTTGTGCAAATTCCTTATTATCCTTGCCAAGCCTGCTAAGAGTGATGAGAAGCGTGGTGTAAGGCTCGGAGGTTTGTGGAAGGTCGGCATGTAGTTGGTGGATTTACTTCAGCTAAAAGATCAATATCATTGTTGTACTTAATTATGTATTTTATGCATGTTTTGTGATGCTTGAATGTTATCATGTATTATGTTGCATGTGGATTTACTGTTAATCTTGTTTGACTCTAAACTGGTAACAATAATTAGGTGTTATTGTGAATAAGTGTTTTAAATTCATTAAAATGCATATATATCATATAAGTGTATATTCAACATTAGTGGCATTGCCCGACCTTTGAAGGGTCATGGATGTTACAATAAAAACCCTAACAAAACTCCTTCAATCGTTATCCATGTTTATTTAGTTGCTCATGTCTATGTGTAATAATTTCTTGAAGTGTTCAATGCTTATTTATTAGTTTCTTGAACTAGTTATGATTTTCTAATAACTTATAATTAAATTCAATAATAAAATATAAATATATTTAAATTAAACTTTTTCTAACAACTTATAATTAAATTCATTAATAAAATATAAATATATTTAGATTAAACTTTTTTTGTTTCATTATTTTAAAAAATACTTATAATTATTTTAATAGTTCAAATATTTGTTACTTATAATGCATGTATGTATTGATTTAGTCTAATCTTCACAACTAGTAAATAACAAGAGAATGATAAGAACACTACATCACAATTTTTATAAATCTTATAGTAATCTATCAAATACATAACATTTTCCTTAATATAATACATAACAATTTTTCTTAATATAATTATATATATTTTTTCTTAATATAATTATATATTTCATTCTAAGATATTCTTATAAAATATTATATATATATTTTCTTAATATAATTATATATTTCATTCTAAGATATTCTTGTAAAATATTTCAAACTTGTTTTCTTGTAAATAAAATCCTATCTTAGTTGCAACAATTTTCATAAATTTTAGTGAATAAATAAATATATCTCACGACATTATGAAGTTAAGCCAAATAAAATAAAACAATTTTTATAAAATTTTCCAATTTTCATAAATTTTAATGAATAAATAAATATATCTCACGACATTATGACATTATGAAGTTAAGCCAAATAAAATAAAAGAATTTTTATAAAATTTTAGTGAATAAATTAATATATTTCAGGATATTATTAAGTTAAGCTAAATAAAATAATAAATTAAGTACAGAATGTTTTTATTAGTTTTTAAAGTGTTGTACTATTCTCTGCTTCTTTAATGACTGCACGACATGCAGTCGCTCCTCTTCTCCACTATCCTTGGGTCACCAAACACAAAATAAGAATAAGAATAATACCGTTATAGATTCCCATTCCTATAGGTTCCCATTCCTAGAATGTTTAGACTACTACTTTTATACAATTAACCTAATCTCTCTTGTTACAAGCATTTTAATTACTTTATTATATGTAAAAAAAAATCATATTAACAAAACCATATTATGTAAACAAAACCTAACCACTTAAAATAACCCAATAACCCACTACTATTCCAGAAAAAACATTAAAGAAAACTAATTCAAAATACTACTCTAGAAAAACATTAAAGAAAACCAATTCAAAATAATCTCAACAGTTAATACCTATTAAACAAAACAAAAAACCTATGTAAAAAAAAACCATATTAAACAAAACCTATGTAAAAAAAACTTCGGGGATGTTACAATATGGTATCATACTTCAGGGTTTTTGTGAAGTTCTGTTTCGGGAAGTCCTGAAGCACCAAAGCCCGAAACGTCTAAGGGTCGTTGATCCAAAGGAAGGAACGTGGATCATTAATATACGAGGAGACACGTGGAGGATGGAGACTCACTCCGTTGGACAACCGTTGATCTGAAAGTGGACGCGTGGCGCCAGATCTGGAACTTCGGGTACAGAGAACTCCAGAAAAAAGCAAAGGGTGAAAGAGTCAAAGTCCTGAAGGAGATATTGATCATTGATAGAGGAGGAGGTTGAACGACCATTGATGTGATGTTGGTCAGAAAAATCCAAAATCCTGAAGAGAACAAGGGCCATTGATTTGGAGAGGATGCGTGGCAGAAGATCTGTCACTCCGGGGAAATTCACTTCGGAGATTTGTGTGTGTGGAGACGTGAGAACTCCCGAAGGCCGAAGAGCCACATTTCATCAGAACCGTTCGATTTTTGAGGAAAGGTGTCAAGATATCTTCCACTCTGAAATATTTTCATACGAGAAAAAAAAGATAGTTGAGAGTTGAAACTCCTGAGGGCCAGAGAGCCGGAATAAACCATAGTCGTTGATTTGGAAGGGAGCTACATGTAGACAGATCGTGTAGATATGGGATCGTGTTTGGAAGGAGGAAATAAGGTAGAAAAGGGGATATAGATAATAGTCGTTGATCGCGGATCATCACCAAGGGATTGGAGATCGACGAACGAGATGGATTGCAAGGCCAGAACTTGCTCGGATGTTAAAAATATGGGAGCGGGCCGCAATTTATACCATGGTTTTAACAAAGTTATGTGTGGCAGCTAGAGGTGAATTGCAGGGCAAAATGTGGGTTGGCCTAAAACCACCCTTTCCCATGCCCGCAATCACAGTTTTCCACGAGGTCATAGCCTAGGGTCATATAAAGGAAAGGGATAATCAAAAAGGGGCTAGCGCCTAAAACTTCGAGTTTTGGAAGCGCCTAGGAATAAGCCCACAGGTCTGTCAAGACCTGTGCCTAAAGGAGAAAAGGGGGCCTATGTATAATTGTTTTGGGTTCAATCACAAGCCCGAAGAGTCAATTCCACTCAGAATATTGAAAGATCCTTTGACCGAGAGGTCAGTAAACCTCGCTGAGGTAGGGGAACTGCGTCGAAAATGCTCAGGAAAGAAATAGTCATGTACAGTGACTACAATGAGAGCACAAGAAGATTTAGGAATCCAAGAATAATTGAAAACTTCTGGGTTCAACAAGGAAAACTTTTATAGGGAGAAAGTAGTTGCTGCAATTTATGTGGCAGCAAGTCTATTATGGCTTGTTGGGTCAGCAAGAGGAAAGAATGCTTGTGTGTTTGCAAGTGTTGTTGGTGATGTTGATGCATACAGAGTGAAGCAACAAAGAGCTGAAGTGATGTTTATAAGTTTGATAAAAGAAGCATGAAAGCTTCTACTACCATCAGAATTTTAGGTAGTATAAAATTTATTAACGACAGTCATGCAGGTATAAGTTTTTATTACTCCTTTTGCATAATTGCTGAAAGGAAATTTAAGTAAGAATTTCCTCAGCTAGAGTTATTTTATAAAATCACATGATTATATTATTTGAATGCATACCACTAGATGTGGTAAAGGTTGGAGGCCTGTATTGATTCAAATCTTTTTAGCTTCTCAATGCACACATTGACATAGTAGAATGTCATGTTAATTTAGTTATGGAGTAACAACAAAAGAATTAAAAGATAAGAACTTGTTATAGGAATGAATTCCAGTAAGCTAGTCATGTATGAGACTAGGACAACGTTGGATATGGCAAGGTACGGATATGGAAAGGGTATGAGGAACACAGGTACTAAAAGCTTCCTACCTTTAAATAAAACTTGGATTGCAACCTTTTTGCTAACACTAATGAACACCAGATAATTATTTTCTTGGTGTAGTGTTCGGGTCGAAAAGGAAGGCATCCAATTAATTACGAAGAAAATAGGAAGTGTGTGGAGAATGTGTGAACACATTGGCCAAAATTCCAATTTATGGATGGTGAGATACATGATTGAGATGAAGAGAATTATGTAATTCAATGCAAGGTGCGCTGAATAAGTATGCATGGAGAATGACAGTCATGCATAGTAAGTGATTGTATTGTGTACTAAATGCAATTGCTAAATGTTCTTTCTATGTACATGCATATATATTATTGCATGGAAATAATTGTTACTAACAACTGAAATGTTGTTAACTCATGAAGTTGAGGACATTTCAAGAGCTTTTACACATTGCAACAGGAAAGTTGCAAGTCAAGTAGTCACATGAATACTGACTACATAAAATTTATTGTTCATAAAATAAAATAAAAGTAATGAACTTACAAATATTACTTGGTTGGATATCAAAGCAGGTGAGCCGAGCCAAACAGATCTGTGTGAGTTTTAGAGAGCCATTAGACAAGATCTGGCACGTTGAAAATAGAATGAGCAACTAATTCCGTGTTGTGAAGGGGAGTTACTAAGATCCATGTTGTACATGTTGTGCGACTGGTGGAAGACATTCATTGCAAGGGCGATACTCTTTAGCCTATCGCTATTGTTGGAGGCGCAAATAATAGCACATAGACTTTGGTCTTCGGAAATTTTGGAGATCATCTCTCCCTATGCCCTGTGGGAGATGCGATACCGGTTCATCAAATAACATCGCTCCACACGATGTGAAGGGGGCGTGATAATTCCGTCATGATTGCAACTATGCCTTGATGGCTACACGATACTCGTGGAAACTCATTTCAATTAGAGGTATATGGATAGAACTTAAAGTATATGCATCGAGAGACCTCAAGGTGTCATGAAAGTTTACTTTTTTTAATGCATGGAGCCTCACGTAATAAAAACTTGTTTTTGAATTCATTAAAAGAGGATTGCTTTGATAATTAAATGGGTGGAGGATGTCTTTTA
>ML783500.1:1069482-1101058 GCA_009831015.1 Picea engelmannii | reverse complement strand
AACACAAAGTATAAAAGGAAGAGGTAACACAGAGTATAAAAGTCAAAAGAGAAGTTGAACAGTGGGTGTGTTGAACGTAGGAGGAAAAAGAGTAGAACATAGAAGGTGAATGATGCAGAAGCAGAACAAAGTATAGAATATGAAGAAGCAAGAGGAGACAAGGAGTTGTAACAGACCATATCATAGACAGAGCAAGTAAGTAAATTTTTGTAAGATTCAGTCAAGGTGGTAGGGTGGTGCTAGGGAGGATTGTAGTCCTCTAAATTCTAGTTTGTGCTAGAAGATATTCTAGGAGTTGGTTCTTCCATCTAGTGGGTGCTAGAGAAACCTGAGAGTTGGTTCTTCCATCTAGTTGTTGCTAGAGAAATCTGAGAGTTGGCTCTCTCTGCAATTTGTAGCTTTCTATCAGAGGTTGTAGCCTCATATTTGAGTTGGAGCTTAAAGACTGTGATGTACATGAAATTTGGAGCTTGATTGACATCCTAAGAAAAAGAGGTTTTCACCCTTATGGGTTTCCTTAGGAAAATCGGTGTCTGTGTAGTCTATGTGATTAATCATTGTATATCTATGAATTTTAAGTTATCAGAAACACATTAAATAATAATCTAGAAAGAATAAAAAAAAAGGGAAAAAGTTTCAAGCTTATATACATAAGTGATTCACCCCCTCCCTCTCAGTTATATTTCCAACAATTGGTATCAGAGTCGGTGCCTTTGATCAAAGGTAGATCCATAAGCTTTAACATGACTAGTCATGATGGAAGTTCAACTAATAGACCCCCTCTATTTGATGGAACAAACTTTGCCTTTTGGAAAATAAGGATGAGAACACATTTAATGTCTTTGGGTGTTGATGTTTGGGATGTCGTTGAAATGCGATATGTGAAGCATGTAGTCTTGGCCTCAAAAGATGATAAGATGGAGTTTATATTTAATGCAAAAGAAATGATTGGAATCCTTAGTGGACTTGTTGAAGCTGATTTTTTCAAAGTCATGCACTGTGATTCAACAAAATTTATGTGGGACAAGCAGTTAAGTAGTTATGAAGGTAATGAAAAGGTGAAAGATGCAAAAATTCAAACTCACACATTGAAATTTGAGCAGTTAAAGATGGATGAAGACGAAACTATCAGTAAGTACTTCTTACTTATAGAAGAACTTGTCAACACTATGAAAGGCCTACATGAGACGATAGCTAAATCATTTCTAGTCTAGAAAATATTAAGATATCTTCCCGATAGATTTAACTCAAAGGTCTTTGCTATAGAGGAAATAGTTGATCTCAAAACGTTGACACTAGATCAACTTCTTGGAACCATAACTACTTATGAAATGAGAATCACCAATGTTAAATCCATTACAAGAGAGGCATGTTTTAATGTAGAGAAAAACACAAACTCCGATATAGATGAGATTGAAGCAAATTTTGTGAGAAGACTAAAGAAAGGACCAGGAAAATACAAAGGTAAATTGCCCTTCAAATGTTTCAACTGTGGTAAGATAGGTCATTTTTCATATAATTGTCCTCACAAAAGAAATGATCATACATATGACGATGAAGAGAAGCACAAACAAAAGAAGTTCTATAAAGAGAATAATTTTAAAAAGAAAAGCCTTTGTGTAAACAATGATGATGATCCCTTGGATGATGAAAGCAGTGACTCTTCTATTGAAGATAAAATAAATGATATCATTATAATAGATTTAGAATATCTAAAAACTAAAGATACAGGAAGTGGTTTCATTGATTTTGATGCAGTAGTAGATCTTGAAGGAGAACTTGTCAGTGCCATGTAAGAGATTGATAGACTCAGAGAAAACAAAAGAAAAGAAAAACAGTTACTTCTCAGGTATGAGAAAACATGCAAGGAACCATCTGAAGAAATTAATATGTTGAAGGTTAAGTTAGAAGAAGCTAAGAATATTGAAGACATCCTCAAACAACAATTGAAGGAAGACGAAACAAAAGGTGAAAAATTGGAAGCTGAAGTAGTGATTGTCAGAAAGATCTAGAGAAATTTCAACCCTTATATAATCAGAATCTGACAAGTATTAAAGCCTCAGAAGGATTAGCCTCCATTGTGAATCAGCAAAGGAATTCAAAGTTGAAAACTAGTTTGGGTTATGAATAGGGATCAAGTAGTTGTCAGCCAAGCAAAAACGAATCCATCAAGTTTGTCAAATCTACAACCATTGACAACAACAAACCTGCAGAAACAAAGGAAGAGAATCAACGGCCAAGGAGGAGTGAAGGAAACGCTACCAGAACTGAATCTATAGAACAAAGAAATAAGACACCCTCTGCTCAAGGAAATCATCAACATGGAAGAAATCCACCTGCTCAAAGAAGACAACCTTTTTTTAGGTAAATTTTTTTTTTCTATGGATATTGTTTTTACTGCTTTAATTTTGGCCACAAAGATGTAAATTTTTCTTTAAGATTTAGACATGAGCAATCAAGACAACCAAGGAATAAATACCTTCCACAACAAATAATGAGACGACCAAGTAACAAACAACCACAGACTGGAAATCATGTGATGTCTAGGAAAAGGACGCAGATTAAGCATAACAATTGTTATGATCCTTTATTCAATGAACCAAAATGTTACATCTGCCATAATTATGGACATAAAGCTACAGACTGTCGCTTAAAGAACTATAAGCCAGATTCAAATAACAAAGATGAAAACATCAAGGTTTGGAAGAAGAATGAATATAACAAGTGTGGATTGGTGTTGTCAGCTCAAAGACAAAAAGACTTCTGGTATATTGACAATGGATGCTCCAGTCATATGACAGGTGACAAAAGTAAGTTCCTGTCACTCAAGGAAAATAAATCAGGGAGTGTGACCTTTGGAAATGATGGTCAAGGAAAGATCATAGGTAAAGGTCTAGTAAGCATAAGTAATGGAATAAAAAAAGATCAAGATGTATTTATTTTTGATGGTTTAAAGCATAATCTTCTTAGTGTCAGTCATATATGTGACAGAGGATGTGAAGTCACTTTCACTGCCAAGAATTGTAAAATAAAGATAGTAAACACATGAGAGCTACTTGCAAAACGGGTTAGAACTGAAAATAATGTATATGTTCTGAAGGAAGATAAGGAGAAATGTCATTTAAGAAAATTTGATGAAAGTTGGTTATGGCACAGAAGGCTTGGACACCTGAATTTTGATCATATTTTCAAAGTGAATAATGAAGTTCCTATGAAAGACCTTCCAAAAATATCTAAGCCTAATAACTCTGTATGTGAATCCTATCAAATGGGGAAGTTGACTCATGCTCAATTAAAATCAAAGAGTTTCACATCTTCAGAGAAGCCACTTCAAATTGTTCATATAGATTTGTGTGGATCATCGCGAAAGGAATGTACTGGAGGAGAACGTTACTTTATGCTAGTCATTGATGCCTTCTCCACACTTACGTGGGTTTCCTTTCTGAGAGAAAAATATGATGTGTTTGAGAAGTTAAAAATTTTTAAGGTGTTAGCTGAGAATCAGACAGGAAGGAATTTAAAGGAAATTCGCTCAGACAGGGGAGGAGAGTTTCTGTCAGGAGACTTCAAAGAATTATGTGACAAACATGGAATTAAAAGAGAATATACTATTCCAGGTACTCCTCAACAAAATGGAGTTTTAGAACGCCAAAATAGATCAGTTCAGCAGATGACAAGGGCAATGATGAGTGAAAGGGAGATTTCACAAACCTTATGGGTGGAGGTTGTTCACACGGATGTTCATATTCTAAACAAAGCACATCTAAGGACGAACAATTATAAAACTCCATATGAGTTGTGGTGTGGTTGACCTGCATCAATCAAGCACTTCAAAGTATTTGGAAGTAAATGCTACATCAAGAATAATGATGATCATCTAGGAAAATTTGATAGTAGAGTTGATGAAGGTATCTTCTTAGGATATGCAATGAACAGTAAAGGATACAGATGATTTAACAAAAGAATGCATAAATTAGTAGACTGTATTGATGTTCGAAATGATGAAGAAGCTCCTGTAAAAGATCAACAAAGAATAAGAACTAAGCCAGATGAAAACGATGATGAGAATAATGAAGATAAAGAACCACAAATCTCAGAGTCACAAGAATATGATGAATCATGTGGTGAAGAGACACCCAAACAAGAAGAGTCAGGACAACAATCAACATCAATTCCTTCCTCCAGAATTACTCAAAACAATCATCCTGAAAGTTAGATAATTGGTGAGAAAGAAAAAGGTGTACAAACCAAGAGAAGGATAATCAAAGACATCTAGTAATAACATATAGCCTTCATATCCATGGTGGAACCTGAAAATTGTAATGAAGACGTAAATTGGTTAAAAACAATGAATGAGGAACTGGACCAGATTGAAAATAATGACACTTGGGAACTCGTTCCTAGGCCAACAAATAAAAATGTAATAGGATCCAAATGGGTCTACAAAAACAAGATGAATGAGCAAGGAAATATTGTAAGAAATAAGGCTAGATTGTTCTGCAAAGGATATGCTCAAATAGAAGGACTGGATTTTGATGAAACATTGGCGCTCGTAGCAAGATTAGAAGCTATTAGAATGTTTCTTGCCTATGCGTTTTATAAATAGTTTAAAGTCTATCAAATGAATGTCTAGTCAGATTTTCTAAATGGAGATATAAAACAAGAAAGCCTTTTATGGGTTGAAACAAGCTCCTCGTGCCTGGTATTACAGACTGGATAAGTATCTTCAAGACAAAGGGTTCAAGAGAGGAACACTTTACAACAATCTATATATCAAAACAGAGGGTAATGATTTCCTCATTGTGTTGGTATTTGTAGATGACATCATCTTTGGAAGCAATAATTCTTCATTGGTACAATGGTTTTATTCCGCCATGCAATCTGAATTTGAAATGTCTATGATAGGGGAACTGTCATTCTTTATTGGTCTACAAATTACTCAGAGGTATGAAGGAATATTTCTCTCTCAGGAGAAATATCTAAGAGAAATGTTGAAAAGGTTTCAAATGGAATATTCTGCACCTATGAGCACACCTATGGTCACTGGATGTAATTTAAGAAAGGATGATGACTCGCCTGATGTTGATCAAAGTTCATATAGGTCTATGATAGGAAGCCTATTGTACATCTAAGCATCTCATCCAAACATAATGCATGTTGTTGGAATGGTAGGAAGGTATCAGGCTACACCTAAACAAATTCATCTGTTAACTGTCAAAATAATATTCAGATACTTGAAAGGAACAATGAACTATGGCCTATGGTATCCTAGGAATCAAAATTTTCAACTATCATTCTATTCATATGTTGATTGGGCTAATTGCGTGGATGAAAGGAAAAGAACGAGTGAAGTTCCATTCTTCTTAGGAGATTCTCTTGTAGCATGGTTGAACAAGAAGCAAGGTTCCATTTCCTTATCGACTATAGAATTTGAATACATTGCAGCTTCCACTTGCTGTACCCAAGTATTATGGATGATTCAGACACTTGCAGACTTGGAGATTGTTGATATCTTCACTAAACTGCTTTCAAAATCTCAGTTTGAATATCTACGCCAGACGTTGGGTGTGACCCCGTTATCAAGTTAAAATAGTCTATCTAATCAGGGGGAGAGTGCTCCTAGTATATCTGATTAGGGGGAGCACAAAGCAGGGATGATTTTAAGGATGAAAATTTATTTTAAAATGTAGAAACCTTGGCGAATATTACTAATCTTTCATATGCCAACTATAAATGTTTGGCGATATTTTTGTAAAAATATTCAAATTTCTAAGGATTTTATATAGTTTTTATAAACTTTTGGTGATTTTTAAGGTAAAATAATTTTATGCTATAGAATTGGGGCAAATTATTTTTAAAATAGCGAATCTCTTTTTTGGAAAAACCATGCAAAATTAGCCCATGAGCGAAATTTAGCCCCTAAAATCATCCTTGGCAAAAAGTCACTCTCCGTTTTGTTTGACATTGATGTCAAAGGGGGAGAAAAAGGTGTTTTCTGTATGCTACAGTTGGAGTTCTAAGAAGAATAGTGCAGCTTTTCAGGGTTTCCATCAACGCCAAAGGGGGAGATTGTTGGCATGTTTATAGGAAGAATGTTCTTTTCATTGATGGAAAGAATAGTAGCGAACCAAACCTCGAGAGCGCAGAAGATGAGAAAGATAAGAAGAGATAGCAGTTTCCAGAGGTACATACGAGGTCCAAGAGACGGACTCGCAGGAGGAGAAAATGTTGAGACCTGTGAACACTTAGAAAGCCTTCTAAATTCGGAGAGATCAAAAGCTCAAGAGGAAGAGCGACAATGGCCGTTGGATCACCGATCCAGAGGACCAACAACCATCAGATTAAATTAATGAAGGAAGGATAATTAGGGGAAAACGGTTGAGAATTCGATCATTCGAATTTCCATCAGCCGTCAAATTTATTTAAGTGGAAGGACAGGATAAGAAAGGTTTGAGATCTGAGATCTCAATCACCCAAATTTCCGTCAGTCGTCGGATCGAAATAAGTGGAAGGACAGGATAAGTTAGAAGGCATGCTAATCTTAGCGACCGATAATCGGGCACTCAAATCTACGTTCGACAGAGCATATCGGACCCCCCCCCGAGCTTTCTGCCTTTAACCATGGGGGGTTATTAGTTGGTGGTATTTCTCATGTGGGACTCTCATATGTGTCACCTTCTTGTCAACTAGGACCCTCCTCACTTATTATCACTTACCGCCTAACCCCCCCTCTAAGAAAACTACCAAACCACTCATACATACCACCTCCGCACTTCGACATCAATCTCCACTACCCACTACACATCACACTCCACTACCGCACTCTTCCTCCACCTCCACTACACTGCCTACACATATTAACCACATCAGCAAACCACCTTAGTAAGGACATGTGGAAGACCACGTCAACAAGTACACATGGCATAATCAGATGATGACAAGTGTCAAGAGGAAATTGGCTCGCACCATGTCAACAAGTGATATAAGCAAGCTATGTCACTCCGGGAGATTTACTTCGGAATGTTCATCACCAACAAATGTCAAAAGTCCCGAAGGACGAAGGTATGAATTCTCTCTGAGCCTTCGAATCTGAATATCACTTCGGGTGCATTCTCAACAGTTGATCTAGTTTAGTCGAAGGACAGAGTAAGTGGAAGTGTTAATCGACAAAAAGCGGTCTCCACTGCCTATGACTTATTCAGAAGGTGACCACTCTAGAGGAGAATGAAGCATCGATCATCCTATAGTCCCAAAGAGCCGAAGGAGATGAGGATCATCGATCTGTAGGAGGACACACATCAACGGATCATGTACTCTGGGTGAAACGCTCTGGGAGAAATCAAGTGTAGAGGATTTGAATCTCCCGAAGTAAACGAGGATCGTTTATTTGAGGAGGACACATGGCAGAAATCTGTGGACTCCGACTAAAATTGTTCTGCGAGAGTGTGAAGGTTGAGAATTGAAATCGCCGAAGCCTGGAGTAGCGAAGCAGATCTCGACTGTTGATCGAGAAAGGGGACATAGGACCATTGATCTAGTTCAGCGCTAAAATCCTCGAAGTAAAGGCAAAGTCATCGATTAAGGAGGACATGTGTCTTCATATCACCAACTCTGAAAGATTGTTGTATGGAACAAACGAGAGTTTAAGAATTGAAAGTCCCAAAGGCTGGACTCGCGGAGGGGATCCTGACCATAGTTTTAGGGAGACAAGTGTCAATAGATCTTCCACTCTAGAAGATTGTCATATGAGAAAAGTGAGATTTTAGAGTTGAAACTCCCAAAGACCGGAAGGCCAGAATCAATCACAGCCATTGATTTAAGAAGGTTAGATCTGATCCGTCAGTTTAGGAGCACCGTGAATATTGTGAGATTGATGGTCCCATCGCATTGCGGGGATTGAAGGTGCGTGAAATTTACAATGTTGAAGGTGGGTCACAAACAAAACCACGGTTTTGGATAAAGAACACGTGGAGATCTAAAGTGAATTGTGGGGCAAAAAGTAGGTTTCCCTCAAACTGCCTTCGGCTGCGCCCACAATCGCGTGGTCACATGATATCTTCTCCCAAGGTCATATCGAGAAACGAAGCTAGCGCTCACTAGATCGAGATCAGGAACCACCTTTTGAATAGGTGTTTGGTCACTGCCGGTGGTCACATAAAGGAAGGGGATTAGAAGCCAAAGAAGCCAAAAACGATTGACTATAACTACTAGAGAATACGAAGAGTTATGACTGCCATAGAAGTTAGATAATATCAATATAATTCCCACTAATGATGAACAGATTTAGAATAACCACCAGGGAAGATGAAGATTTCGATGATGATCAGGGAGAGGACTTGATTTGAGAAGGATATGCACAACAGAAAAGAGAGCGTGCTTTTTTGATAGTGATGCATGTGGGCAGGATGAGACATAGTGCATAATTTGAAGGGGAGATCCATGGCACAGTAAAGAGCATGCAGAGGCAGCACAAAGTATAAAAGGAAGAAGATAATTTGAATAGCGGGTGCATTGAGCGTAGGAGGAAAAATAGAAGAGCATAGAAGTTGAACGATGAAGAAGCAAAACATAGTATAGAAGCTGAAGAAGGTAGAGGAGACAAGGAGTTGTAACAAATCATATCAGAGACAGAGAAAGTAAGTAAAGTTTTGTAAGATTCATTCAGGGTGGTAGTTGGTGCTAGGGAGGATTGTAATCCTCTAAATTATAGTTGGTGCTAGAAGATATTCCGAGAGTTGGTGCTTCCATCTAGTGGGTTCTAGAGAAACCTAGGAGTTGGTGCTTCCATCTAGTTGGTGCTAGAGAAATCTAAGAGTTGGTGATCTCTGCGATTTGTAGCTTTCTATTAGAGGTTGTAGTCTCATATTTGAGTTGGAGCTCAAATATTGTGATGTACATGAAAGTTGGAGCTTGATTGACATCCTAAGAAGAACATGTTTTCACCCTTATGGGTTTCGTCAGGAAAATCAGTGTCTTTGTTTATTCTGTTTGATTGATCATTGTATATCTATGCATGTTAAGTTACCAGCAACACATTAAATAATAATCTAGAAAGAATCAAAAAAAGGGAAAAATTTTCAAGCTTATATACATAACCGATTCACCCGCCCCCCCCCCTTCTCAGTTATATTTCCAACAGAAGGAATGGGCCACAGCCTCAAAGAAGCCACTGAAAATAAAAACTCCAAGATCTGTCACTACATAGATCATATGATCCTCTAGCCCACAACCAATTTGTGGATGACACCTTGCTCATGGGTATCCCATCTACAAAGGAGGCATGATCCTTCATATCAGTTCTTGTTAAACTCATGGAAGCCTATGGAAATTCCATTAATCAACTAAAATATCATATCTTCTTCTTCAACACTCCTTGTTCTATTCAATTTCATGTCTCCTACATCATAGGCTTTCCTAGGGGTTCCCATCCATCCAAATATCTGGGCGTACCCCTGTCGACTTCATGGATTCACAGTAGCTCTTCAAAATATCTTCTCTCTCATCTTAGTAAGAATTTATCCAGTTGGAATTTTCACCTTGTTAACTTTGCAATACTCCTAATCCTTCTCAAATATGCTCTTCATGATATATGGCTCTACCTTTTCTCGGTCCTGGAGGCCCCAAAAATAATTTCAAGTGTCGTAAGAGGTCTACAAAGAAATTTCTCATGGAAGAGAGCCCAAGCTTAAAAAAATGGGCCCTTGTGGAATGCAATACGTTATTCTTACCCAAGATTCATGGAGGGTTAGGACTACAAGATCCCGAAATTATTTCCAACACACTTGGAGAAAAACTTTGGTGGAAATGGATTCAACAAAAAGGAAAACTCTGGATTATACTCTCAAAACAAAAATATGTTGGTCGGTTTAGCTTAGTGGGAATCATCTGAATGATGAATCCTAATTTGGGATCTCTTATCTGGAACTCGACATGTTAAAACAGATGGATCATACAACAACATAGTTTTTGGAAAATAGGAAATCGACATTCAACTCTCTTTTGTGAATATTATTGGCAACAACTACCATCCATTCAAATGGATCAAAGAGTCCTTCCGTTGAAGCATCCCCTTTAGATCACTCAAGGCCATCTTGTCAAATATTATTGGTCACATGTACCTATAAATTCAGATTGGAACATATGGCATATTGACCTTGATCACATAGCCCTTAGGAGTTGATCTCATCTTTCTTCCTTAACTCAGTTATTACATCTTAGAAAAATCAAAATATTAGCTAAGCTTGATGTTCTCAAATAAGGTTATTGTTTAGTTATAAGATTCTCCTTAAAAGAAACTTACCACTTAGTTTCTCATCACCCGAACCTTCCAGCAAAATTTATATGGAAAAAAATATGGAAAGAAAAGCTTTTTCCAAAAGTTGAAACCTTTCTTTGGTAGATCGCTAGTAGGAAAATTCTCACTTGGGATCATCTATGCAATAAAGGATTTCAGGGATCGGAAATCGACATTTAATTCCACCTATGAAAAGAAACTATGGATCACCTTCTCAGTGCATGTGCCTTCAACAAAAATCTTTGGGACAGGGATTCCAAACATTTTCGCCAATCAAATCAAGTTAGGGACTCCATGAAAGTCACCATTGCATCCTAGAGGGACTCATGCTTCCAAAATCCAGTCCTCAATCGATTATGACAACTTTTCCCAGGTTTTCTACTATGGGAGATATGGAAAGAGAGAAATGGTCGAATCTTCAAGAATACATCCCATCCTCAAAACATTGTATGGAACTAGATCAAACAAAGTATGGAAGAGACTATCTTAAAATAAAATAGTAGCACTAAATATCTTCAATTCCATCCCCAAGAACAATCCCTTCTCTCTGATTGGCTTTCTCTTTCCCCTTCTCCCTTGATTGCCTCCCAGAACCCTCCTCCTTATCCTCCCCTGGGCTTTGTTAAACTGAATTTTGATGGGGCATCGAAAGGAAACTTGAGTCCCACCAATTTTGGAGGAATCTTCAGAGACAGTAGGGGAAACATCCTCCACATCTATTCTAGCCACCATGGGATAAATTCTAACAATGTTGTGGAGTTGTGGGTCCTCATTCATGGCCTCAAAATTTCCATTGGCCTTCATTTCTACCAATTGGTGGTGGAAGGTGATTCTAGGATCATCATCCATATTCTTACCAAACTTCAATCTGGCTCCCCTCCCTCTAAACGCTCCTTCCATTGGCGTTTGGAACCCCTAATAAGCAATCTAGCCAATATACTCCCAAGTCCCTCTAGCCTTGTTCCCTCTCATGTAAAATTATCAACCAATAAAGTTGTATATTTTCTCACTAATACAAGCTATGATAACCCCTCAATATATTTAGATTATACATGGGAAGAGATTCTTCTTTTTTTGCTCAACAAAACCTACCTAACTCTTGTTCAATATGATGTCCACTCCTCGAATGTGGTGTCCCCTTGCATGCATGATCATGTGGCTATCGTTGAATGTGTGGCGCACATCCCAATAGCCTTGGGAACCCCCTCATCTCCTCAAATCCTTCTAGATGTCCTTCCCTTTGTCACTCCAGTAAACTCAACTCGGTTGGAATCTTCCACTTCCATAACTAATATGACATAGAGTCATGATGAGGAGGAATGTTTTGGGGATTGATATAGAGTTTCAGGTCTTCTGCATGATGAAGAGGATGAAACCATCATGTTGATGTAGGGAATTAGCTCACATCGTGATCATGTTGATGAATGAATTGATGGAGGACTTGATGCAAAGGACACACTTGCACAATCGACCTTGGATTTGGGGGATTTTTCCCATGAGGTAGATCATCATGGTTCATCATAATAAATAAAGCCAAGTTGGTAATCTCATTCGGGATATTATGGATCTTTATTATCCTATTTGTATCTCTTCAATTCCCAGTTTGGCTCTGTTGGATTTGGTTCTGAAATCTTGAATGCTCTCTAATGGTTGGTTTGTCACTCTAATTGATTTTCTTTTCCGTCAAATGGAAACGGGAGGTCGCAAACCTCGCTCTTCTAGTGTTGGTCCATATCGGGTTGGTCCATCTTGAGAAGCCAAGGAAATGTTGGATGTTGCAGAACACTATGAGGACTTCATGCTCGAGGAAGAAAAAACGGCCATGTCGGCTCTATAATCTTAATTTCACTTGGCCCATGAGTTCAAGGGGGGTGTTTAGGTCAATTTTCAAGTGGGTGGGGTGATTCTGAAGTCGAGATGTTCCAAAACCAAGAATTCCAAGTTTTTTCACACCCTGGAATTATAGTGGCATGTGAATACAATGGAAGAACTTGGAATTCTACCCAAATATGAGGATTTTTGCTAGCTTTAAAAGTGTAGGATGGATATGATGGAGTACTAGAATGATTACTTGTTAAAGGTCGTGACTTGGTTGGCTTGCAAACACGGGGGAGTCTTCAAACCATGTGTTGTTAGTCCAGGCCTCAGTGCTTCTTCTATTGGTCCAAGCTTTGGCATTTCTTCTACTAGTCTAGGCATCAGACCTTCCTCTACTATGGTTGGAATCCCTTCAAAAATGGAATCCCAGGTTCCTAAGGATCCCTAGAATATTTTTCTATGTTGTTTTAGTAGTTTTCCTCCAATTTTATCTAGTTCAATATCTGGCTTTGACCATTTTAGACTCTCTAAACCTATGTTACAGTTTATTGATAAGATATAGAAAGACATTTCATGCCTGGTTTCTCCACATGGGTAGGCTATTTTTTATTTTTTAGCCTGAGACACTATCAAGATCTCTCACGACTCTAGAACTTGTTGATATTTTATTAGAGAGATTGCAAATATTAATATAGTTAGTTTACCTAAAAAAATGGATCGAATAATTCAAAAAAATAGATACGAAAAAGTATTGTGAAATATGAACATGGTTAAGAAATTATAAGTCATGGGCACCAAAGAGAATCACTTCATTTCATGAATAATATATGAACATGACCATAATATACAACCTAAGTGGGCCTAATGGTTAAGAACATGTGCTTCCTCCAAAGAGGTCACAAGCGTCTATAGACTTTACTAGTTAAAAGGAGGGAGTCTCATACACCAATTTGGTGTCTGGCTTATTATTATTATTATAATGTGTATTATGGTAATACATGATTTACTTTTTTTTGTTTTTTTAAATATTTGTATTTTGTTATATTTATATAATTCTAATAAAATGGAATAAACTTTAAATAATATAAATATTTAAATTAACATAGAAATGTAGTTAGTTAAAATATAAAAAACAAAACATTATTATTATACATTCTTCTCATTTCAATGAAAAGATTGTTTGAAAAAAAAAAACTCTTCAATTTTTTCAATTTTCTTTGGGTGAAATGGTTACAAACAAATCAAAGCTATAGAAAATTACTCATTGGGTACGACATAAATTTTAAAGATTTATTTCATCAGAAAGTAAGCAATTAGGTAAGGAAACCAAATATGAACAGATAACAAGAAGCATAATATCAACTTTTATTTTTAAGGGATGAAGAATATGGTGGACTTGATTCATGACTTTGATATATTCATACATTTCTGCAAATTGCAGGCTATTTATACTTACCTATTTATACTTACCTATTTGCTGGATGGTGAATCACAATAAAGCATAAGCAATTTCTATGGTTGCATTCTTAACAGACTTTTCGCTGAAAACTGTATGCTATTTATGTTTTGTTTTATAATCCTGCGCCTTATCTAAATCCTCGACTAACCTAAAAGGGATCTAATAACCACCTGATTTTAATCGTCCGTCAAAAATTGTGTTGAAATGGAGGCCTATTTTACAAAGCAAATGCTTTGGTGTTTGAAACGTGAAAATTGGTAGGATGGGGAGAGGCTTCTTGCGATCGTGGACAACACCATTTTGTACCCAAATAAAATTAATGCTAATCATTCGGACGTGCCTATATTCCCTGCCTTGGACTAATAAGTAATAGTAATAATTTATAACTCGTGTGTTCCACAAAACCACAATTACAAGGTGTTTTTGGTTTAAAATAGTGATCCAAACCTCACCTCTTATGTGGTGAAAGTCTATCATATTAAGGTCATTGGATTTGAAAAACCCTTACCTAACCTTTATTTGTTTTTCAAATATTATTTTCACACTAAAATTCTCATTATAAGTTTATATTGTAAATTGTACTTCCACCTTTATCTGGTTTTCAAATATTCTTTTCACATTAAAATTCTCATTATAAGTTTATATTGTAAATAGTACTTCCACGTTAATAATATTATGACATATGTATCTTTAGTCTTTATGCGTTAGATAGTTGGTCTGTTATGTTGTTTCAATAGATTAAATTTAATATAAAATAAGAAAAAATTTCAACAAATTGTTTATTTGATTTTATGCATATATATTTAGATCAAAACATTTCATGATCTAGGTGGATATGGGTGGTTACCCATTTCTTTCATTGAATCAACATGGTTCTCCATCTTGGTAGTTTTGGTCGATTTTCAAGTCAAGTAAATTTCTGGGGCCATTTTAAGGCCCTAAATGATGTTTTTTTTCTCCATTTGGGGGCCTAGAGTTTCTATGGAAAGATGAGGCCCTACCAATAATTGTACTTTTGAATTAGATCTTTCCAACAAGCTACCAAACTCCCCAAATGGAGATTCTATGCAAAAAGTTCACCCTCGGGGGGTTGGCGGATCAACTAACCATCTCACGGCCCGAAATATTTTTGCGCTTCACCTGTTAGGGTTAGGGTATGGACCTTCATGGTTCTTTCATTATGTTAAAATATCATTCTTGTGGCCCATTGTATTATCTTTTTGTGAATGAGCGTAGTTGACATCTCTTTCTCTTTAGAGATAAGCTATCACCATTCTAGCTACTTTGTGGTCTACAATATTCTACTATTTTATTCATTAATAGAAATTGGGTTTCATTGTACTTTTGTATCCTCTACTATATTTATATGTGTGTTTCATTTTGTTCTCAATATAATATGAATGAATGGTCTGGGGAAATATTCTCCTTGTTATTTCTCAATGCATGTCCTTGATGAGGTTCAGATATAGAGAGTTGTGTCTTGAGACAGTTTCACTTGGGAACAACTTCTCTCACTAACCCAGGAAACCCCCAAGAAACCTCCCATGGAAGAAGAAAAGAAAGATTATGGAGTAGGATATCCTTTCTAAATGTTTCTCAAGGAATCCCTCGTGTGATAGAGGAATGAGATGGTGGAAAATTTCACCCAGATCCTTCGACAACTACTTACGATAAGCGAGGAAACTTCAACAAGTAGCCATTTTAGAGGTGTGACGCCCTTCAAGGTACAAGTTAAATTTGATATACCTTTATTTGAAGGTCCGATAGATTAAAATGATTTGGAGTAATGGATGAATCTATTAGAGGGGTATTACTCTAGTAAAAAAAATTGACTCTGAAAAGATCACCTTAGTTATGCTTAAATCCCCTACCCATGTCAAAAATTGGTGGGAATTTTATTGGGATATACATAACAATGTGTAATACCCCAATTTTGAGTCCCATATGAAATAATGTATTTTGTTTATTTGATGAAAATCCGGAGTGCCAAAGCAACTAGAGAGGCCAATGTGTCTACGAAATGTAATGCTATGATCATTAATAATAATAAAATACATCCTTGGTAGTAAGACAGACAAGGACAAGAGTTATAGGGGGTTATGATTCCACGAGAGAGGGTTCTTAAGGGGCTAAGTCATTTTATCATATTTTACTTACCCATAATTTTTTTAATGGAGAGAAGGGGTTATATGAGCTTCTTGGGGGAAGGCCATGTGGTTCTTGATACCCAAGTAAATATATAAACCCATCTTGTGGATTGTTTGGGGCTTCTTCTTCTTCTTCTTCTTCTTATTCTTATTTTTCACTCACCATTTTCATTCATTATTCCCTTTTCATACTCTCCATTCTGTTCATTTTTTCACTCATTCATTCGTGTTATTGGAATGGGACCGTCGGGGTGAATTATTGAGGAGGAAGCCATTTTTTGGTGGTTGTAGTAGTGATTGGTGTGCTTCAGCCATGAATTTGTGCTTGCATTCCTAAGATGCATTGGAATGTCCTAAAATTTATTCACAAATGTGATTCCTGAGAGTCCCAACATGGATATTCTCGACCATATGCACTAGAGCTATGGAAGGAGGTGGCCAACCTGAGGGACTGCGTGGCAGAGAAGGGGGTCCATTCTATTGGTTTGTGCAAGTTGGAGAGAAGAGAGTTGGTGTACATTGGATTTTTGTGTGTTGAGGAACCTATGAGAGATTGAGTGCTGATTGGTTTGGGAAGCTTAGTGACACCTTTGAAATGTCCTTGTGGATTCATAGCCCTGGCTTGAGGGTGAAATTCTGTTGAGACTTGGAACAATAGTGTCTACGGTTGGGTGGAATGTCCTTGGTCTGCAACCAGTTGGTGAACCATTTTGATTAAGATAAATTCTCTCTGCCATGTGTTTCTCTATTGTATATTTATTTTCGATGTGTATTAATTATTGTCTCTGTGATTCGTATGTTATAACATGCATGCTTGCTTCTTATTGCTATGCATGGCATGTTTAAACATTCTTTATATTATAGAATGAATCTTTATTATCGCATGTGTTGTTATCATGTTTCTTTCATGCTTATTTAATAATTAAATGGTATCAAAATTCAAAAACAGTTTCAAACGAAGTTTTGAGGTAGTGTTCCTAGCTTGAGGGTGGTTGGGTACATTACATATTGGTATCAGAGCTTCTAGTTTAAGCATCGAACTGGTATGATATAGAACTGTTGAACATGATATTGTTATTAAGAAAGAATATGTCTTTGATATCCATAAGCTCAGGGAAAAGGAGTGCCTTAAGTAAGTTCTATTGGGATCAAATTCCCAAAAGATCAACTGTAGAAACACCTTCAGAAATGTGAGGAGAATCTGTTACAGTAGGGATGTTGGAAAATTAGTTGTCATTGATGTAAATCATGGCAAAGAGTATGCAAAAGAATGAGCAGGAGGAAATAAAATCTCAAGAGAAAGAGCATTGTAGAAATCATGCAGAAGCTAGAGCGCAATGAAGATAGAGATCCTTTGTACATGATCGTGAATCGTAACCATTAAATAGGGAGGTAGATAATCGAGATCCGTAAGATCTAATTGAGAAATTTCGGGTATAACCAGAGCCATCAGATCGAACTGATAGATCGTCCGTCATTGATCGAGGCCAAGTAAGAGATAACATAATTTTATGGACTCCAGAACATCACCATTTCGATGATTATTAGAGACAAGGTAGAGGCACAAAATCATGAAGTCATGAAACCTCGAAATCTCACCAACCATTAGGTCGAGGGAAGAATTTAGGAGTGATGTGGGTCATTAAATCAGGATTAGAAGGATAGCGTAAGTTTCGGGACTCCCAAACTTCGCTACGTCGACAATCACTAGAGAGTGGTAAAAGTTGTGAAGTGCCAAAGCCACGAAGTTCCAAAGCTACGAAGTGTCAAAGGGCCATGAAGTGTCGAAGCCATGAAGTGTAAAGACGAAGTTAAGAAATCACGCAGGTCGTCATATCTGGAGCAAAGGAATGTGGACTATCTTTTTGGTTGATGACATGTCTTATGCCACATGGTAGGGGTGCCATATGGGGAAACGTGTCACATGAATTTAGTTCCTTTTGGACCCCAATATGTCCATTTTTGAGTGACATGTGGCACACATACCATAGGTCCACATCACCATAGGTGACATCAACATGCCATGTCATCTCCAGGATTATGGCCTTCGAGAATGTCCAAATTCTTCTACCAGCAAAAGTGTTGAAGGCCGAAGTAACAAATTAACGTAGATCATTGGATCAAGGAGGAACTTTGGGTGAATTATCGACCATCAGATCGAGTTTAGTGGAAGGAAAGCATAAGAACTTCGATAGATATAACTCTGGGGGAGTTGAACAACTTGAGAGGCATAGTATATCAAAGTCCTTAAATAAATAAGAACCTTCCATATCAAAACTTGATTAAATCATAGTCGTTGGATTAAGAAAGTGGAAGGGTAGCGTAAGTGGAGGTGTTAACCAAAGGTAAGCGGTCATCACCACTCTATGACCACTTCGACAGGTATAACTCCAAAGGAGTTGAACACTTGAGAGTTGTAATATATCGGAGTCCTGGAGTGCCAAAGTCCTGAAATAAATAAGGACCGTTCATCTCAACACCTGATTAAGTCATGATCGTTGATTTCATTGAAGCCTCGAGATGAGCCAAGATCGTCCATTCAATGAGAGATGAAATCTCAACAGTTTGATCTACTAGTGGAGATAATATAAGTAATTTGGCGAAGTGTAATTCAAAAAGTATTACCCTGGAATAATGCAAGAATGTTGAAGCCCATAGAACCTGGCTCCAACACCGGTCTTATGATAAGGTAAAGGGGTTGATCAAATTCTCAAACCGTCACCCAATATAAAGGATGATCCGATGGTTTTGTTTTAATCAACTATTGAGACAAACGATTTTCACATCTCATCATGGTGGCATGTTACCATCTTGTCCACCGTGCATCTTAATCCTGGGATGACACGTCACCAAAGCAACTAACGGTCCAAATATAAAGATTGTAACCTACATAAAACTAATTATCAAGAAACTTCAATTTGCGCTACGGGTCGTTGCCGTTGGATCTTATCTTGATCATGATCAATGGTGTTGGTTTCATTTGATACTCCTGCATCAATGGGAGAATAAAGAAAAAAGCACTAAAGGAACATCGCTTAGAGTGGATAAGCTCGTGGTTTCGAGCCGCGGTCACAAGTAAAGTGGATTGAAGGAAGTGCCTATGAAAAATTTAAATTTTGTACCAGTTTAAAGATATTGTGGAATAATTTGACAATATTGGCACACAACCATTCCATTGCCGCTACAAGATCATGTTTGCACAAAAAACGTAAAAGTGACTTTTTTAGGAAGCCATAACTTTCAGCTTAGAGATCAGATTAGGGCATGGAAATAGTCATTAGAAATATGATTCATAGGAGAATAACATTAAATAGTTATAATTTGGAGAATGATGATATATTTATTCATGAATTGAGCATAAAGAGGACATGTAGAATTGTTTGTTTGTTTGTTTGTTTTTTTTTTTTTTTAAATATGCATAATTCTAACAAAATGGTTGCTTGCACATTTTGCAGAATTAGGGAGTATAGCAATATGATTTCAAGATAAGAATTCATATTCAAAAAATTAAGGAAGGAGAGGGAGCCTTCGATCATGATAAAGAAGCCAAAGGTCAAAATATCAGTGTTGGTAATGTAGAGACATAATCAAATGGGAACAAGAGTAGAGGGAACAAGAAACCTTAATAGAGACTGTGAGAAGCCTGAAAATAGAAGTGCAGAGTTACAAAGTATACAATGAGAGTTTGATGAGAGATAAAAAGTAGACATCACCCACCGCATTACTCAACGAGGAAGTTTATACATATGAATACTCTGTAAGCAGTCCATAAGTGTCTCATGTTAGGCACCAAAGAAGAAGGTGTGAATTGGACAGTTTGCAAGGAGAGTTGAGGAAATTTAAGTCACCATCCTTTGATAAATAAAGATAAAGGGAATATGATGTTTAATCATGGATGCTTGGACTCAAGAGGTATTTTCAATTTAATAACTACTCCTCAAACTTAGAAGAAAGAATTACCATATATCATTTACATGGGAAAGTTGTTATGTGGTGCGATCAGTTGAACCAAGTTGAGCACATTAATGATAGAAGGATCACTTGGAAGCAGTTCAAGAAATATTTTCAAAAGGATTACGTTTCATAGCACTTCTATGAAAAGAAGATGCAATATTTCTTTGAGCTAAGGTTGGGAAGCATGACCGTGAAAAAATATGAGAAGAGGTTCTTCAAATTTTTGAAGTATATTGTAGGATTGATCAAATATGAAAAAGTGAATATGCAGAGGTTTTTAAGTGGACTGCTATCCTTTTATAAAGATAATATTCAATATGATGAGCCCAGGACATTAACTGAGACCATTAGGAAGGCTAAGTATCTGTATGAGCAAGGAAAGGGAAGATAATCCATGCAGAAAACTTGGAAGGATAAGAAGAAGGAAAAATATGATCAGAGGAGGAAGGGGTTAAAAACTCCTTTCAATAGAAACAACCCTAATAAAAATCAACAAGATCAATTTGCTAAGGATGAATCCAAGAAATAGGATTCCTTGGGGAAAAGAGGAAGACTACCAATCCAATGTTGGGGGTGCAAGGAAAATCACTTATACAAGGATTGACCTCACACAGGAGATGAAGTGAAAACCATGCACAACATCCAAGAGGCTACAATAATGGAGGACATAGGAAAGATATATGCAACCTTAGAAGACCGACAATAAGAGTACCAATCCTATATGATCGAAGTGGAAGGTAATATCATAAATCATCATGGTGCTATTTTAATTGATTCAGGAGAAATTCATTGTTATATTGATCCTAAAATAGTGGATAGACTACATTTGGAGAAAGGTAAGCTAGGAAAGTCAAGTTTGGTTTAGCTAGCCACTGAAACCAAAAGAAGGATCAATGAGGCTGTTAGAAGTTGTCCAATAAATCTTAGTGGATTAAATATAGTTGTTGATATGAATATCATCCCATTAGGATCTTATGACATCCTAATTGGAATGGATTGGTTGCACCAACACGATGCCATCCTAGATTGTCATAATAAGACATTTACATGTCTTTATGAAGAAGGAAAATAGAGCACTATGAAAGTAATTCCAAGACCCATTTCTATAAGGGATATTTCAGCCTTACAACTGAAGAAATGTTTCAGGAAAGGATGTCAATTGTATGCAGCTCATGTGGAAGAGTCAGAAAATATAGAAGGGCCAAGCCTTGCATATTTTCTAGTATTGCAAGATTTTGAAGATGTATTTGAAGAAATACCAGGATTTTCACCAAAGAGGGAGATAGATTTCTTTATTGATTTAGTACCGGGATTTTCCCTAGTATCAAAAACACCTTACATAATGAGTACACTTGAATTGAAAGAATTACAAATGAATTTGGAAGAGTTGTTGAAGAAAGGGTACATACGTCCCAATGTTTCACTTTGGGGAGCACCAATACTCTCCGTTAAAAAGAAGGATGGAACATTGAGGATGTGTATAAACTTTAGACATATGAATAAAGCCACTGCGAAGAAAAAATAACCTCTACCCAAAATTGATGACCTCTTTTATCAACTAAGAGGAGAAAATACATTTTCAAAGATAGACTTGAGATCCAGATACCATCAGGTAAGAATCAAGGAAGAAGACATCAATAAGACAACCTTCATAACCAGGTTTGGACATTATGAGTTTGTAGTGATGCCATTTGGACTGACCAATGCACCAATTGTCTTTATGTGCTTAATGAATGACATATTCATAAATTATTTGGATAAGTTTGTCATTGTGTTCTTGGATGACAAACTTATTTATTGTAAGTCTGAGGAAGAGCATGAACATCACTTGAGGTTCATGTTACAAGTATCGAGGGAACATCATATTTATTCCAATATTTGTAAGTTTTCTTTTTACCAATACCAAATCCGTTATTTGGTCATATCATTTTAGAACAAGGTATAACAGTAGCTCCAGAAAAGATTGAAGCCATTAGAGGATGGCCAACACCCAAGAATGTTTCAGAAATCAGATCTTTTATGGGATTAGACGGATACTACATGAGCTTTACAGTAGGGTTCTCTAATATTTCTCATCCCATAACTTATTTTCAAAAGAAGGGAACCAAATTTGAATGGACAACGGAGTGTGAAGAGAATTCTAATTTGTTGAAAGAATTACTTACTAGTGCATCTATTTTATAGATTGTTGACCCAAATGATAATTTTGTGGTATGTACATATGCATGCAAGGAAGGACTTGGTGGATTCCTCACTCAAAATGGACATGCCATTGGTTATGAGTCTAGAAAACACAAATAACATAAGAGGAATTATTCCACACATGATTTGGAGCTTGTTTCCATAGTTTATGCATTGAAGATGTGGAGGCATTATCTCATGGGAAAAAGATTTGAATTAATGATAGAGCATAGTGGTCTGAAATATATTTTTGAACAACCAACTTTGAATGCTAGGAAAACAAGATGTCTATAATTTTTAAGTGAGTATGAATTTGACATCAAGCATATCAAGGGAAAAAAGAAGAAGTTGGTGATGCACTCAACAGAAGAGTACATCTCATGCATGGTACAATTGTTAGTATGCATCAATTGGATTTAAAGAGCACAATTTTATATGTTGTTGTTACAGATCAACATTTCCTACAGGTAAAAGAAATTTTACAACAAGAAAACATACAATAGAAAATTAAAGAGTATGAGATTAACGAAGATGAATTACTTATGCATAGCATAGAATTCATGTTCCTAGTTTCGAAGAACTTAGGAATTTGGTATTAAAATAAATGCATAACATTCCATATGTCGGACATCTTGGTTAACAAAAAAAAATTGCAGCAGTACGAAGAAAATTATTTTGGCTAAGAATGAAGCAGGATGTTATTGATTACATTTCCATATGTATGGAATGTTAGAGAGTAAAAGTTGAGCATAGACACCCAACGGGTTTGCTTCAACCGTTGTCAATTCCAAAGAAGAAATCTGAAGTGGTAACCATTGATTTTATAACTAAATTTCCCATGATAGTAAGACAACATGATTCCATAATGGTAGTTGTGGATAAATTGACAAAGGTTGTTCATTTTGTTCATGTGAAAATGAATCATATAAAAACTAATATTGTTGAAATTTACATGAGGGAAATTGCTAGGTTGCATAGGATACCCAAGGAAATTGTTTCAGACAGAGATACAAATTTTACTTCAAATTTCTAGAGGGGAGTTTTTAAAGGGTTTGGTGCAAGTATGAATTTTATCACAACATAGCATCCACGGTCAGATGGGAATACAGAGAGATTCAACCAAGTGATTGAAGACATGTTGAGAATGTATGTGATAAATAAACCATCTAAGTGGAAGATTACTTGCATTTGGTTGAGTTCACCTATAATAATGGCTATCAAGATTCATTGAAGATGGGCCCCTTTGATGATTTATATGGTAGAAAATGGAATATTCCAGTGACTTGGGAAAACCCATTAGACAAAGCAGTACTTGGGCCAAAATTGCTCAAGGACATGGAAGACCAGATGGTTAGAATTAAGAAGAATTATAGGCATCTCAAGATAGACATAAAATTTATGAAGATAAGAATAAGACAACTAGATAATTTAAAGTGTGGGAGCATGTTATTTTAAAAGTGAATCCCAAGAAAAGCTCATTGAAGTTGGGTAGTTGTACAAAGCTAGCAACCAGATTCTGTGGTCCATTTGAGATATTGGACAGAATAGGGCTAGTTGCATACATGTTTGCATTTCCTTTTTCCATGAATGTGCATAATGTATTTCATGTCTCTTTGTTGAAAAAATATATACATTATTTTAATCATGTTATTGATTGGAATTTGATTCAGGTAGAGCTAAACGAAGACATTCATGTCCAGTTAGTGTGCATATTGGACAAACAAGTCAAAATGCTTCGGAATAAAGTTACACAGCTGGTAAAAGTTCAATGGAACTACTACAGTCATGAAGATGCTACTTGGGAGCATGAATATGCCATGCAAACAGAGTACCCATGACTTTTTGAATAAATTTTTAAATTTTTATTTTTATTTTGTATATGCACTGAGGACAGTGCCAAAATAAAGGGGAGGGGAATATAATACCCTAGTTTTGAGTCTCCATATGAAATAATGTATTTTTTTATTTGATGAAATCTCAGAGTGCCCAAACAATTAAAGAGTCCAATGTGCCTAGGAAATGTAATGCTATGATCATTAATAATAATAAAATACATTGTTGGATGCAAAACAAACAAGGAAAAGAGTTATAGGGGGATATGATTCCGTGAGAGAGGGGGCTTAAGGGATAAGTCATTTTATCATATTTTATTTACCCATAATTTTTTTAATGGAGAGAAGGGGTTACATGAGCCTCTTGGGGGAAGGCCATGTGGTTCTTGATTTCCAAGTAAATATATAAACCCATCTTGTGGGATGTTTAGGGGTTCTTCTTCTTCTTCTTATTCTTCTTCTTCACTCACCCTGTTCATTCATTATTCCTTGTTCACACTCTCCATTCTATTCATTTTTTCACTCATTCATTCTTATTATTGGAATGGGACTCTAGGAGTGAATTATTGAGGAGGAAGTCGTTGTTTTTTGGATGTAGAAGTGACTTGTGTCCTTCAACCATGAATGTTTTATTTCATGCCTGAGATGCATTGGCATGTGCTAACATTTATTCACAGTTGTGAGTCCTGAGAGTCCCAACATGGGGATTCTTGACCAGATGTACTGGAGCCATGGAAGTTGGTGAACATACTGAGGGACTATGTGGCAGAGAAGGGGTTCCATTCTCTTGGGTTGTGAAGGATGGAGAAAAGAGAGATGGTGTAATTTGGATTTCTGTGTATTGAGGAACCTGTGAGAGCTTGAGTGATGACTGGTTTGGGAAGCTTAGTGACACCCCATAAGCTTCCTTGTGGATTCATAACCTTGACTCAGGGGTGATCTACTGTTGAGACTTGGAACAACAGTGTCTATGGTTGGGTGGAATGTCCTTGATCTACAGCCAGTTCGTGAACCATTTTGATTAAGATAAGTTCTCCCTGCCATGTGTTTTTTTGTTGTATATTTATTTTCATTGTGTATTAATTATTGTCTCTATGACTCATATGTTATAACATGCATGCTTGCTAGTTATTGTTATGTATGGAAAGTTTAAAAATTATTTATATTGTAGCATGAATCTTTATTATTTCTTGTGTTGTTATGATGTTTCTTTCATGCTTCTTTAATAATTAAATGGTATCAAAATTTGAAATCAATTTCGAGCATAGTTTTGAGGTATTGTGCCTGGCCCGAGGGTGGCTAGGTATGTTACATAGTTATAATTCTATGGAAATCAGGAGATGAACCACTTGGGATACCTTTGTTGATACCTAATGTATAAGAACAAGTTAAACAACATGGAATTCAAGAGGCTTCCTAAAATTGCTTCAAATTCTAGTCATAACCACCATCGACTCAACCGAGGATCGAATAAATATGCCTAGTCTTGGCTAAGCTATTAGGGAATCATGGAAGACACCATTTTGAAAAATAAGGATACTATTAAAAATATTATCAAATCACAATTTAAGGAGAAAATGTTGTATGATAAAGAGTTAGAGGAAAAACGAAAATTATGGTATTATAAGGACATAATCAACCCTAATATAGAAGATCAAAATTATATCTATGTTTTGACAAGTGTAAAGAAAAAAGTAATCATTTCCAAGATAAGAAAAAATTCTCACGAGCTCCATAGTGAAACTAGGCGTTGGTCAATTCCTAAAATGCCATGGGATGAAATAATGTGTCACCTTTGTGACACTAATAAGCTTAAAGATGAAAAACACTTTCTCTTAGATTTTCCAGCCTATCCCTAGATTAGATATCAATTTCAAAATATTTGTCACACTACCAAGCTTTTATTGACCAAAATTTGGTCACCTATTGTCTGAAATTGATCTTTTAAAGACTATGGTTAAGTTTATGCATGAGTTGGTTTACCATTTAGGAAATAAGAGAAGAAGAATATTTTAGTGAATGAATGTTGTATCCATCATAAATAATGCATAATAGAAAGTAAACATTAAAAAAAAACAATCCATAATGCCAAAGATTGATAATGGAGTTCGACACAAATTTTCCTACGTCTCTGGGCCTTTGTATTCATTGGGAGGCTTCTTATTAATCTTGAATGCTTAAAAAAAATACCAAGAAAGTCTTACATAACAACTCTTGGAACCACCTTTCAGATATGCAACTTCTGGACAGAAACAAACATCACCAATGGTTGCAACAGGTAATTCTAAGAATTTTAAGTATGGACTCGTTATGTTTGGCTCGAAATCTTGGGTTCTGGAGGCACTTTTCTATTCAGATACTCATATTCAAAAACATAAGTTGTATTCAGACTCCCCTCAAAATTCTGCAACTTTTGAGTATAAACTCGACCTACTTCTGAACAGGTCCTTAGGACCTCCCCTCGGTCCAAATCCCAATGTTGCACCCTGTAAGATCCATATAGTCTCAAACAACATGCCAAAATATCCCTTGTCTTGATTTCTATACCTGGCTAAATAAGCCAGACTCTGCCAAATTTAGTGACAATTAGCCAAAGTTAGTGGGATTTCGCCAAATTTGGAGGATTCCCACCAAATTTGGTGGTAACAACTAGATTTGGAGAAAACCCCCAAGCCACTTTGACCTTCCAGAAGGTTCCACATGGAGCCTCCTCATTAGGCCACATGTCACCTCATCATTGGCCCGAGCCACATCAACAGGCCATGTCAACCTGACCAGACAGTTTCCATGTCATCATCTGTACAATGCCATGTCATCGTCCGTAAAATGCCATGTCATCATCCATATAGTGCCATGTCATCGTCCATAAATCCACATTTCACCTCCATACAGTTCCACGTGTCACTTTTGTATAGTGCCATGTGTCACTTCTGTATAATTCTATGGGTCACTTTTTTACTTGTCTAAATCACCCCTAAAAATGCCAAAAATGAATAACATGTGGCATGCCCTAGTGCTGCCACATGTCATGATGATGTCATGATGATGTATGATTGACATCATCATGAAGTACTGCTAAGTTCATCTTCCACGTCTATTGTACGACCTTTGACCAGTTGACTTTGACCTTTGACTTTTTGTATGTTTGGGAAAAAGTTTAGAACACGATAATTTCGCATATGTTGTCCATTTTCAGAAAAAAAACATACTATCGGAATCAGGATGATGAGCCCTGTGAAATGGAGTTAGTTTCGTCTGATTCCGAGAAATTTGAAATTTTGTCCTTCCTGGATCCATTTTGGATCATTCCTCCCCACTAAGACCTTTTGGTCCTCCAAAAGGGTATTAACGAGTCATCAAGTGCAGGATAGGCCTCCCCACTTGTCCTTTGTCTTTAAAATCTGTCTTGGGCACCTACCGCATCATAATCAATTGCATAATAACCATGATAACTGAAAGCATATTGTTAGCCATTTGAACTCGTTCACATCTAACTGAATCCACTACCATCCATGTAGAAAACATTAGCATCGATAACATCAGAAATATGACTGAAAATGAACAAATATGTTTGACTTGCTTGGACGACATTAACTTATTTTGAAGCAAAGTATGATTGAACTCCCATCCTAAAACCATATCATGTTAATGCTTAATATCAACTGCTTTACTTGGCACAATTTTAAGTGTATTGCTTTCATAAGCTGCCTTCTTTAATTGTTTCATTGTTAGAAGAGATTGATTTTATTTTATATGATGAGCATGTACGATGTATTCTTCCCCTTCTTTAGTTAAGTGATATCGATTATGTCCCCTATAAAGAATTTATTTGCGATGATATAAATAAGGGCTACCTAATACCATTCCAAATGTTTATAGCGGAACCACATCACATGTTACTTCATCCACATACTTAGATGTAATTTCAAACTTTATGATACATTTCTTTGTTATGAGCAATTTGTGATCTTTGCTTATCCAATTAAGTGAATAGGGTTTGTGATGCATCTTATTGTTTAATCCCAATTTTTTAACCTCTACTTCTGAAATTAAGTTAGATTGAGATCCATTATCTATCAATGTATCGATCTTAGTACGTTTCATAATGAACCTTGTATGAAACAATTTACTTCTTGAATGAAAACCATCACCAATTTTACTTGTCAAACCAATTGTTGTAATATTAGACTCATCACCTGAATCTAATCCCAAGTTTGTTGGTCGTGTTGTTTTTGCAACTTTTTTCCTCCCTTTCCTTTCTTTGAACCACTTTGGTCTCTTCTCTAGGTGCAATTGCTAGCAATGCTCATCATCATTCCCTTCTTTCTGGCAATGCTTGCAAGAGAGCCTCTCTTCCTTCACTGTTGCTGAATTTTCTTTCTTCCCATTCCATTTTCCTTTTACATCTTTCTTTGAAGATGATTCCCCTAATACACTAACTCCAATTTTTCTTATTTCAATATATGTTGCTTGGACAGATACCTCATCAAGATCATTAAGTCCAAACATGAATATAATATTACGAATATAAGAAGACAAACCTCCTATATACTTCATAACATTTTCTTGTGTAGTTAATGGAACATCTAACATCAAATGTGTGTTACGAAATTCATCTGTATATTCTTGCACCGACTGTCCTTTCCTTAACTTAAGACTTTTCCATTCAATTAAATCATTTTCCTTATATCCCAATGGATAGAACTGTTTTCTAAGTGTGGAAATAAAATCATGCCATTATGGAAAAATCTTACCAACTTGATGAGTTCCATGTTGCATCTTACTTTGCCACCAAATGAGATTTGTGCCTTCAAGACGAAGCGATGCCAATCTGATTTTTGATGCCTCATCTTTGATTTGTTGCACATTACACTATACATCCATCTGTCTAACCCAATTATCAAGTTTCTTAGCATTAACTTTGCCATCATACATAGGTAAAACAAACTTTATATCAAGTTTAAGTAATGGCATATCAGGCTTATGTTAGTATTCGAACTTATACTTGAAGAAGAAGAAGATGGAGATGAAGGAGGTGAAGGAGGAGGTTTTGGAAGGTCCTTTCCTTCTTCAATTTTGACATGTTTTGAAGATTCTTCTTGAAAAGGTCTCTTCCATTCCAGGTAATCATCATACAACACTTTTACCATGTCCAACATGGTGAAGAAATTCTTTTGAAACTCTCTTTTGTTTTGAAAAAATCCTTCTTTCGATGCCATTTTCTCACCTTGATATGTCATCTTTTTTTATCCAATCTCAAGATCTCCTTCTACAAGCTCTCCATCACCACGACTTAGCTTTTCCTTGGTAATCATGCAAACTCAAAAAACCAATTGTCAACCTTCTTTGATACCACTTGATCCGAAATTGATATTTTAAATACTATGGTTAAGTTTATGCATGAGTTGATTTACCTTTTAGGAATTAAGAGAAGAAGAATATTTTAGTGAATGAATGTTGCAACCATCATAAAGAATGCAAAACAAAAAGTAAACATTAGGAAAAAAAAGCCATAGCTCCAAATATTGATAACGGAGTTCAACACAAATTTTCCTACGTCTCCGGGCCTTTGTATTCAATGGGAGTCTTCATATTAATCTTTAATGCTTAAAAACAATACCAAGAAAGGATTACATAACAACTCCTGAAACCACCTTTCAAATCTGCAACTTCTAGACATAAACATACATCACCAATGGTTGCAACAAGTAATTTTGAGACTTTTGAGTATGAAATCGGATATGCTTGGCTCGACATCTTGGGATCTAGATTCAATTGTCGGCTCGGCTACTCAGATGCAAAAAAAAAATCCATATTCAGACTCCTCTAGAAATTCTGCAACTTTTGAGTATAAAGTCGACCTACTTATGAAGAGGCCTTCGACACAAATCCCAATGCTACACCTTGTCAGATCCGTACAATCCATACAGTCTCAAAATAAGTGCCAAAAAATCCCTTGTTTCAATTTCCATGCCCATCTAAATTTTCGATACTCTGCCAAATTTAGCGACAGTTAGCCAAACTTAGCGGGATTTCAATAGATTGGGAGGATTCCAGCTAAATTTGGTGGTAATCGTCAGATTTTGCAGAAACTGCCGAACCACTTTGAACTTCCAGAAGGTTCCATGTGGTGCCTCCTCATTAGGCCATGTGTCACTGCATCATTGGGCAGAGCCACGTCAACATGCCCAATCAACTACCACATCATCATCCGTACAGTGCCACGTCATCATCCATACAGTTCCACATCATCATCCATAGAGTGCCATGTCATCATCTGTATAGTGCCATGTCATCTTCCATAACACCACATGTCACTTACGTACAGTGCAACATGTCACTTCCGTACAGTGCCACGTGTCACTTCCATACAGTGCCACATGTGAATTTTTTGTTGGTCCAAATCACCCCTGAAAATGCCAAAAATGACTGACATGTGGCACATCCTGCTGCTTCCATGTGTCATGCTAAAATGAGCATGACGTGTTTCTAACGTTATCTCCCATGTCAATTGTACAACCTTTGACTAGTTGACTTTGACCTTTGACGTTTTCCCTGTTTAGGAAAAAGTTCAGAACGTGATAACTTTCGCATATGGTGTCCATTTTCAGAAAAAAACATATTGAAGGAATATACACAATGAGACCTATGTAATGGATTTTGTTTCGTCTGATTCTGAGAAATTAAAATTTTTCCCTTCCTCGATCCATTTTGGATCACCTATATGTTCCCTCTCCTGGAATAATAAAAACAAATAATGATATAGGAAGATGAAATTTTTTGAACTCTTATAAGTTCACTACATCTCCCTTAGTCTCAAATTCACCCTGCATTTTTCGTATTGAAAATCCTAGTTCTTATGATCAAGATATCGAGGTTTAAAGTTTAAGTAGTGAAAAGGCGCTTCTTCAACGTGCAAAAAAGTTAAATTTTCTTAGAATTGAGAACTCTTGGAACCATGACTTGTTTTAGAATCATGTTTATTTCTTGGTACGCACCCTTCTTTACTTAGTTCATAAAATGTCTTCCGCTCATCCCACACTCAAAATTATTTTCGAAATCTCCACTCTCCTTATATCTCCTCTCCTCTCCTATTTTACAACTCTTCTATACTTAGATTTTATTTAGATTTATTTCCGTCACACATATCCTCTCTTCTTTCATAATCTACACTTAAAATTTTATCAACATCTCTCTCTCTATATACTTAAATTCACTTCACTTCACCCTTACTCACATTTTCTATACTTAAACTCTCTCATGGGGTTCATGGGTTGGCTAACCCTCACCTCACCTCACCTCACCCGCTCTCCCTCTCCACTCCCTTATCCCTTATCCTCCCATACTTAGCCATATTTAAAACTCTCATCCCACACCCCCTCACCCTCTCCACTCTCCCTATCCGTTATCCTCTCATACTTATCCATATTTCAAGCTATGGAAGGAACAAACTCGCAGACACACTTCCCCACCCCTTCCTCACCCCACAAATCCACAAGTCCATTGCCTACAAAATACCCTTCCCCGCCTCAACCTACATCACTCAATAACTCCTCTACCCCTATTTCTCCCACTTCACTCTACTTCCTACATTCCCCCCTCCCCCCTCCCCCCCCCTCACTTCCGACACCTACAAAATCCCCTCTCCTCTCACTTACACTCCCATTCACTCCCTCTTTCACCCTTATACATTAATCTTTTTTAAAATTTATTTAATTTCCAAACCAATAAGATCCTTCCACATGGAAACCTATGAAGAACATGACAACTGGAAGCATATGGATGGTTCCATATGGCCTCCCATTATTGAATGACCTAGCAACCTATGGAGGAGTGACATGTGGCATCTTACAACTTGCCCCACATGGCAGTTAACGAGTGGTGACACATG
>ML783500.1:1045108-1059405 GCA_009831015.1 Picea engelmannii | reverse complement strand
CGGAGGCACCTCTAATAAGAATTTAGATTTATTTGTTGAAGCTTTAAGAACCAGAAATGATTCCTAAGTTCAAGAATTTGGAATAAGTGTTTGCCAAGACTAGAATAGAATCAGTCTCCCTCTTAGTCTTCATCTTGTGTTCGAACATATCTTCTGAATTTCTCTTTTTATATATATGGTCCACAGTTTTCTTTATTACAAATGAACGATCTTCATCCTCTCAGAAATGTCTTCAGAAATGTCTTCCTTTATCTGTAAACTTGGATTTCTTATTTTCTTTATATACTCAACCGTTTAATTTATTAAAGTTAATAATAGTAGTGTGTTGATAAAAAAAAAATCCAATTTCAGCTCTAAAATCTGGATACAAAGTAGTGGATGAGATATTAAAACAGGATATTGTGTAATGATAATAAAATCTAAATAAACGTATTATAACCCTGCGTATCATTAAAAAAAAAACAGACTTTAAGTCCGTTATGTATATGCACTCAAATATTATGAGCCAACACTTCTATCCACAAAAGAAACTCTTAGTTAATAGAAAACGTTCCCTTTTTTTTTCCAACAGAAAAATTGAGCATTATATTAATATATAATTTGTTGATATGGCAAAAGCAGAGTTATTTGCATACAACCTTCAAAGTTCTTACAACCTTCAAACTGAGCATAACAGTCATGACTAAAACTGAGTCAATTGCATGACACCTTCGTATGGAAAAAAATATGTACTAGTCTGTTGTATTTTTTAGAATACGATCCATATGTAACAAAATGAATGGACTATAATTCTCACAATATGTTCTAAAAAAAAATATTGTCACATTTCAACTAATTAAATAGAAATACGACACTCTAAGATGACTAGATGTTAATAGAGGTTAAGAAAGAGAGTGGGACCCTCATATCCATCAACCCAGTGGTTATATGTGATTTTTCCTTCTTGCTTATGGAGTGCAATCTTAGAGAGTAAATCAGCATCCTTGTTGTGATCTCGATAGATATGTGTGAAGTTGATCTCCCTGAAGATGGTTTGTAGCTCTCTGATTTTGTCCTTCCAACCCAAAAGTGAAATAAACCTACAATTTTCATCTATGATTCAACTAGTCAATTATGATTTTGGAGTCAGCAAATATTTGTAAGGCTTCAAGGTTGAGTCGTGCTGCCAAGTTTAGTGTAGCCCAGACTCCGAGTAATTTTGCCCTGGTGTTGGTGCCTGGACCATAGTTGAAGGTCCATTTGTAATAATATTTTTTAGTTAACCTTAATATCCCCCCTACTCCACTCCGAAGACCATTTGACTGTGTTGCTCCATCAAACCAACCTGCAGGTGTGCCTCCTAGTAAGTGGATCTTGAATTTTTTTGCGATCACCACTTTTATTGTGGTTGTCGAGGTTGCAACAATTCTGAGTGTTTTATAAATGACTATGCCAACAGAAAGGTTCCCATTTTCAAATACTATCTTGTTTCTTTCCATCCAAACAAACCAACAAACCAAAGAATGAACGGTGAGGAAGTTTCTCTCTGTTTTGGCCCAATATTCATAACAAGTAGTTAGAGAGTTCCCTTCCCAAACAGAATTTATCTTTTGTTCAATTTTTATCCTATCCCAGACTTGTCTTGTAAAGGGACACATAATAAATAGATGCATTATTGTCTCTGATTCACTTGTACACAGTTGGCAAATATTAAGGCCTTCCTAGCCTTTATGTTGCAATATGTCCCAAGTAAGGATTTTATTTTCAATGGCTAGCCAGGTAAACTGTTTGATTTTTTGAGGTATGTTCCAGGACCACAGGTGTCTTTTTCAGCCACCTATAGTATTTTGCAAGAGTTTATTTTTTAATGCAGTATAGACATTTTTTACAGAGATGTGTCTCGATTTATCTCCCCTAGTCCACATAAGCTCATCCTCTATGTTTTGTAGTTGCACTCTAGATCACGAAAGCCCCTTGCAAAAGTCGTTCGATTCCAATGCCAAGTCACTAGTGAGCCCAATATCGTCACTGGTTTTCCAGCTGACTGATAAAAACCCAGTCCTGTAGGTACCTCGTGCTTGGTAAAAGTATCTAATATTATTAAATTTTAAAGAAGTTAAGAGTTGTGGAGATAAGAAAGAGAAATTTCCCAGGCCCAAGATGCAATCCTTACCAACAATTACCGAGTGTCCGGATCCCAGATTCCAACATAGCCAATGAGTAATCAAATTTACCGACTTCTTGAGATTTTTCCAATTCTGTGAGGTCGCTCTCGCTATGTTATTTATTATTCTGAACGAGGTGGCAACCAAAAAATGGGAGAGATATTTGTCTTTTATAACTGAATGCTAGATCCCCTCCTTCGTTAGCACACGCTAGAGTGAATTTGCAGCTAATGCTCTATTGAAATGAAAAATATTTCTAATGCCCCAGCCTCCCTTTTGTTTGGGTTTGGCTAGTGAGTCCCAATTGCATAAGTGAAGATGTTGTTTTTTGGTACAACTCGACCATATAAAGTTGTATTTTAACTTTCTAATCTTGTCTAGCACCGAGGCTAGAATCACTGCAAGTGCCATCCAAAAAACAGGTTGGCATTCGAGTACTTCTTTGATAAGAGTAAAGAGGCCTCCTAAGGAGAGCCATCGGTTGCACTAGTGACCAATTATTTTCTCGAACTTTTCTACTAGCCAAGTCCAATCTACTACCTTATAAGAATCATCTTTTAGATAGTAACCAAGATACTTAAATCCCTCAGAAAGATCTACGAAATTGTAGTGGAAGACTTCTTTAAAAAGTTCCAAGGAAGGTTCTTGAATGTGAGCATAGTGAAAGGTTGACTTTGTCTAGTTGATCTTCAGGCCCAAGGAACTACAGAAAGTGTTCAGAATGCCTTTTATTTCCTTCCATTCCTGTAAGGATTCATTTGTCATGATTAAAACACCATCAACAAAGAAAAGATGAAGGATTAAAACGTCATGATTAAAACGTTCCTAATCATACATAACTTCCTTTATATATTTTAGTTGCTTAACACATGAATATCCTGAAATATATTTATTTATTCACTAAAATTTTGTGAAAAGTATTGTAACGAAAGTAGAATTTTTTTTACAATAAAAGGAGCTAAAAATATTTTTTAAAACATTTTAGAATGAAATATATAATTATATTTAAAAAATATTATGTATTTCATATTTTGGTTGTTTGTAAGATAAGATTTGGTATTAATACTAACAGAGATTACATATAAACATACAAACAAGTTTATCAATTTTAGTGCCAGAGAGACTATGATATTCTTTGGGGCTAAGTCTCAAAAATCCAAAACTACCACCTTCCCTTGAGGGGAAACGAGGCCTTAACCAGATTCTAAATGTCATACTTAGCAAGGTTTTCAAATTCATTACTTAAAGTTGGCTTTGGAAGCCTAAAAAACATAAAAACAGTAAGAAAAACAGAGCAAGATGTCACTTGATATGGTGCAGGCTAGTGAGGTCCACTATAACAGGACCCTTAGCAGCGTGAGAAGAACCGGCCTCAACATAGTTACTAGATGGAGGGTTGGATTTTCCACCTTTTCGATTGGCTAACCAGGTTACAGCCTCCGACACATAATCAAATTGAATCTCCAATACTTCCTGCTTGCTTTTGAGGTGGCGAAAGTCTTGCTCCTTGGGGAGAATTCCTATGGCGACCAAAGTCTTGGTGTGCCAATATAACTCTTTGAAAAAAAATTGAGTTGCAAGACCTTGTGCATCCCAAATTTGGAATGAAGCTCCCCAATTGTTCCTCTACTTCCTCATCTTCCTTGAACCATCTCATTTGTCTAGCTTCATCCTCGAGCTCAGGCATTTTGGCTTTGTTCTCCTTAGGGATAGATTCCTCATACAATTTTGATGCATCGATGGTTTCTTTCACAACACAAGAGGGCTAAACAAAAGGGGGATGAGATGGCTTGTGGCCACTGGGAGCCATATTTAAAATGGAAATTGTGGGAGGAATACTAAAAACAAGGGCTTGGGAACCTATGTGAAAACAAAGAATAATGCAAATAGAGTTGGTAGGGAGACAATCAGGGTCTCTGTCTCTAAGACAAGCCCTGGAATTTTTAACCAAGCACTAGCAATAATTTGACTCAACATCAAAATCCCGACTATTCATTGTTGAGTGTGGGAGTATCTCGATCATAATGTAACTCTGGAAGCCTCCCTGTTAGGCAGCGAAAGAAAAAAAGAGCATAAACAACCAGAGCATCAACAAGCAAGATTAAACCGAGAACATCAATCACACAATTGACACAGTGATTTGTGTGGAAACCCAATACGAAAATAAACCACGGGCAATGATAATTGATATTCTTATTATTCAAGGGAGGACTACAATAGCCAACCCAGGCATATAACCATCCTCTCCTCTCATACACACAACACTCCATAGTATTGTTTCTTCCTCACACACTCTACACACATTGCACTCTCACTGATATGGGTATGCTCGTATATATAGCATCTCTCAAACAATTAGACTAATTGATTATAATTAGGTTCACTAGTTACACAATATGTTCACAAAAGAGTGCATGCATGTGCATTCTTAATATAGTTGCATGGAGGTGCATGTGATCGCATGGGAAATTTGTTGGCATGTTTCCAACAATCTCCACCTTGACAATAATTTACCTAATATATCATGCCCTTAAATAATTCATCACATTTCCTGCAAGCCAAGAGAATCCAAACACAATCACAACTCCACAACTTATCTACTAGTACTATTACGTGAACCTGCCTACACTATTCTCTCTAGTATGGACCATTCTTCCTCCATCAATAACATGTCTTATAAACCGATGCACTTGTCCCATTTTGATATGTTTTACCTTTAGTCAATGCACAACACTTTGACCACCACATAACACCACATCTTGTACCTATCCATACTTACCCAATAGATCTTTGCATTCTTTCAAGACATAACCTGAGGTTGATTTGCTCTCATCCAAATCTCATGAATCATAACCACATACTAAATCATTGCAACCATTGTAGGTGATACTTGTGATTTTGTGTTTGAAACACTCATTTTCATGCTCTTCAACTAGTTTTTCCATGTTTCTACTAACAACACCAACCACATGTGAAATGTTGACCATTTCCCATCGCAATCATTAAACTTCCTACTAGCACATAATACTTGATACATATAACCCTTTTATTCTTCATTAGTTAGGACATAAACCTAAAGAGAACTTACAATGGAAATCCAAAGGGATTTTACCAGTTTCACATTATTCATGCCAAATTTTCTAAGTATCTTCACCGCATAATTTTGTTGTGATAACCAAGCTTACAATATTTCCTGTCTTTGTCTATTTACATGCCCAAGATTTATTTTGTTGCTCCCAAATCCTTCATAACAACATCCTAACCAACTGAGCCAACCTGTTGATCTCAAACATGCTTGTGCTTGCAACAAGCATAACATATAACACCAAGATAATGAATATACCATAAACACCATGGTTATACTCACTTCTTGTAAAATTTGGCTCACCATGAAGGAATCAAACATTTTGTACCATTTTCTTAGCATGATTCAGGCCATACAATGATTCTTGAGTTTTCAAACAAATCTTCTGTTGCGATTATGAACTAGTCGTTCTGGTTGTTCCAATTTCATCCCCTTATCCAAAACACTCCATGTAAAATAGTTTTAACATCTAGTTGTATTAACGCAACTAGTGCTAACACACCATGAATAGAAACAATCTTTTGACAAGTGGTGAGAAATTTTCATGGAAATCAATGCCTTCCAAATACCCTTTTTCTACGAGTTATGCTTTGGACCTTTCATATTTTACTATTTATGATTTTATAAAAGGAGATTCATCAAACACTGCATTTATGTCCATGATGACTCTGTGGGTAGTAGGATCCCACAGTCTGCACCCCTTAACTTCATAACCATATCAGAGATCTACCTGTTTGATTTGGGTCTTACTTAGAATGCTAATAAAAACATAAGCATCATGACCAAATAATTTCACATTTGAGTAATCACCAAATGAACTGTTCATACCTCTTCTAGAATATTCCAGTCTTTTGCAACAGATGATGAACGAGTTACCAGATAGCACAACCACATCTGTCCAAAACTATTGTTGCAACTTGGCATTACTGAACATGCCTATTTGATCCCATCTTCCTTGTAATACTTTCCAAGTTCCATGGATATGAACCTACCTTCATCATATATTCTCAAACACTTGCTTGACTTGCCAACACATCAACCTTTCTACAGACCCACCTTTCTAACCTGGACACACTACTCCACCTCAAACTTTGCATTCGAACAAATTTGACCAAATCTGGCCAAGCCAACCCAAGTGAACCTTTGTCACTCACCTCCAGGGACTTCACAATGGAGTCTCAGTGCTCCACCTTAACATGAACATTCCCTTGACCAAATTTGACCAAGCCAACTAAGTAAGCATTCACTGCTTACCTCCAGGATCATTTACAATAGAGTTCACCAAGCCTTTTACAGGCTTCTTTACATGCAATCCATGGACACAATAACACGGGATACCCAAAAGACATGGACCCGAAAAACCACTTGCTTTGACCTAAATAAACAAATTTAACTCATTAACTCTTTCACCGAGTCAATGTTAACCCAACATAGATGCCCCCCCACATATTCAATCTACTTAAATCTGTGTTTATACTTTTCATAGGTGACCTGATAAACCAAGGGTATGCATGCCTATCCAGGTCTTATAGACATATGCCCATTTACATGCAATCAATAATTTTTACAACTCCAAAGTAAATACATTTTTTTTTTATTTCACGGTGACTCAACCATCACCGCCCTGCACCTTCTATGTGAACACGGGTGGTGAGATACAACAGAGAGACAAAACTTCATCAACCATACCTATAGTTGAATTTTCTTCTTTTGTGGAGTCCTCTTTTGATGCTTGTTGTCTTTTCCAACAATCCTTCTTGAGATGCCCAGATTTTCCACGAAACCAACATTATCCCTTACCCTTACTATCTTTTGACTTAGACCTGGTTGTACCTTTCTGATCTTTCCCTCCTTCTGTAGATCGACCTATGGCCACCATTGATTCTATTGTAGAGGTTTCCGTACTAGATCTTATCCTCATCTCCTCAGACCACAAAGCTCCCACAACAGTGTCATAATCAATGACATATGTTCAGTTAAATGACATAGTTGTGGCCAGATGTTGATTTAAATGACATAGTTGAGTTAAACGACATAGGGAGAGATGATCTCCAAAATTTCCGAAGACCAAAGTCTACGTGCTATTATTTGCACCTCCAATAGTAGTGATAGGCCAAAGAGTATCACCCTTGCAATGAATGTCTTCCACGAGTCGTACAACATGTACAACATGGATCTTAGTAACTCCCCTTCACAACACAGAATTAGTTGCTCATTCTATCTTCAGCGTGCCAGATCTTGTCCAATGGCTCTCTAAAACTCACACAGATCTGTTTGGCTCGGCTCACCTGCTCTGATATCCAGCCATCAGATTCTCTTTTCCTTCACTCTCAAATACTTCAACTATGGGATTTTCAGTACTTTGGTATGTTTGTCCTTACGTGTCAAAAATACATCCAAAAGTTTTTGCGTTCACAGTAGACCAATAGTTCTGATACCACTTGTTAGGCTGCAAAAGCAAAAAAGAGCATAAAACAGTTCATTCAAAGGTTCATGTGATGTCGATAAGACCTAAGTTGGTGTACTGACCTTTGAGATGGGTGACAAGTATCGTCTCATGTAAAAATAAAATAAAATAAAATAGTATAAATTTATTTTAGTTTCATTTTTTAAAATTTAGAAAAATTGTGATTTNTAACATTAGAATAAATTAACATAAATTTATTTTAATCTTTTAAGTGCAAATCTATTTTAGTTTCATTTTTTTTAAATTTACAAAAATTGATATTTATTTTTTTAAATCACTTCAAATCAAATCTTTATCTAAATAATACTAAATAGATAATTACAGATGAATGGATGAAGGATCTTGACTAATATGGGGGCATCTCCTAAAGTATACAGCACGCCACTCTTCTTGACCCGCCACTCCAGGCCATTGCCTGCTCCCAAATTCCAAATATTCAATCGCTAATGGCAAATTCTTTTAAAAATGGAAATATATAAATCAAAGAAATATAAAATTTTCAGGTTGACGTGGAAGATTACGTAGTCTATCGAATCCAGGAATATTTATATATGAAAATCTGCAAGTTGACTTACAAAATTAGATACTCGGTACCTGTTATTGTGAACAATATGCACTATGCACCATTATAAAACATATTCTAGGTAACACGTACACATCTGATGTATATACCATCGTATATATTCATTGAACATATATACTCATTGACTAGAGAACATCTCATCGCTCTAGACATTGTCAGTGAATTCATCTATATATATCTTTGTACGTGTAATATCGAGGGAAATATCTCATCACTGTAAATTGTCCGTGAATTACCAAGAATACTAGTCCAATTTAATATGAAATATGAGGACCAAAAATGAGTTTGTATAAAGTGAGAATAAAAATGAAACTAAACTCATGTATAACAGGCAGTCAATGCTAGTTGACTTAGATGGCAAAACTGGATGGCCTGCAATCCAAGATTAGAATCTATAAATGAAATATATGAAATTTATTGGAAATTTGAAAGGAATCCAAATTAATATGAAAACAAATCAATTTATATAAATGTTAAATTGCATTGATTTAGATGTCAAGATTAGATGAACTGCAATGCAAGATTAAAATCTATAAATGATTAGAATCTATAAATGAAATACATGACATTTATTTGAAATTTGAAAAAAATCCAAGTTAATACGAAAACAAATCAATTTACAAAAATATTAATCAAATTTCATATGTAGGTATGAAAACAAAAATGAAGAACTAATCCCAAATCTCACTTCTTTCAAATGATTCATAATTTTTCAAATTGAAAGGTCCATATTCCTATCGATAGCAGGGTGGGAGCATAAGAAGCATAGGAGCAAACACCAAAGATAAAGGTAAATCCAACCCGGGTAGAGGTAGAGATATGTAGCTCCTAATGCATTTGAAATAGAACCAGTCAATCACCTACAATCCAAGATTAGTAACAAATAGATCTATGGTTATAGAGTCCTTGTAATAGAAATTGAATGCTTGCATGCAAATGAAAACGAAACGAGAGGAAGCTGACTAAGCGAGGGGCCTAGTCTCCCTTCTTGTTTGATAGCTAGTTGCAAAGCAAAGCCACTGGGTGATCTATACCCAATCGATGGAAACTAAAAAGGGGCATGAGAGAGATGGTAACTCCTCTTCTCTTGACTTGATTGTACCATTTGGTTATACAATTTTTAGATTTTATGGGCTTTTATTTCTAGTTGTGATTTGTGATTTGGATTTGTGGATGAGTATGCAAATGGTCACTACAAGTTATTTACTATATTAATAAGTTAAGTTCATTGAATAAGATGACTGCAATTACCCTCTACAAAGAATATTTAGTGGCATCAATATCTTGTAAGACAATAAAAAATTATTAATAAAATTTTTTTAAATGTATTAAAAAAAAGTTAATTAAAAAAAAAATTAATACATGAGTTTTGATTACTTTGTAAAACTCATATAAACTAATAATCATTTAAAAATGGTGAAAACTAAATTTCTTAACAAAATCAGAAATTAATAAAAAATAAATAAGTATAAAATATTAGAAAAAAATAATACACATGAACAAGTATGGAACACTTCAACAAATTAATAAACATATATATATATGAGAAAGTAACATGAAATATGAATGTGGTTAAAGAAATTATAAGATATATGTATAAAAGAACATGATTGGATATGAACCTGAAAGAGAGTGACAATGTTTTTTTAGTTACATGAATCATATATAATGGATAAGAAAATATTATAATATGATGCATCATAGTATTATAATGTTATTTGATTTTTTTTTTTGTTTTTTTCCTCTTTAATTGTATATAATGGATAGGAAAATATTATAATATGATGCATTATAGTATTATTATAGTATAATTTTTTTTTTTTTTTGTTTTTTTCTCTTTAAATATTTTGATTTTAATTTTTTTTTAAATTTTTATATAAAATAATGAAGATTTTTTTAAGGTGTTAGAATGTGATATTAATTTTATAATTTATTTATCTTAAAAATTAGATTAAAAAATAAAATAAAGGAATATAAATTTATTTAAATTTTAATTATTTAAAACTTATAGAAATTGTGATTTAGATTTTTTTTTAATTTTTTTTTTTTAAATAAAATAAATTAATATAAATTTGTTTTAATTTTATTATTTAAGATGTATAAAAATTGTGATTTAGTTTTTTTATTATTTATTACTTATGAAAATTAGACTAAATCCATAAGTGAATTATAAGTAAGAAATATTTTAATTATTAAATTAATTATATTCAATTTTAAAATAATTAAACTAAATAAAATGTTAATTTAAATATACTTATGTTTTAATGGTAAAACTAATTCTACTTATGAATATTAAATTAAATCCATACTTAAATTAAAAGTAACAAATATTCTAAATATTAAATCAATTATATGTAATTCTAAAAATAATTAAACTAAACAAATTGAGCTTAAAATTTTTATTTAAACTTAGATATGAGAAAGTATCATTAAACATGATTGAAGAAATTATAAAATATGGACATAAAAAGGTGAAAATAAACTTAGATATAAGAAAGTATCATTGAACATGGTTGAAGAAATTATAAAATATGAACATAAAAAGGTGAAAATAAATTTTTGTTGTTACATGAATCATAATCATATATACTAATATGATGTATCATCATAATAGTACAATTTAACAATTTGATTTTTATTTAATATTTTTATTTTATTAATATTTTTTTTAATATATTATAATATGATATATCATAGTATTACAATTTTAATCATTTGATTTTGTTTTAATATTTTTATAATAAAATAAATCTCAATATTATAACTCATTTATCTTATCTTATATTATTATGTTTATATATTTAGAATAGAATTTAAATGATATAAAATATTCAAATTAAAATGTAGTTGATTAAAAAAAAATATTATGATTCTATAAATTTTAAAGTTTTTATTGCATTAAAAATGAATAATAGTAATCATTTATAATGTGTTGATCTAAAATATTGGTTTAAGGTTTTAAGGTCAATCTTATAAGGATATAAATCCCTTTTCAGAGGTGGTACTCCTCTTTGGTTGAAAGATTGGAAGATTATTTGTATGGTTTTACAATGAATGTAAATGGTGAATGCTAAAGAGAAAACCATGAGATATTTTCCAAGAAATATTATATATACAAATGTACAACCCTTATATATAATTATACAAATATACATTAGATCATTTAAAGAAAAGAAAAGATAAAGTGTGTTAACAGAGATTTGTGTCTATAAGGTTTTGGAGTCTCCATTCAACAAAAATTCTTTCTTTCTTGTGAGATATACTAAACTTGGAATCTGCTATTACTTTTGCAAGATGAAGAAATTAAAAAACAAGGGAGGACATGTCATCAAAGAACGTTTTAAGAGTGCATCATTAAAACTCAATGAAGAATATGATAGACACAATTTAACATCTCATGCTCAAAATATAAAGTTTTGAAAGATCATTAAAGTTATGCCCTAAAAAAACTCTTTGTAGATGAATAAATAACAATATCCTGCATGTGACAAATTTAACATTGTCAAAAAAAAGAAATTTGTCTCAACAACCTCAACAATCTCAATGAAAAATTGATAAACTGTAATTATGGCAATTTCCTTTATACAAGGAGGGATCTTGTTCCTCTAGACATAAAATTTTACAAGATGACTGAAGAAATTTGAGAAAGAACTCCTCAAACCTAAATCTTTCGTTTTGTCTAACAATACATGAAAGATTTGATGGAAAGAAATGTAAACAAGATGATGTAGAGAGACAAGCTTTAACAGGCCTGTCCAATGAATCTTGGAGAGATAGAACTTTGCTTCTTGAAGACTCTTCACCACTGTAGAAAATTTTGACTTCCAACCCCTTGATAATGCCTTGTCTTTCCATTTTATAATATGCTCTCAATGTTCTTGAAGTAGTTAATGTTTGTCTTTCTAGTTCTTTCCATGATTCGTTTTTGGATTGAAACACCTTTAATTAATATTTCATTTGATTCTCATTAATGAATTTTTTCATTGAACTTTGTGTATCCAAATAGGGCCCACTTATTCCTTCAATAAAGTTTATTTTCATTTTTTCCAATTTGACTTCCTTTAACAAAAAAAGAATGTATTTTAATTTTGTGAGTAAGATACTTTCCATTTCAACCATTGAAAACATTCTAGATTCAATATTCATCATCTCATATTTCCAACGAGTCCTCCTTAGAGAAATTTGGAGTTATGGAGCTCAAGATATGACCTTGGGAAGTTGGGGTTCCGAGCAAATCTATCCTCAAATCATAAAAATAAATTTGACTATTCTTTCAATTTATAATAACATCATGGCCAATTTCATCCCTTGAAACCTACTTCATCATCTTCCTCATTGAATTAACTTTCCAATGAGGTATGGTTTTCCCAAATCCAATTCTCTGATCTCAAGTTATGGCTTTCATAAATTCATCGCTCAACAGTCGTTCATTTAACTCATGAGTTAATCTTAACCCTTGATCTAATTTATTCCACTCCATATTAGCTCAGCATACAAACTCAGATTTTGAATATCAAGGGAAAGATCTCATCGCTGTAGATTGTCCATGAATTACCAAGAATACTAGTCCAATTTAATAGAAATTGTGATTTAGATTTTTATTTTTATTTTTTTTAATAAAATAAATTAATATAGATCTGTTTTAATTTTATTATTTAAGATGTATAAAAATTGTGATTTAGTTTTTTTATTATTTTTTCTTCTTATTTACTACTTATGAAGATTAGACTAAATCCATACTTGAATTATAAATAAGAAATATTTTAATTATTAAATTAATTATACTCAATTTTAAAAATAATTAAACTAAACAAAATATTAATTTAAATATATTTATGTTTTAATGGTAAAACTAATTCTACTTATGAAAATTAAATTAAATCCATACTTAAATTAAAAATAACAAATATTCTAAATATTAAATCAATTATATGTAATTCTAAAAATAATTAAACTAAATAAATTGAACTTTTAGAAATTATTAAACTTAGATATGAGAAGGTATCATTGGACATGGTTAAAGAAATTATAAGATATGGACATGAAAAAGGTGAAAATAATTTTGTGTTGTTACATTAATCATAATCATATATTATAATATTATGTATCATAGTAGTACAATTTAACAATTTGATTTGTATTTAATATTTTTATATTATTAATATATTATAATATGATATATCATAATATTACAATTTAATCATTTGATTTTTTTTTAATATTTTTATACTAAAATAAATCTCAATATTATAACTTATTTATCTTATATTATATTATGATTATATATTTAGAATAGAATTTAAATGATATAAAATATTCAAATTAAGTAGTTGATTAAAAAAAAAACATTATGATTCTATAAATTTTAAAGCTTTTATTGCATTAAAAATGAATAATAGTAATCATTTATAATGTGTTGATCTAAAAGATTGGTTTAAGGTTTTAAGGTTAATCTCACAAGGATATAAATCCCCCTTCGTTTTTAGAGAGGTGGTACTCCTCTTTGGTTGAAAGATTGGAAGATTATTTGTATGGTTTTACAATGAATGTAAATGGTGAATGCTAAAGAGAAAACCCTGAGATATCTTCCAAGAAAAATTATATATACAAATGTACAACCCTTCTATATAATTATACAAATATACATCAGATCATTTAAAGAAAAGATAATATAAAGTGTGTTAACTGAAATTTGTGTCTATAAGGTTTTGGAGTCTCCATTCAACAAACATTCTTTCTTTCTTGTCGGATATACTAAACTTGGAATCTGATGTTACTTTTGCAAGATGAAGAAATTAAAAAACAAGGAAGGACATGTCATCAAAGAATGTTTTAAGAGTGCATCATTAAAACTCAATAAAGAATATGATAGACACACTTTAATATCTCATGCTCAAAATATCAAGTTTTGAAAGATCAATAAAGTTATTCCCTGAAACAACTCTCTGTAGATGAATAAATAACAATATCCCGCATGTGACAAATTTAACATTGTCAGAAAAAAGAAAGTTGTCTCAA
>ML783500.1:1002966-1018857 GCA_009831015.1 Picea engelmannii | reverse complement strand
ACCAATCTCCCTTGATGAATTAGATACAACAAACTTTAGTATAGATATTGGGAAATCTCCTAGTGTGGATGGATTTACATCAAACTTCTTTCATAACTATTGGTCGATTATCAAATTGGATGTTTGGGCTCTTCTCTAGGAATATCAAAGGATTTTGGGGGTTCTCCCTAATCTAAATTCCACCTTCCTTGCCTCGATTCCTAAAGAGGAAAAGACAACTTATCCTAACAAATTCCAACCCATATCCCTCTGTAATGTTGTATATAAAATAATTTCCAAAGTCATTTATTTACATCTTAAACTTCTCCTTCCTATCCTCATAGATCCTAAACAATATGGATATGTTGAAGGTTTCCAAATACTAGACATCATCATCATTTCCCATGTATCCCATTTCTTCAAAACCTCAGAAACCCCAGGCATGGACATCAAATTGGACATGTCCAAGGATTTTGATAAGCTCAGTTGGAAATATATTCAAGAAATTCTAAAGGCATTTGGATTCCACCATGCATGCATCCAATGGATCTTAGCTCTCATATCCTCTTCCTTCTTTTGTCTCTTTATCAATGGCTCTCTTTCCCCCCCTTCCCGACCCTCCTGTGGTATTCATTAAGGAGACCCCCTCTCCCATTTTATCTTCATTCTTATGGTGTAAGGTGTTGGCATGTTTACAAGAAGAATGTTCTTGTCATTGATGGGAAGAACAACAGAGAACCAAGCCTCAAGAGCAAAGAAGAAGAGAAAGATCAGAAGATATAGAGGTTTCCATAAGTACACATGAGCTCAAAGAAACGGACTCGCGGGAGGAGGAAAGGTCGAGAGCCGTGAACACTTAGAAAGCCTTCTAAACTTAGAGGGATCAGAAGCTCAGGAGAAAGAGAGACAGTTGTCATTGAATCACTAATCCAAAGGACCAACAACCGTCAGATTGAATTAATGAAGGATAGGATAAGTGGGGAAAAATGATCGAGAATTCGATCGTCTGAATTTTCGTCAGCTGTCGTATTTATTTACGTGGAAGGACAGGATAAGCAAGGGATCAGATATGAGATCTCGATCACCCAAACTTATGTCAGTCGTCAGATCGAAATAAGTGGAAGGATAGGATAAGTTAGAAGGCGTGCTAATCTCAGTGGAGGATAATCAGGCACTCAGATCTATAGTCAACAGGGCATATCGGACCACCCCCAAGATTTCTATCTTTAACCATGGGGGGGGTGGTCCAAGTTGGTGGTATTTATCATGTGGGACCCTCATACATGTCACCTTCTTTTCAAATTGGACCCCCCTCACTCATTACCACTTACTGCCTAACCCCCCCTCCGATAAAACCACCAAACCACTCATACATACCACCTCCTCACTCTGACGTCACACTCCACTACTGCGCTCTGCCTCCACCGCCACTACACTGCCTACACGTCTCACCCACGTCAGCAGACCACCTCAACAGGGACATGTGGAAGACCACGTCAGCAAGTACACATGACATAATCAGATGATGACAAGTGTCAAGAGGAAACTGGCTTGTGCCATGCCAACAAGTGACGTAAGAAAGATACGTCACTATGGGAGATTTACTTCGGAAGGTTCATCACCAACAAATGTCAAAAGTCCCAAAGTCCCAAAGGATGAAGGTCCAAATTCGCTCTCAGTCGTCTGATCTGAATATCACTTCGGGTGCATTCTCAACCGCTGATCTAGTTAAGTGGAAGGGAAATGTAAGTGGAAGTGTTAACTAATAGCAAGCAGTCTCCACCGCCTATGACTTATTGAACATGTGACCACTCCGAAGAAGAATGAAACAATGATCATCCTAAATTCCTGAAGAGTTGAAGGAGCTAAGGACCATAGATCTACAGGAGGACACACATCAACGGATCGTGTACTCTGGGTGAAATGCTTCGGGAGAAAGAAAGTATAGAGGATTTGAATCACCCGAAGGCCGAAGTCTCGAAGTAAACGAGGACCATTGATTTAAGGACACGTGGCAGGAATCTGTGGACTCCGGCTAAAAGTGTTCTGCGAGAGTGTGAAGGTTGAGAATTGAAATTGTTGAAGCTTGGAGTAGTGAAGAAGATCTTGACCATTGATCAAGAAAGGGAACACATGACTATTGATCTAGTTGAGAGGTAAAATCCTTGAAGTAAAGGTAGATTCGTCAATTAAGGAGGATGGGTGTCTACAGATCACCAACTCCAGAAGATTGTCGTATAAAAGAAACGAGAGTTTGAGAATTGAAAGTACCAAAGGTCGAACTCGTGGAGGAGATCTTGACCATAGATTCAGGGAGATAGGTGTCAATAGATCTTCCACTCTGAAATATTTCCATATGGGAAAAGAAATATTTGAGAGTTGAAACTCCCAAAGACCAGAAGGCTGGAATCAATCACAACCGTTAATTTAAGAAGGTTAGATCTGATCCGTCATTTTAGGAGCACCGTCAAGATTGTGAGATCGATGGTCCCGTCACATTGCGGGGATTGAAGGTGCACAAACTTTACAATGTTAAAGGAAGGATGCAATCAAAACCATGGTTTTGGAGAAAAGACACGTGGAGATCTGTAGTGAATTGTGGGGAAAAAAGAGGGTTTCCCCCAAACCACCTTTGGACGCGCCTGCAATCGCATGGTCACATGAGATCTTCACCCAAGGTCATATCACGAATTGGAGCTAGCGCTCACTAGACCGAGATCGGGAACCACCTTTTGAATAAGTGTTTGGTCACCGTCGGTGGTCACGTGAAGGAAGGGGCTTAGAAGCCAAGGAAGCCAAAACTGATTGACTGTAACTACCAGAGAATACGAAGAGTTATGACTGCCATAGAAGCCAGATAATCTTAGGATAACGCTCACTAATGAAGAACATATTTAGAATAATTGCCAGGGAAGATGAAGAGTTCGATGATGATCAGGAAGAGGACTTGATGTGAGAAAGACATGCAGAACAGAAAAGAGAGCATGTTTTTTCGATAGTGATGCATGTGGGCAGGATGAGAGAGAGTGCATAATCTGAAGGGGAGATCTGTGGCAAAGTAAAGAGCATGTATAGGCAACACAAATTATAAAAGGAAGAGGTAACACAGAGTATAAAAGTCAAAAGAGAAGTTGAACAGTGGGTGTGTTGAACGTAGGAGGAAAAAGAGTAGAACATAGAAGTTGAATGATGTAGAAGCAGAACAGAGTATAGAATATGAAGAAGGAAGAGGAGACAAGGAGTTGTAACAGACCATATCAGAGACAGTGTAAGTAAATTTTTGTAAGATTCAGTCAGGGTGGTAGGGTGGTGCTAGGGAGGATTGCAGTCCTCTAAATTCTAGTTTGTGCTAGAAGATATTCTAGGAGTTGGTTCTTCCATCTAGTGGGTGCTAGAGAAACCTGGGAGTTGGTGCTTCCATCTAGTTGGTGCTAGAGAAATATGAGAGTTGGTTCTCTCTTCAATTTGTAGCTTTCTATCAGAGGTTGTAGCCTCACATTTGAGTTGGAGCTTAAAGACTGTGATGTACATGAAAGTTGGAGCTTGATTGACATCCTAAGAAGAAGAGGTTTTCACCCTTATGGGTTTCCTTTGGAAAATCGGTGTCTCTGTGTAGTCTATGTGATTAATCATTGTATATCTATGAATGTTAAGTTATCAGAAACACATTAAATAATAATCTAGAAAGAATAAAAAAAAAGGAAAAAGTTTCAAGCTTATATACATAGGTGATTCACCCCCCCCCCTCTCAGTTATATTTCCAACAATTGGTATCAGATTCGGTGCTTTTGATCAAAGGTAGATCCATAAGCTTGAACATGACTAGTCATGATGGAAGTTCAACTAATAGACCCCCTCTATTTGATGGAACAAACTTTGCCTTTTGGAAAATAAGGATGAGAACAAATTTAATGTCTTTGGGTGTTGATGTTTGGGATGTCAAAGAGTTTCACATCTTCAGAGAAACCACTTCAAATTGTTCATATAGATTTGTGTGGACCATCGTGAAAGGAAGGTACTGGAGGAGAACGCTACTTTATGCTAGTCATTGATGCCTTCTCCAGACTTACGTGGGTTTCCTTTCCGAGGGAAAAATATGATGCATTTGAGAATTTAAAAAAGTTTAAGGTGTTAGATGAGAATCAGACAAGAAGGAAGTTAAAGGAAATTCGCTCAGACATGGGAGGAGATTTTATGTCAGGAGACTTCAAAGAATTATGTGACAAACCTGGAATTAAAAGAGAATATACTATTCTAGGTACTCCTCAACAAAATGGAGTTTTAGAACGCCAAAATAGATCAGTTCAGTAGATGACAAGGGCTATGATGAGTGAAAGGGACATTTCACAAACCTTATGGGTGGAGGTTGTTCACATGGTTGTTCATATTCTAAACAAAGCGCATCTAAGGATGAACAATTATAAAACTCCATATGAGTTGTGGTTTGGTTGACCTGCATCAATCAAGCACTTCAAAGTATTTGGAAGTAAATGCTACATCAAGAATAATGATGATCATCTAGGAAAAATTGATAGTAAAGTTGATGAAGGTATCTTCTTAGGATATGGAATGAACAATAAAGGATACAGATGCTTTAACAAAAGAATGCATAAATTAGTAGAATGTGCTGATGTTCGAAATGATGAAGAAGATCCTATAAAAGATCAACAAAGAATAAGAACTAAGCCAAATGAAAATGATGATGAGAATAATGAAGATAAAGAACAACAAATCTCAGAGTCAGAAGAATATGATGAATCATGTGGTGAAGAGACACCCATACAAGAAGAGTCAGGACAACAATCAACATCAATTCCTTCCTCCAGAATTACTCAAAACAATCATCCTTAAAGTCAAGATAATTGGTGAGAAAGAAAAAGGTGTACAAACCAGGAGAAGGATAATCAAAGACATCTAGCAATAACATATAGCCTTCATATCCATGGTGGAACCTAAAAATTGTAATGAAGACGTAAATTGGTTAAAATCAATGAATGAGGAACTGGACCAGATTGAAAATAATGACACTTGGGAACTCGTTCCTAGGCCAACAAATAAAAATGTAATAGGATCCAAATGGGTCTACAAAAACAAGATGAATGAGCAAGGAAATATTGTAAGAAATAAGGCTAGATTGTTTTTCAAAGGATATGCTCAAATAGAAGGACTGGATTTTGATGAAACATTTGCACTCGTAGCAAGATTAGAAGCTATTAGAATGTTTCTCGCCTATGTGTTTCATAAACAATTTAAAGTCTATCAAATGAATGTCTAGTCAGATTTTCTAAATGGACATATAAAAGAAGAAAGCCTTATATGGGTTGAAAGAAGCTCCTCGTGCCTAGTATTACAGACTGGATAAGTATCTTCAAGACAAAGGGTTCAAGAGAGGAACACTTCACAACAATCTATATATCAAAACAGAGGGTAATGATTTCCTCATTGTGTTGGTATTTGTAGATGACATCATCTTTGGAAGCAATAATTCTTCATTGGTACAATGGTTTTCTTTCGCCATGCAATCTGAATTTGAAATGTCTATGATAGGGGAACTGTCATTCTTTCTTGGTCTGCAAATTACTCAGAGGTATGAAGGAATATTTCTCTCTCAGGAGAAATATCTAAGAGAAATGTTGAAAAGGTTTCAAATGGAATATTCTACACCTATGAGCACACCTATGGTCACTAGATCTAATTTAAGAAAGGATGATGACTCGCCTGATGTTGATCAGAGTTCATATACGTCTATGATAGGAAGCCTATTGTACATCAAAGCATCTCGTCAAAGAACAATGCATGTTGTTGGAATGGTAGGAAGGTATCAGGCTACACCTAAACATATTCATCTGTTAGTTGTCAAAATAATATTCAGATACTTGAAAGGAACAATGAACTATGGCTTATGGTATCCTAAGAATCAAAATTTTCAACTATCATTCTATTCATATGTTGATTGGGCTAATTGTGTGGATGAAAGGAAAAGAACGAGTGGAGGTCCATTCTTTTTAGGAGATTCTCTTGTAGCATGGTTCAGCAAGAAGCAAGGTTCCATTTCCTTATCGACCATAGAAGTTGAATTCATTGCATCTTCCACTTGCTGTACCCAAGTATTATGGATGATTCAGACACTTGCACACTTGGAGATTGTTGATATCGTCACTAAACTGCTTGCAAAATCTCAGTTTGAATATCTACGGTAGACGTTGGGTGTGACCCTGTTATCAAGTTAAAATAGTCTATCTGATCAAGGGGAGAGTGCTCCTAGTATATCTGATCAGGGGGAGCACAAATTCACTCTCCATTTTGTTTGACATTGATGTCAAAGGGGGAGAAAAAGGTGTTGTCTGTATGCTACAGTTGGAGGTCTAAGAAGAATAGTGCAGCTTTTCAGGGTTTCCATCAATGCCAAAGGGGGATATTGTTGGCATGTTTATAGGAAGAATGTGATTTTCATTGATGGAAAGAATAGTAGCGAACCAAACCTCGAGAGCGCAGAATATGAGAAAGATAATAAGAGATAGAAGTTTCCAGAAGTACAGACGAGGTCCAAGAGACCCGTGAACACTTATAAAGCCTTCTAAATTCGGAGAGATCAAAAGATCAAGAGGAAGAGCGATAGTTGTCGTTGGATCACTGATCCATAGGACCAACAATCATCAGATTAAATTAATGAAGGAAGGATAATTAGGGGAAAACGATTGAGAATTCGATCATTCGAATTTCCATCAGCCGTCAGATTTATTTAAGTGGAAGGACATGATACGAAAGGGATGAGATTTGAGATCTCGATCACCCGAATTTTCGTCAACCGTCGGATCGAAATAAGTGGAAGGACAGGATAAGTTAGAAGGAATGTTAATCTCAACAGCCGATAATCGGGCACTCAGATCTACAGTCAACAGAGCATATGGGACCCCCCCGAGTTTTCTTCCTTTAACCATGGGGGGGGGTATTAGTTGGTGGTATTTCTCATGTGGGACTCTCATATGTGTCACCTTCTTGTCATCTAGGACCCCCCTCACTCATTACCACTTACCACCTAACCCCCCCTCCGAGAAAACCACCAAACCACTCATACATACCACCTTCGCACTCCGACGTCAATCTCCACTACCCTCTACACATCACACTCCACTACCGCGCTCTTCCTCCACCTCCACTACACTGCCTACACATATTAACCACATCACCAGACCACCTCAGTAAGGACATGTGGAAGACCACATCATCAAGTACACATGGCATAATCAGATGATGACAAGTGTCAAGAGGAAATTGGCTTGTGCCATCTCAACAAGTGATGTAAGCAAGCTATGTCACTACGGTAGATTTACTTCGGAATGTTCGTCACCAACAAATGTCAAAAGTCCTGAAGGATGAAGGTCCGAAATTGCTCTGAGCCTTCAGATCTGAATATCACTTCGGGTGCATTCGCAACAGTTGGTCTAGTTCAGTCGAAGGAAAGAGTAAGTGGAAGTGTTAATCGACAACAAGCGGTCTCCACTGCCTATGACTTATTCAGAAGCTGACCACTCTAGAGGAGAATGAAGCATTGATCATCCTAAAGTCCCAAAGAGCCGAAGGAGATGAGGATCATCGATCTGTAGGAGGACACACGTCAACAGATCATGTACTCTGGGTGAAACGGTCTGGGAGAAATCAAGTGTATAGGAGTTTAATCTTCCGAAGTAAACGAGGACCGTTGATTTGAGGAGGACACATGGGAAAAATCTGTGGACTCCAACTAAAATTGTTCTATGAGAGTGTGAAGGTTGAGAATTGAAATCGTCGAAGCCTAGAGTAGCGAAGAAGATCTCGACCATTGATCGAGAAAGGGGACACATGACCATTGATCTAGTTGAGCGCTAAAATCCTCCAAGTAAGGGCAAAGTCGTCGATTAAGGAGGACATGTGTCTTCATATCACCAACTCTGAAAGATTGTCGTATGGAACAAACGAGAGTTTAAGAATTGAAAGTCCCAAAGGCTAGACTCGCGGAGGGGATCCTGACCATAGTTTTAGGGAGACAGGTGTCAATAGATCTTCCACTCCAGAACATTGTCATATGGGAAAAGTGAGATTTTAGAGTTGAAACTCCCGAAGACCGGAAGGCCAGAATCAATCACAGCCATTGATTTAAGAAGGTTAGATCTGATCCTTCAGTTTAGGAGCACCGTCAATATTTTGAGATCGATGGTCCCATCGCATTGCAAGGATTGAAGGTGCGTGAAATTTACAATGTTGAAGGTGGGTCACAATCAAAACCATGATTTTGGAGAAAGAACACGTAGGTGCCAAAAATGAATGACTATAACTACTAGAGAATACGAAGAGTTATGACTTCCATAGAAGCCAGATAATCTCAAGATAATGCCCGCTAATGATGAACAGATTTAGAATAACTACCAGGGAAGATGAATATTTTGATGATGATTAGGGAGAGGATTCGATTTGAGAAAGATATGCACAATAGAAAAGAGAGCGTGCTTTTTTGATAGTTATGCATGTGGGCAGGATGAGACATAGTGCATAATCTGAAGGGGAGATCCATGGCACAGTAAAGAGCATGTAGAGGAAGCACAGAGTATAAAAGGAAGAAGATAAGTTGAATAGCGGCTGTGTTGAGCGTAGGAGGAAAAATAGAAGAGCATAGAAGTTGAACGATGAAGAAGCAAAACATAGTATAGAAGCTGAAGAAGGCAGAGGAGACAAGGATTTGTAGCAAATCATATCAAAGACAGAGAAATTAAGTAAAGTTTTGTAAGATTCATTTAGGGTGGTAGGTGGTGCTAGGGAGGATTGCAGTCCTCTAAATTATAGTTGGTGCTAGAAGATATTCCGAGAGTTGGTGCTTCCATCTATTGGGTTCTAGAGAAACCTAGGAGTTGGTGCTTCCATATAGATGGTGCTAGAGAAATCTAAGAGTTGGTGATCTCTGCGATTTGTAGCTTTCTATTAGAGGTTGTAGCCTCATATTTGAGTTGGAGCTCAAATACTGTGATGTACATGAAAGTTGGAGCTTGATTGACATCCTAAGAAGAACATGTTTTCACCCTTATGGGTTTCGTCAGGAAAATCAGTGTCTCTGTCTATTCTGTGTGATTGATCATTGTATATCTATGGATTTTAAGTTATCAACAACACATTAAATAATAATCTAGAAAGAATCAAAAAAAGGGAAGAAATTTCAAGCTTATATACATAACCGATTCACCCCCCCTCTCAGTTATATTTCCAACAGAAGGATTAGGCCACAGCCTCAAAGCATCCACTGAAAATAAAAACTCCAATATCTGTCAGTACATAGATCATATGATCCTCTAGCCCACAACCAATTTGTGGATGACACCTTGCTCATGGGTATCCCATCTACAAAGGAGGCAAGATTCTTTATATTAGTTCTTGATAAACTCATGGAAGCCTATGGAAATTCCATTAATCAACTAAAATATCATATCTTCTTCTTCAACACTCCTTGTTCTATTCAATTTCATGTCTCCTACATCATAGGCTTTCCTAGGAGTTCCCATCTGTCCAAATATCTGGGCGTACCCCTGTCGACTTCATGGATTCATAGTATCTCTTGAAAATATCTTCTCTCTCATCTTAGTAAGAATTTATCCAGTTGGAATTTTCACCCTATTAACTTTGCAATACTCCTAATCCTTCTCAAATATGCTCTTCATTATATATGGCTCTACCTTTTCTCGGTCCTGGCGTCCCCAAAAATAATTTTAAGTGTTGTAAGAGGTCTACAAAGAAATTTCTCATGGAAGAGAGCCCAAGCTTAAAAAAATGGGCCCTTGTGGAATGCAATACATTATTCTTACCCAATATTCATGGAGGGTTAGGACTACAAGATCCCGAAATTATTTCCAACACACTTGGAGAAAAACTTTGATGGAAATGGATTCAACAAAAAGGAAAACTCTGGATTATACTCTCGAAACAAAAATATGTTGGTCAGTTTAGCTTAGTGGGAATCATCTGAATGATGAATCCTACTTTGGGCTCTCTGATCTGGAACTTGACATGTTAAAACAGATGGATGATACAAGAACATAGTTTTTGGAAAATAAGAAATCGACATTCAACTCTCTTTTTTGAATATTATTGGCAACAACTACCATCCATTCAAATGGATCAAAGAGTCCTTTCGTTGAAGCATCCCCTTTAGATCACTCAAGGCCATATTGTCAAATATTATTGGTCACATGTTCCTATAAATTCAGATTGGAACATATGGCATATTGACCCTGATCACATACCCCTTAGGAGTTGATCCCATCTTTCTTCCTTAACTCAGTTATTGCATCTTAGAAAAATCAAAATATTATCTAAGCCTGATGTTCTCAAATAAGGTTATTGTTTAGTTAGAAGATTCTCCTTAAAATAAACTTACCACTTAGTCGCTCATCACCCGAACCTTCCAACAAAACTTATATGGAAAAATATATGGAAAGAAAAGATTTTGCCAAAAGATGAAACCTTTCTTTGGTAGTTTCGTTCATAGGAAAATTCTCACTTGGGATCATCTATGCAATAAAGGATTTCAGGGATCGGAAATCAACATTTAATTCCACCTAAGAAAAGAAACTATGGATCACCTTCTCAGTGCCTGTGCCTTCCGCAACAATCTTTGGGACAGGAATTCCAAAGATTTTCGCTAATAAGATCAAGTTAGGGACTCCATGAAAGTCACCATTGCATCCTAGAGGGACTCATGCTTCCAAAATCCAGTCCTCAATTGATTATGACAACTTTTCCCAGGTTTTCTACTATGGGAGATATGGAAAGAGAGAAATGGTCGAATCTTCAAGAATACATCCCATCCTCAAAACATTGTATGGAACTAGATCAAACAAAATATGGAACAGACTATCTTAAAATAAAATAGGAGCACTAAATATCTTCAATTCCATCCCCGAGAACAAGCTCTTCTCTCTGATTGGCTTTCTCTTTCCCCTTCTCCCTTGATTGCCTCCCAAAACCCTCCTCCTTATCCTCCCTTGGGATTTGTTAAACTGAATTTTGATGGGGCATCGAAAGGAAACTTGAGTCCCATCAATTTTGGAGGAATCTTTAGAGACAGTAGGGGAAACATCCTCCACATCTATTCTAGCCACCATGGGATAAATTCTAACAATGTTGCGGAGTTGTGGATCCTCATTCATGGCCTCGAAATTTTTATTGGCCTTCATTTCTACCAATTGGTCGTGGAAGGTGATTCCAGGATCATCATCCATATTCTTACCAAACTTCAATGGGGCTCCCCTCCCTCTAAAATCTCCTTCCATTGGCATTTGGAACCCCTAATAAACAATCTGGCCAGTTGTTGATGGGCGAAAATGAACGCTCGCCAACTGGAAGAGTGGATCCAGTCCAGGGTTGTCTAAATAACCCAAGCCATTTGGAATGATCCACCCTGACGATTTTAGCGGCTCCGTTGGCCGATCTATGTCCTAGGAAAACGAAAGAAAAACTAACTAAATGAAAAAAAAAAATTAAAGCAAACTATAAACAAATCTGAAATAAATATAAACAATTTACTATCTAATACTATAATAATTCTATGAAATTAAACATTCAACTATCAACATAATTAGATCTTAATCACAAATGTACAATATTTATAGATTACAAATTTTACATGAAAACCTGCTAAAATCATTTGTGAGTTGTCCTGTGACAGAAAAACTGTTTTTTTATTTTATTTTATAATTTTATAAGAAAGAAATAAAATGAAAACTAACTAAGATGGGCAATTAAAATAATAATCCTAACTATAAATCTGAACTATATATATCTAACTAGACTACTCAAAAAACACTAATAAACTAACCTGAAATAACGCTTTCCAATTTGTCATGTGTAAAGGATCCAGTTCAGTTGTTCGATGGGAGGAAACCCGCACCAGATTCTCTACAAGCTTCTTGTAAACAGGAAGCAACAATGCTCTTTTGAATATCAATAACAGAACAAACAAGACATAAAATTGACAACAATCTTATGATTTACAAATCATCGCATTTAGATAAACCTGTGTGCAAAGATCTGTACAAAATGATTCATTTAACGAAGAAGGTAAACCTTTAATTCCTTAAATTGAAACAAAGAAAATGCTATACTTTCTAAAATAAGAGAGATCAGATATGAACAACACATAAACCAAATCACATCAACCTGCAATGAATCATGATAAATAAAGTAGTCGATAATTGATTGCAAACTGACATGAAGAAAACTTGAAATAAAAGTTCGACATATTGAAAGCTAAAGTTGTTATAAAACATCAACTTTCATCCCATTCTGTATTATAAATCCATAATCTGGTTCTCCCCACAGTCGATGATGATGCTTGGGCTTGTTCCTAGCACATCTGGATATCCATCGTGCATTTTTCTTCCCTTTACTGTTGACATAAGTATCACTCTTACCTTTCTTCCTCACAGGCTTCTTGACGGCCTTAGGATCGTCTTTAGCACACGGGTYGGCCATGGTATCGGGTAAGTCAAGGTCGGGGAAATTCGAGGCTTTGACAAGGGGTAGAAGGATATGAAGTGGCATGGCTGGTCCGACCRGAGTTTCGGCAACCACAACCTTGTCGACTTAAGCAGACTTGGGAGTGGAAAAGCCATTCCTTGATAGAAAGGATTGCCAACTATTACCACTGAGGCTCAAATGGTGGACGATAATGAGTTTGATCAAGCCGTGATGGAAAATACTGCTATCAGCCTTCTCACGCTTGAATCTTTTGGACATCTTGTACAGACTACGTAAAAGATAATGGGGCATATTCAGAGGGTAGCCTATAAAATTCATCAATAACCGAAGATGATACAGAAATACAAAGCCATAACGACCTTCGCAGGTCACAAACTGTTTAACAATTTCCAAAAGATCATGCCACTTGGGTTTGAGGGTATTGAGAGGCATACCTCTATCATAGCTAACAATCTTTCTTGATTTGAATAAGAGCGACCACGACACCTCGTCTACTTTGGAATTTTTGAACCACCTTTGCCTTGTGACTGGTAGTCCTGTAGCTGAGCTTATGAATTCCTCGTTTAGCTCGAGATGTATATCTTCGACCTTAGCCCTGCATCCATCAAAGGTAAGGGCGAATTGTTGGGCAAAGGAAAGGTTAAAACCTTCAAATCTCTAGATGAACAACAACCAGCCATTATTTTCCAAATCTTTACGGGCATTGTCGAATAGTAGGAGTGTTTGGCTACCATTGGGCTCTATGCGCACCATGGGTGCCATAGGCAAGGACACACAACGAGCCGAATGAACGGGCAGGGTTTGGACAGGGTAAACACAGGGTTGAATAGCTCATAGACTTCCCGAAACCAATAGAGGTAACCCGGGATAGGAAGGTGGCATTAATGCCCAAGTGTGCGAGGGTGGTTGAGCTAGATCAGCCCATGCAAAAAAGTCATATCCAAAGTACAACCGACGACGCATATGGTGATTCAAATCAATATTGCAATGTCAATAAAACAAACATTGAACACTATGATGAGTCGACCCAAATCTTTTACACGAGCAATAGTATTTTCATGGGTTTTAAAATCAAAACAATGTTTCGAAATCATCACCAAGGGTTCGATCATAACAAATACATGTTGTATGGTATGATTGCACCAAGGGTCTATCCATAATGTCAATGTGTTTTCATGAAACCAATGCGCTAAGAAAATCGATGAAAGACTATAGAACATCAACCACCAATGTATTAAGGACTCAATGACACTCATTATAATATCAAAACAATCTTAACAACAAAAATGTCAAATGAGTAAAAGGTTTTGGTGTTTTTCCAACTATGCGACTATAATTAAATTGGAAATGCAATGAACACATAGACAAGAGTGACCAAAATAATCCAATGACGATTTTAATGTGACTTAGAAATCAAAGTTTTCACGCTTGCAGTCGTGAAAACAAGAACAAAGGCAGTTGTGCAAATGCGCAAAATAATAGTGTTGTTTTATTCAAAGATTGTGATTAAAATCAAGGGTTCCAAAACACTTGGGTAGGAATCTTATAAAGATAGGATAAAAATGCGAAATGGCTGCCAACAATGGTGACACACTGGTAGAAGCAGTTATCTCTGCCAAAAGAAAAAATTCAGATTATGATAATGAGAAAATTCTAACTCAAAAACAACAACCAGAAAATTGTTTAAACATCATCATTGATCAAATATTCCAGCAGTTCTTAAAGGATGAAAACTGATAACAGTCTTAAGATAAGAAAACCATGATATTAAAGATAAAACCTCCAATACTATTTACAGAGCCACTTCTTCTAGCAGGCATTCATAGCCTCGACAGGGTTGCCATTTAACCCACTCTAATATCTGTATCCTGCCAAGAAGTTCCAGATCAAAATAAAGGACATTTTAAGGTCAAGAGGTTTCATATTTATGAATTTTCATATACCCGACATTGCTTCGCTGCCAGTGGGCCTATTCAGTACCCCGACGAAGTTATCTTGGCGTCATGCATGCATTTACCCGCTGCCAACAGACATGTTCAACATCCCGACAGGTTTACAAGCACTTCCCACAGCTCTTTAATGATTTTTTTGGTTTTTTAAAGACATATAATTGAGCAGGGTGACACTGAAAATTATTATATTTTGACATATTTTTTACAGACCTTGAAAGAATCTTTTTTTTTTTTTAAACTGTCCTTCATTAAGATCCAGAGATGGTTTGTTTACAAAACCAGCCTTCTAAGGCAGGGAGACATCTTCTGAGTTATTCCCTTAAGGAACAGGGACAGCGTAAGAAGATAATGGATGAGCATCACAGGATTCACTTACAGACTGAAATCAATAAAATTATTTCAAACAACTGTCTTTTCTCAACATGGCAGTAAATTTCAGAAGTATATTACAATTGATGTTTAGACAACTTTTCAGCAGTCATTTCAAAGAAAGAATTTTTTGTTTTCTTTGTCTGACCAGTTCATAATGCAGGTATGTGTATTTCAAAAGAAGGATTGATAAGCATAAAAGGAAACAAAACACACCAGCGAAGAAAGATTTGAAAGCAAAGAAATCCAAACAAAAAAAATATATATACAGAAGGTGCATCTGAAGACCTCATGCAACAAATCCCCTGGGAGACTGAAAAAAAGTAGGAAAATCCTGTTTGATGGGAAAGCAGTCTTACTCGTGGTACCTTGGGTCAGGGTTGATTCAGATTTATTTATCTCTTTACTTTCCATTTAATATTTTCATGACGATACCGTGCTTTTGAAAATAAATGTTCAACTAAAAGAAAAGAGAAAAAGATCGAGGGGACTTCCCTGACAACAGCCGTATTATGGTTCTCGTGGTGTGCCCACTTGCGTTCATGACTGCATTATTACAAAGAGAACTAGTGAGAAATAAAACTAAAAGAAAACCTATTCCTAAACCTACCCTAACTTTTAAACAAATCAGGATACTATGTGAAGTCATGCTTCCAATGTAACCATCGAAGTGACTCCAATCCTGCAACATAAACAAGATCAAGCATTACTAATAAGAATGGTAATATATCAACAAATGACAGAAACATATCACACTTACCTTCATAATCATCATCTAAAAATAAAGTAACCATGATCTTACCATTTCCTTGGATATCCTTGTTGTATGAATCCTCCATCCATTGCGCAATCTTGTCGTGATAAGGGTCATATTGGCATGGGCGAGTGTAAGTAGTTTCGAAAAACTTGTTAGGATTACGAGGAAATGGAATAACCATCAGCCAAGGCTGAAAAGCCCCATCCTCCTGACAGTTTTCTAAGTGTTCATTAATGTCTTCACATGGAGGATCTAAAAGAAATATGTCACGCCTACTTCCAAGATACTTAGGTAAAAAGAAAGCAAGCTCAACTTTGTCTTTATTATGAA
>ML783500.1:961928-1001959 GCA_009831015.1 Picea engelmannii | reverse complement strand
ATTCTTCACATAATTGATCAAAATCATAAATTTCAAAAGCATCTAGAAACTCATATACAAATTGAAACCAATAAAAAATGTGACATGCTGGAAAGGATTCAAACCAATGTTTGATCCGACCTCTAAAAGTAAAAGCAAACAGTTTGCATAAAACTCCTAAATCTGAGATGTCATGTTTGATGCAATTGCACCAAAACTTGTTAAGGTGGTCTTTAGTAGATATATTACCTCCACCATCAAAGGTGAGTTTAGAAAAGCATGAGACTGTCTCGTTGGGAACATCGGGTAATGAGAAGTTGAAAGCATGTTCCAACACAGTGATTTGGGGAGCCATGGGGGAAATTGAATACATTTAAAATAAAGGCTCCTACAAGGCATTCTTGTCAGTCGCCCCTCCTTCTAGCGCCATTTGTTGACGGGCAAAAATGAATGCTCACCAATTGGAAGAGTGGATCCGGTCCGGGGTTGTCTAAATAACCCAAGCCGTTTGGAATGATCCACCCTGATGGGTTTAGCGGCTCCGTTGGCCGATCTAAGTCCTAGGAAAACGAAAGAAAAACTAACTAAAAGAACTAATCTAAATGAAAAACAATAATTAAAGAAAACTATAAACGAATCTGAAATAAATATAAACAATTTAATATCTAATACTATAATAATTCTATGAAATTAAACATTCAACTACCAATAGAATTAGATCTTAATCACAAATGTACAATATTTACAGATTACAGATTTTACATGAAAACCTGCTAAAATATTTTGTGAGCTGTCCTATGACAGCAAAACTGTTTTTTATTTTTATTTTATAATTTTATAAGAAAGAAATAAAATGAAAACTAACTAAGCTGGGCAATTAAAATAATAATCCTAACTATAAATCTGAACTATATATATCTAACTAGACTACTCAAATAACACTAATAAACTAACCTATAAGAACGCTTTCCAATTTGTCCTATGTAAAGGATCCAGTTCAGCTGTTCAATGGGAGGAAACCCACACCAGATTCTCTGCAAGCTTCTTGTAAACATGAAGCAACAGTGCTCTTTTGAATATCAATAACATAACAAACAAGACATAAAATTGACAGCAATCTTATGATTTACAAATCATCGTATTTAGATAAACCTGTGTGCAAATATTTGTACAAAATGATTCATTTAACGAAGAAGGTAAACCTTTAATTCCTTAAATTGAAACAAAGAAAATGTTGTACTTTTTAAAATAAGAGAGATCGGATATGAACAACACATAAACCAAATCACATCAACCTGCAATGAATCATGATAGCTAAAGTAGTCGATAATTGATTGCAAACTGACATGAAGAAAACTTGAAATAAAAGTTTGATATATTGAAAGATAAAGCTGTTACAAAACATCAACTTTCATCCCAGTCTGTATCATAAATCCATAATTTGGTTCTCCCCATAGTCGATGATGATGCTTGGGCTTATTCCTGGCACATCTAGATATCCATCGTGCATTTTTCTTCCCTTTACTATTGACAGAAGTATCACCCTTACCTTTCTTCCTCACAGGCTTCTTGACGGCCTTAGGATCGTCTTTAGCACACGGGTCGGCCATGGTATCGGGTAAGTCAAGGTCGGGGCAATTCAAGGGTTTGACAGGGGGTAGAAGGATATGAAGTGGCATGGCTGGTCTGACCAGAGTTTCGGAAACCACAACCTTGTCGACTTGAGAAGACTCGGGAGTGGAAAAGCCATTCCTTGATAGGAAGGCTTGCCAACTATTACCACTGAGGCTCAAATGGTGGACGATAATGAGTTTGATCAAGCCGTGATGGAAAAGACTGTTATCATCCTTCTCATGCTTGAATCTTTGGGACATCATGTATATACTACGTAAAAGATAATGGGGCATATTCAGAGGGTAGCCTATAAAATTCATCAATAACCGAAGATGATACAGAAATACCAAGCCATAACGACCTTCACAGGTCACAAACTATTTAACAATTGCCAAAAGATCGTGCCACCTGGGTTTGAGGGTATTGAGAGGCATACCTCTATCACAACTAACAATCTTTCTTGATGTGAAGAGGAGCGACCACATCACCTCGTCTACTTTGGAATTTTTGAACCACCTTTGCCCTGTGATTGGTAGTCCTGTAGCTGAGCTTATGAATTCCCCGTTTAGCTCGAGCTATATATATTCGACCTTAGCCCTGCATCCATCAAAGGTAAGGGTGAATTGTTGGGCAATCGAAAGGTTAAAACCTTCAAATCTCTAGATAAACAACAACCAAGCACTATTTTCCAAATCTTTACGGGCATTGTCGAATAGTAGGAGTGTTTGGCTGCCATTGGGCTCTATGCACACCACGGTTTCCATAGGCAAGGACACACAGCGAGCCGAATGAATGGGCAGGGTTTGGACAGGGTAAACACAGGGTTTAGTAGCTCACAGACTTCCCGAAACCAACAGAGGTAACCCAGGATAGGAGGTAGCAATTAATGCCCAAGTGTGCAAGGGTGGTGGATCTAGATCAGCCCATGAAAAATAATCATATCCAAAGTACAACCGACGGAACATATGGTGATTCAAATCACTATTGCAATGTCAATAAAACAACCATTGAACACTATGATGAGTCGACCCAAATCTTTTACACGAGCAATAGTATTTGCATGGGTTTTAAAATCAAAACAATGTTTCGAAATCATCACCAAGTGTTCGATCATAACAAATACATGTTGTATGGTATGATTGCACCAAGGGTCTATCCATAATGTCAATGTGTTTTCATGAAACCAATGCGCTAAGAAAATCAATGAAAGACTATAGAACATCAACCACCAATGTATTAAGGACTCAATGACACTCATTATAATATCAAAACAATCTTAACAACAAAAATGTCAAATGAGTAAAAGGTTTTGGTGTTTTGCCAACTGTGCGACTATAATTAAATTGGAAATGCAATGAACACATAGATAAGAGTGACCAAAATAATCCAATGACGATTTTAATGTGACTTAGAAATCAAAGTTTTCACGCTTACAGTCGTGAAAATGAGAACAAAGGCAGTTGTGCAAATGCGCAAAATAATAGTGTTGTTTTATTCAAAGATTGCGATGAAAATCAAGGGTTCCAAAACACTTGGGTAGGCAGCTTATAAAGATAGGATAAAAATGCAAAATGGTTGCCAACACCAGTATTGTCCCAAGTCCCTCTAGCATTGTTCCCTCTCATGTAAAATTATCAACCAATAAAGTTGTATATTTTCTCACTAATACAAGCTATGATAACCCCTCAATATATTTAGATTATAAATGGGAAGATATTCTTCTCTCTTTTCTCAACAAAACCTACCTAACTCTTGTGCAATATGATGTCCACTCTTCGAATGTGGTGTCCTCTTGCATGCATGATCATGTGGCTATCGTTGAATGTGTGGCACACATCCCAAGAGCCTTGGGAACCCCCTCATCTCCTCAAATCCTTCTAGATGTCCTTCCCTTTGTCACTCCAGTAAACTCAACTCGGTTGGAATCTTCCACTTCCATAACTTATATGACATAGATCCATGATGAGGAGGAATGTTTTGGGGATTGATATAGATTTTTGGGTCTTCTACATGATGAAGAGGATGAAACCATCATGTTGATGTTGGGAATTAGCTCACATCGTGATCATGTTGATGAATGAATTGATGCAGGACTTGATGCAAAGGACACACTTGCACAATCAAACTTGGATTTGGGGGATTTTTCCCATGAGGTAAATCATCATGGTTCGTCATGATAAATAAAGCGAAGTTGGTAATCTCATTCAGTATATTATGGATCTTTATGTTCCTATCTGTATCTCTTCAATTCCCAGTTTGGCTCTGTTGGATTTGGTTCTGAAAGCTTGAATGCTCTCAAATGGTTGGTTTGTCACTCTAATTGATTTTCTTTTCCCTCAAATGGAAACGGGAGGTCGCAAACCTCGCTCTTCTGGTGTTGGTCCATATCGGGTTGGTCCATCTTGAGAAGCCAAGGAAATGTTGGATGTTGCAGAACATTATGAGCACTTCATGATCGAGGAAGAAAAAATGGCCATGTCGGCTCTAGAATCTTAATTTCACTTGGCTCATGAGTTCAAGGGGGATGTTTAGGTCAATTTCACTTTGGCTCTACTTTAAATTTTATCCTAGTGCCTTTGGCTATGTCAGTGAGTACTTTGAAACGTGAAAATTGGTAGGATGGGGAGAGGCTTGTTGCGATCGTGGACAACACCATTTTGTACCCAAATAAAATTAATGTTAATCATTCGGACGTGCCTATATTCCCTGCCTTCGACTAATAAGTAATAGTAATAATTTATAACTCGTGTGTAGTAATAGTAATAATAGGAAGGTCATTGGATTTGAAAAACCATCATCTAACCTTTATTTGTTTTTCAAATATTCTTTTCACACTAAAATTCCCATTATAATAATAATAATAATAATAATAATCTATTTTTAAGGTCACGACTAAGCCAGACACCAAACTGGTGTATGAGACCCCCTTGTTTGTGGGACAAGGGACCCCCTCCACCCAGCGATTTGACTGGTAAAGTCTACGGAGGTATACATACCCTACCCCACTTTGGATTTGAACTTGTGACCTCTTAGGAGGAAGCACACGTTCTTAACCATTAGGCCCACTCAAGCTGTATATAAGTTTATATTGTAAATTGTACTTCCGGCTTTATCTGTTTTTCAAATATTCTTTTCACATTAAAATTCTCATTATAAGTTTATATTGTAAATAGTACTTCCACATTAATAATATTATTACATATGTATCTTTAGTCTTTATGCGGTAGATAGGTGGTCTATTATGTTGTTTCAATAGATTAAATTTAATATAAAATAAGAAAATATTTCAACAAATTGTTTATTTGATTTTATGCATATATATTCAGATCAAAACATTTCATGATCTAGGTGATATCGGTGGTTACCTATCTCTTTCATTGAATCATCATGGTTCTCCATCTTGGTAGTTTTGGTTGACTTTCAGGTCAAGTAAACTTCTAGGTCCATTTTAAGGCCCTAAATGATGTTTTTTTCTCCATTTGGCGGCCTAGAGTTTCAATGGAAATATGAGGCCCTACCAATAATTGTACTTTTGAATTAGATCTTTCCAACAAGCTACCAAACTCCCCAAATGGAGATTCTATGCAAAAAGTTCACCCTCGGGGGGTTGGCATATCAACTAACCATCTCACGGCCCGAAATATTTTCGCGCTTCACCTGTTAGGGTTAGGGTATGGACCTTCATGATTCTTTCATTATGTTAAAAGGTCATTATTGTGGCCCATTGTATTATCCTTTTGTGAATGAGCATAGTTGACATATCTTTCTCTTTAGAGATAAGCTGTCACCATTCTAGCTATAGTTTGTGTTCTACAGTATTCTACTATTTTATTCATTAATAGAAATTGGGTTTCATTGTAATTTTGTATCCTCTACTATATGTATATGTGTGTTTCATTTTGTTCTCAATATAATATGAATGAATGGTCTGGGGAAATATTCTAATTGTTATTTCTCAATGCATGTCCTTGATGAGGTTCAAATATAGAGAATTGTGTCTTGAGACAGTTTCACTTGGGAACAACCTCTCTCACTAACCCAGGAAACCCCCAAGAAACCTCCCATGGAAGAACAAAACATAGATTATGGAGTAGGATATCCTTTCTAGATGTTTCTCAAGGAATCCCTCGTGTGATAGAGGAATGAGATGGTGGAAAATTTCACCCAGATCCTTCGACAACTACTTACGATAAGCGAGAAAACTTCAACAAGTAGCCATTTTAGAGGTGTGACGCCATTCAAGGTACAAGTTAACTTTGATATACCTTTATTTGAAGGTTCGATAGATTAAAATGATTTGGAGTAATGTATGAATATATTAGAGGGGTATTACTCTAGTAAAAAACTTTGACTCTGAAAAGATCACCTTAGTTATGCTTAAATCCCCTACCCATGTCAAAAATTGGTGGGAATTTTATTGGGAGATACATAACAATGTGTAATACCCCAGTTTTGAATCCCATATGAAATAATGTATTTTGTTTATTTGATGAAAATCTGGAGTGCCCAAGCAATTAGAGAGGGCAATGTGTCTAGGAAATGTAATGCTATGATCATTATTAATAATAAAATACATCCTTGGTTGCAAGACAGACAAGGACAAGAGTTATAGGGGGTTATGATTCCACGAGAGATGGTTCTTAAGGGGCTAAGTCATTTTATCATATTTTATTTACCCATAATTGTTTTAATGGAGAGAAGGGGTTATATGAGCTTCTTGGGGGAAGGCCATGTGGTTCTTGATACCCAAGTAAATATATAAACCCATCTTGTGGGTTGTTTGGGGCTTCTTCTTCTTCTTCTTCTTATTTTTCACTCACCCTTTTCATTCATTATTCCTTGTTCATACTCTCCATTCTGTTCATTTTTTCACTCATTCATTTGTGTTATTGGAATGGGACCATCAGGGTGAATTATTGAGGAGGAAGCCATTTTTTGGTGGTTGTAGTAGTGGCTGGTGTGCTTCAGCCATGAATTTGTTCTTGCATTCCTGAGATGCATTGGAATGTCCTAAAATTTATTCACGAATATGATTCCTGAGAGTCCCAACATGGATATTCTCGACCAGATGCACTAGAGTTATGGAAGGAGGTGGCCAACCCGAGGGACTGCATGGCAGAGAAGGGGGTACATTCTCTTGGGTTGTGCAAGCTGTAGAGAAGGGATTTGGTGCACATTAGATTGTTTTGTGTTGAGGAACCTATGAGAGCTTGAGTTCTGATTGGTTTGGGAAGCTTACTGACACCCTGGAAACGTCCTTGTGGATTCATAGCCCTGGCTCAAGGGTGACCTTCTTTTGAGACTTGGAACAACAATGTCTACGGTTGGGTGGAACGTCCTTGGTATGCAACCATTTGGTGAACCATTTTGATTAAGATAAATTCTCTCTGCCATGTGTTTCTCTATTATATATTTATTTTCGATGTGTATGAATTATTGTCTCTGTGATTCGTATGTTATAACATGCATGATTGCTTCGTATTGCTATGCATGGCATGTTTAAACATTCTTTATATTGTAGAATGAATCTTTATTATTGCATGTGTTGTTATCATGTTTCTTTCATGCTTATTTAATAGTTAAATGGTATCAGAATTCAAAAACTGTTTCAAACGAAGTTTTGAGGTAGTGTTCCTAGCCCGAGGGTGGTTGGGTACATTACATATTGGTATCAGAGCTTCTAGTTTAAACATCGGACTGGTATGATATATAACTGTTGAACATGGTATTGTTATTAAGAAAGAATATGTCTTTGAGATCCTAAATCTTAGGGAAAAGGAGCGCCTTAAGTAAGTGCTATTGGGATCAAATTCCCAAAATATCAACTGTAGAAACACCTTCAAAACTGTGAGGAGAATCTTTTATAGTAGGGATGTTGGAAAATTAGTTGTCATTGATGTAAATCATGGAAAAGAGTATGCAGAAGAATGAGCAGGACGAAATAAAATCTCAAGAGAAAGAGCATTGTAGAAATAACGCAGAATCCAGAGCACAGTGCAGATAGAGATCCTTTGTAAATGATCGTGAATCGTAACCATTAAATAGGGAGCTAGATAAATGAGAGCCATAAGATCTATTTGAGAAATTTCAGGTATAACTAGAGCCATCAGATTGAACTGATAGATCTTTAGTCATTGATCGAGGCCAAATATGAGATAACATAAGTTTGCAGACTTCGGAACATCACCACTTCGATGATTATTAGAGACAAGGCAGAGGCACAAAATCATGAAGTCATGAAACCTTGAAATCCCACCAACCATTAGGTCTAGGGAGGAATTAAGGAGTGATGCAGGTCATTAGATCAGGAGTAGAGGGATAGCATAAGTTTCGGGACTCCCAAACTTCGCTATGTCAACAATCACTAGAGAGTGGTAAAATTTGTGAAGTGCCAAATCCACGAAGTTCCAAATCTACGAAGTGTCAAAGGGCCATGAATTGCCGAAGAAATGAAGTGTCGAAGCCATGAAGTGTAAGGATGAAGTCAATAAATCATGCAGGACATCATATCTGATGCGAAGGAATGTGGACTATCTTTTTGGTTGATGACATGTCTTAGGCCACATGGTAGGGGTGCCATATGGGGACACATGTCACATGAATTTAGTTCCTTTTGGACCCCAATATGTCCATTTTTGAGTGACACGTGGAACACATACCATAGGTCCACATAACCATAGGTGAGATCAACATTCCATGTCATCTCTAGGATTATGGCCTTCGAGAATGTCCAACTTCTTCTACCAACAAAAGTGTCGAAGGCCGAAGTAACAAATTAACGTAGATCGTTGGATCAAGGAGGAACTTCGGGTGAATTATTAACCATCAGATCGAGTATAGTGGAAGGAAAGAATAAGAACTTCGACATATATAACTCTGGGGGAGTTGAACAACTTGAGATTCGCAGTATCTCGAAGTCCTAAAATAAATAAGAACCTTCCATATAAAAACTTGATTAAATCATAGTCGTTGGATTAAGAAAGTGGAAGGGTAGCGTAACTGGAGGTGTTAACCGACGATAAGCAGTCATCACCACTCTATGACCACTTCGACATGTATAACTCCAAAGGAGTTGAACACTTGAGAGTTGTAATATATCAGAGTCTCAGAGTGCCAAAGTCCTGAAATAAATAAGGACCGTTCATCTCAACACCTGATTAAGTCATGATCGTTGATTTCGTTGAAGCCTCTAGATGAGCCAGGATCGTTCAGTCAGTGAGAGATGAAATCTCAACAATCCGATCTACTCGTGGAGATAATATAAGTAATTTGGTGAAGTGTAATTCAAAACGTATTACCCTGGAATAATGCAAGAATGTTGAAGCCCATAGGACCTGGCTCCAACACCGGTCTTATGATAAGGTAAAGGGGTTGATCAAATTCTCAAAGCGCCGCCCAATATAAAGGAGGATCTGATGGTTTTATTTTAATCAACTGTTGAGACAAATGGTTTGCGCGTCTCATCATGGTGGCATGTTAGAAGCTTGTCCTCTACGCATATTAATCCTGGGATGACATGTCACCAACGCAACTAATGGTCCAAATATAAAGACTGTAACCTACATAAAATTAATTATCAAGAAACTTCAATTTGCGCTACGAATCATCGTCATTGGATCTTATCTTGATCATGATCAATGGTGTTGGTTTCATTTGATACTCCTGCATCAATGGGAGAGTAAAGAGAAAGGCACTAAAGGAATATCGATTAGAGTGGATAAGCTCGTGGTTTCGAGCAACGGCCAGAAGTAAAGTGGATTTAAGGAAGTGCCTATGAAAAATTTAAATTTTGTACTAGTTTAAAGATCTTGTGGAATGATTTGACAATATTGGCACACAACCATTCCATTTCTGCTACAAGATCATGTTTGCACAAAAAGGGTAAAAGTGACTTTTTTAGGAAGCCATAACTTTCAGCTCATAGATCAGATTGGGGCATGGAAATAGTCATTAGAAATATGATTCATAGGAGAATCATTAAATTGTTATAATTTGGAGAATGATGATATATTTATTCATGAATTGAGCATAAAGAGGACATGTAGAATTGTTTGTTTTTTTTATTTTATAATATGCATAATTCTAACAAAATGGTTGCTTGCACATTTTGCAGAATTAGGGAGTATAGCAATATGAGTTTAAGATAAGAATGCATATTCAAGAAATTAATGAAGGAGAGGGAGCCTTCGATCATGATAAAGAAGTCAAAGGTCAAAATATCAGTGTTGGTAATGTAGAGACATAATCAAATGGACAAGAAACCTTAATAGAGACTGTGAAAAGCCTGAAAATAGAAGTGCAGAGTTACAAAGTAGACAATGAGAGTTTGATGAGAGATAAAAAGTAGACATCACCCACCATGTTACTCAACAAGGAAGTTTATACATATGAATACTCTGGAAGCAGCCCATAAGTGTCTCCTATTAGGCACCAAAGAAGAAGGCATGAATTGGACAGTTTGCAAGGAGAGTTGAGGAAACTTAAGTCACCGTCCTTTGATAAAGAAAGATAAATGGAATATGATGTTGAATCATGGATTCTTGGACTCAGGAAATATTTTAAATTTAATAAATACTCCTATAACTTATAAGAAAGAATTACCAGATACCATTTACATGGGAAAGTTGTTATGTGGTGGGATCAATTGAACTAAGTTGAGCACATTAATGATAGAAGGATCACTTGGAAGCAGTTCAAGAAATATTTACAAAAGGAGTTCCTTTCATAGCACTTCTGTGAAAATAAGATGCAAGATTTATTTGAGCTAAGGTTGGGAAGCATGACCATGACAAAATATGAGAAGAGGTTCTTCAATTTTTTGAAGTATATTGTAGGATTGATCAAATATGAAAAAGTGAAGAAACAAAGGTTTTTAAGTGGACTGCTATCCTTTTATAAAGAGAATATCCAATATGATGAGCCCAGGACATTGACTGAGAGCATTAGGAAGGATAAGTATCTATATCAGCAAGGAAAGGGAAGATAATCCATGCATAAAACTTGGAAGGATAAGAAGAATGAAAAATATGATTAGAGGAGGAAGGGGTTAAAACCTCCTTTCAATAGAAACAACCCTAATAAAAATCAACAGGATCATTCTGCTAAGGATGAATCCAAGAAAGAGGATTCCTTGGGGAAAAGAGGAATACCACCAATCCAATGTTGGGGGTGCAAGGAAAATCACTTATACAAGGATTGACCTCACAGAGGTGATGAAGTGAAAACCATGCACAACATCCAAGAGGCTACGATAATTGAGGACATAGGAAAGATATATACAACCTTAGAAGACCGAAAATAAGAGTACCAATTCTATATGATTGAAGTGGAAGGTAATATCATAAATCATCATGTTTCTATTTTAATTGATTTAGGAGAAATTCATTGTTATATTGATCCTAAAATAGTGGATAAACTACATTTGGAGAAAGGTAAGCTAGGAAAGTCAAGTTTGGTTTAGCTAGCCACTGGAACCAAAAGAAGGATCAATGAGGTTGTCAGAAGTTGTCCAATAAATTGTAGTGGATTAAATACAGTTGTTGATATGAATACCATCCCATTAGGATATTATGACATCCTAATTGGAATGGATTGGTTGCACCAACACGATGTCGTCCTAGATTGTCATAATAAGACATTTACATGTCTTTATGAAGAAGGAAAATAGAGCACTATGAAAGGAATTCCAAGACCCATTTCTATAAGGGAGATTTCAACCTTACAACTGAAGAAATGTTTCAGGAAAGGATGTCAATTGTATGCATCTCATGTGGAAGATTCAGAAAATATAGAAGGGCCAAGCCTTGAATATTTTATAGTATTGCAAGAGTTTGAAGATGTATTCGAAGAAATACCAGGATTTTCACCAAAGAGGGAGATAGATTTCTTTATTGATTTAGTACCGGGATTTTCCCTAGTATCAAAAACACCTTACAGAATGAGTACACTTGAATTTTAAGAATTACAAATGAATTTGGAAGAGTTGTTGAAGAAAGGGTACATAGGTCCCAATGTTTCATCTTGGGGAGCACCAATACTCTCCGTTAAAAAGAAAGATGGAACATTGAGGATGTGTATAGACTTTAGACATATGAATAAAGTCACTATAAAGAAAAAATAACCTCTACCCAAAATTTATGACCTCTTTTATCAGCTAAGAGGATAAAATACATTTTCAAAGATAGACTTGAGATCCAGATACCATAAGGTAAGAATCAAGGAAGAAGACATCAATAAGACAACCTTTAGAACTGGGTTTGAACATTATGAGTTTGTAGAGATGCACTTTGGACTGACCAATGCACCAATTGTCTTTATGTGCTTAATGAATGACATATTCATAAATTATTTGGATAAGTTTGTCATTATGTTCTCGGATGACAAACTTATTTATTGTAAGTCCGAGGAAGAGAATGAACATCACTTGAGGTTCGTGTTACAAGTATTGAGGGAACATCATATTTATTCCAAGCTTTGTAAGTTTTCTTTTTACCAATACCAAATCTGTTATTTGGTCATATCATTTCAGAACAAGGTATAACAATATCTCCAGAAAAGATTGAAGCCATTAGAGGATGGCCAACACCCAAGAATGTTTCATAAATCAGATCTTTTATGGGATTAGCCAGATACTACATGAGGTTTATAGTAGGGTTCTCTAATATTTCTCATCCCATAACTTATTTTCAAAAGAAGGGAATCAAATTTGAATGGACAACGGATAGTGAAGAGAATTCTAATTTGCTGAAAGAATTGCTTACTAGTGCATTTGTTTTAAAGATTGTTGACCCAAATGAGAATTTTGTGGTATGTACATATGCATGCAAGGTGACGCAACCGATCTCGGTAGAAGCCGCTTCCACCAGGACCTTCTTTCTCACAGGCCCGAAGAGTCAAAGACTCTTCCAACTCCTCTCGGGAGTTCCCTCTACCCACAGCACTCCTTCGGTGATCTTCCCTTCGCTTCTCGGGAGATCGGGTTTCGCGGTATCGTGAAACGCGCATGCACAATTCACATGTAAAACAAAACCCCGAACTCCGAAGGTCAACGGGTCAACACTTCCACTCTTTCTCGAGGATCTCCCTATCGGGAAATCGGCACTTGCGATGCCACGATTTACTTGCACCGCAAAACTCCGAACCGCGAACTCCGATGACACCTGTCCTCCACTATATCTCTTGGTCCCACGCTGCCACGTCACTTCGGGATTTCGCGGATCGCGAATCCACGATACAAGTTTTCCTGGGTGTCGAAAACCCCAAACGCAGGACCCCGATATACTGGGATCTCTTGACACGCGTCCTGTGGAAATCAACGGCTCCCGTAATTTCGGGAAATCGCTACTCGCGATTTCAATGAGCATGAAACTCTTGCCTCGTCAAATGCCGAACACCGAACCCCGATGGGCTTTGTTCCTTCCTGCGCATGCGGGTTAACTTCCCCACAGCTTCTCCACAATCCAACGATCCTCGGGACTTCATGATTTCTCCTCTGCGAACCTTGACCTTTGATTCTCCTTCTTGGAGATCTCTTCTATCCCAAAGCTCCRTTGTTGTTCGAGTCTCACCTGGGTCTGTTCCCACAACGTTGACGAAAGGAACTATCCCTCCTGAGCTCGATTTCTCCCACTCCTTAAGAGGGATGCCTGCACACTCCTTGTGCTYGACCTCAACAACTCTCGAAGTGTTGAGTCTTCCAGACTCTGTGCACCCTCTGCAACAGAAGTCTCACACCTTCCTTTTCTCAGACTAACTGMTGAGAATTTCGACCTCGACCTGCACTTCTCCTGCACGACACAAGTAACCCAAATCGACTTCTGGGCAGATGAGAATAAGAGTTAATTGTTGAGCCTCATCAACGCACTCTATGCGGATGAATTCGACTGCACTTTATGCAGGAATCTCCTGGCTCAGACAAAGAAACAATTGAAACTCATTCTCCTCTCTCTCACAGATTTCAATTCAACTATGAAACCACATACACAGCATATCTAAGCATATGCATGACAAAAATAAAACATCCATGAGCATAATATCAACACAGAGAAACAACACAAACCATGAAAGCGAATTAAAGAATTCCTTCTATTAATTCAATCTATACATGGGTGTTTCCACAGGTTCTCTGCTCTGCTCTTCTCTTCTTGATCCTGAATGAATTATTATACAATGTACAAAGGAGGGTGCCTATATTCCGTTTTCCCTCTCGAATTCTACAACTATCAAATCTACAATTAATTCCTATCTAACAGCATTAAATCCATTAAATGCCTTCCTATCTATAATACAATACAAGTGCGCTTCTTCAAATCAATTCATTAATGTTTGGCGCAACCATATCAAGGTAATATTCAAAAAGAAGTTTGTTGGCTTGTCCAGCTGTCTTTTCCTGCTTCACGCGCTGGCTCGCTTGATGAGTGAGCGATGCTCCTGCATCATACTCCTCGACTAGAAAGATTTCATGGGCTCCTTTCCATGAGCTCCTATACAATTTGTCCATGGTTCTGTATGACTGCTTCTGTTTCCCAGCTGGCATCCTCCACTGGGTGATTCTTCCATTTTACCAGGTATTCAAAATATTGCTTTCTCCTGGTCTTCCTGCCTACTCTCTTATCCAGTATGCACTCCATCTGAGGCTTCTGTGCAACTGGTAATTGTTTTTTCCACTGGATCATTTCTTCAGCTCCAGCCTCTGCTTCTCCATCAGCCCTGTATGGGTATAAATCTGAAATATTAAAAATCGAAGATATCCCGATGCCCCCTGGCAACTCAATTTCATATGCATTCTCCCCGAACTTCTTCAGGACTCTGCACGGTCCAATTTTCTTCATCTTGAGCTTGTTATATGTTCCCCTCGGGAACCTTTCTTTCCTCAGGTGCGCTAGAACGATATCACCAACTTCAAACTGAAGTTGTCTCTTCCGCTGATCGGCTCTGCGCTTATATTCCTGATTTGATTTCTGCAGTCGCTGCTTCACCTTCGTGTGAAGTTCCTCCATCGCCTCAGCGAACTCTTCTGCATGAGCGTTGCTAGTTTCAGCCTGTCCTGACTCCCTGAGTTCAGAAACTCCCCTCAGCTGTGTCCCATACAAAATCTGAAATGGACTCTTGCCTGTACTCCGATTCACCGAATCGTTGTATGCAAACTCTGCTTGTGGTAGTATCTGGTCCCAACTGCTGTGATGCTCCATTACCAAGCCTCTCAATAGATCTCCCAGACTTCTGTTGACCACCTCGGTCTACCCATCCATCTGTGGATGGTAAGCTGAACTAAATGCAAAATTAGTTCCCAGCTTTTTCCATAGCGTCCTCCAAAAGTGACCTATGAATTTCATATCTCGATCTGAGACTATGCTTCTCGGCAATCCATGCAATCTGACAATCTCTTTGAAAAATAAGTTTGCTATGTGGGTCGCATCGCTGGTCTTATGACACGGTATAAAATGTGCCATCTTCGAGAACCTGTCTACCACCACGAAGATGGAATCCACTCCTCGCTATGTTCTCGGCAATCCCAGAACAAAATCCATACTGATTGCCTCCCATGGCCTCTCAGGTATGGGTAATGGCTGATAAAAACCTATGTTCTGTTTTCGGCCCTTCAAATGTTGACATATACGACATTAGTCAACAAACCTTTTCACGTCTGCTCGCATGCCCGGCCAATAATACGATTCGCTCAGCTTGGTGAATGTTTTGTCATGTCCAAAGTGACCTGCTAATCCGCCGCTGTGTTTTTCCTTTACCAAATTCTCCCTCATGGAGCAATCTATAATGCACAATTGATTGCCTTTGAACAAAAATCCATCCTGGATTAGGTAGTCTATCCAAGGAATATGATCTCTGAGAACCGGATTCTCAGCTGCCTCATATGCTTCTGCGAAGTTTGCATCACCTGCATACATATCCTTTAGATTCTCAAAACCCAAGGTTTTGACTCGAAACTCCTGCAGCAACAAACATTTCCTGCTCAAAGCGTCAGCTACTTTGTTAGCAGTTCCTGAAATGTGTTTGATCACAAACGTAAAATTTTTCATATACTCTACCCATTTTGCATGCTTCTGGTTCAACTTATCCTGTTGACTTACAAAATACAATGCATGATTATTGTTATACAAAACGAACTCCTTGGGTATTAAGTAATGCCTCCACTTTTTCAATGCCTGTATGATGGCATAAAACTCTTTATCATACGTGGAGTACTTCAGCTTTGCATCATCCAGCTTCTCACTGTAATATGCAACAGGTCTGTCATCTTGACTCAGGACCCCTCCAACAACATACCCACTGGCATCACATTTCACCTGAAATGTCTTCTGAAAATCAGGCAACACCAGAATTAGTTGCTCTATTATCTTTCGCTTCAACAGATTGAAGCTTTTCTCAGCCTCGGCTGTCCAATGAAAAAATTTATTCCGCTTCTTCACTGTGTCCATCATTGCTGCGCTAATTCCACTAAAATTCCGAATGAATTTCCTGTAGAAACTAGCTAATCCGTGGAAACTCCTCACCTCGAAAACATTTCTCGGTGATGGCCAATTCTTTATTACTTCCACCTTTTCAGGATCCATTTTCAATTCATTTGCCGAGATTACAAAACCCAAATAAATGAGTTATGTCTGCAAAAATGAGCACTTCTTCAAGTTGATCAGCAACTTCTCCTGCTGTAGCCTTCTCATCACAACGGCTAAATGTCTCAGGTGTTCAGCCTTTGTCTTACTAAATATCAGTATGTCGTCCAGGTATACAACCACAAACTTGCCAATGAATTCCCGCAGGACTTCATTCATCAGCCTCATAAATGTGCTTGGCGCGTTTGTCAAACCAAACGACATGACCAACCATTCGTACAAACCTTCGTTTGTCTTGAATGCTGTTTTCCATTCATCTCCCTCTCTCATCCGGATCTGGTGATATCCTCTCTTGAGATCAATCTTCGAAAAATAATTTTCCCCACTCAGGCAACCCATCAAGTCATCCATTCTCGGCAGTGGAAATCTATACCTGATGGTGATTTTATTTATCACCCTGGAGTTTGTACACATCCTCCAGCCTCCATCCTTCTTTGGACTTAGTACTGTCGAAACAACACACAGACTGAGACTCTCTCTGACCAGTCCTTTATCCAGCAGATCCTGTACCTACCTCTTGACTTCCTCGTTCTCCTGAGGTGTCAATCTGTACGCTGCCTTATTCGGTAAGCTTACTCCGGGTATGAGATCGATGTGATGACTCGCACTCCTCATCGGTGGAAACAAACAGGGTAGTTCATCCACGGTGATATCAGCGAACTCTCCCAACAGTTCCTGAATCTCGTCTGGAAAGTCGTCCACTCTTGTGCTTGTCAGAACAATTCTCGGCTTCCTGACAACAAAGAATTATGGATCTTTATTCTTCTCCATCTCTATGAGAAGTTCTTTCCCACTCATGAGAAGTATTGTGCTGGTTACTTCCGGCTTCACTTATTTATCCTTTATCAGAAGAAATCTATGGGTTCTCCCATCTTTCTCCAGAGTGTATGTGTTCATCCTCCCATCATGAACAACATTTCTATCATACTGCCATGGTCTACCCAGCAATATGTGACATACATCCATGGGAATGACATCACACAAAATCTCATCATGATAATTCCCAATTTTAAATTTAACTAAGCATTGTTTAGTGACACTTACCCAGTGTCCTCTCTATAACCACGAGACTTTATATGGACTCGGGTGCTTAGTCGTTTCCAGCTCCAACTTTTCCACCATCTCGGTTGAAACGAGATTATCGGTGCTCCCACTGTCAACTATGACCTTGCATTTCCTGTCCTTGGCTGTACAAGACGTTCTGAACAGTCTGCTCCTTTGCACTGTGCTCTCCACCTCCTTCTTAGGTGTCAAAAGGATCTTATGCATCCCAAGCGACCTTCCGCTGTCTGCATCTTCGTTCTCAGCATCATGCCTCTGCGCCTCAGTGATGTGAGTTTCTCCTCTGTCCATCTTCCTGTCTGGACAATCAACGGCTTTATGTCCATCTTTCCCACATGTAAAACATGTGATGATTCCTCCATGGCCTCTTCCTCTACCTCGGGTACGAGTAATAGTGTTGGCGTCAGCATATCCGCCACCCTACTCTGTATGCTGCCTCCTCGGCTCAGCATATTACTGCCTTGGTTGTGAGGTTCCACCTCTTTCAACCTTTCCCTAAGGTTTCTTCCACTCCTCCCTGGGCTTCTGAGTTCTTTCTTGGGCAATTTCTTTGCCTCTGGGCTGACTCCTGCCTCGCCCTCCCTGTCCTTGCTTGCGGCTCAGCTTCTCTTCGGCTTTCAGAGCCATCTGGTACGCATCCTCAACTGTTCGGATGGTGACCATGCTCAATTCATCCTGAATGTCATACCTTAAACCATTTAGGTATCTCGCCACCTTTTCGTCATCACTCTCCCGATGACCTGCTCGGATATTGAGCCTATAAAACTCCTCGGTGTACTCCTTCACCGTCATCAGCTTCTGTCTCAGGTTCTGCATTCGCCTGAACAGAGTGATCTGGTAATATCTGGGGATGAACTTCGCTTTCATCTTAGTGATCATCTGATCCCAACTCTTAATCTTTTGTTTTCCTTTGCAGCGCCTATCAGCCTGCAACTCATCCCACCATAAGGCTGCATGTCCTTTTAGCTTAGTAACAACGTGCCTTACCTTCTTGTCCTCTTCGATATCCTCATAATCGAAGTAGGTATCGAGTGCTCGGATCCAATCTAGCAACTCTTCTGCATTTAGACTCCCCTCATAAACAGGAATGTCCATCTTGGTCTTTGAGCTCATCCTGGCGATGGCTCTAATCAACCTTTCAGTTGAGGCATCCTCTGCTGCGACTTCTTCTGCATGTCCAGCTTCTTCTTCCACCTCGGAATAGTTGAATTCTCCAGCGTCGGCTCCGTGCCTTTGGGTGGTCTCCATCTCTTCGAGTCTCGCCCTGGGATCTCGTATCTGTCGTTCCATCTCCGGATTCCCTGCCGGCCTACCATTTCTTCGCGCATCCCTGTCTTCTCGATCAGGTGACTTCCTTTCTCTTCTGGGCGGCATAATGAATCTCTGTCTCTGCTACATAAATAAAAAATACTTCCGCTCTGATACCACTCTAACGCAATCGCTCTCGGCAGCAGCCGCTTCCACCAAGACCCTCTTTCTCACAGGCCCGAAGAGTCAAAGACTCTTCCAACTCCTCTCGGGAGTTCCCTCTACGCACAACACTCCTTCGATGATCTTCCCTTCGCTTCTCGGGAGATCGGGTTTCGCGGTATCGCGAAACATGCATGCACAATTCACATGTAAAACAAAACCCCAAACTTCGAAGGTCAACGGGTCAACACTTCCACTCTTTGTCGGGGATCTCCCTATCGAGAAATCGACACTTGCGATGCCACGATTTACTTGCGCTGCAAAACTCCGAACCCCGAACTCCGATGACACCTGTCCTCCACTATATCTCGTGGTCCCACGCTACCACGTCACTTCGGGATTTCGTGGATCGCGAATCCACGATACAAGTTTTCCTGGGTGTCGAAAACCCCGAACGTCGGACCCCGATATACTGGGATCTCTTGACACACGTCCCGTGGAAATCAACGGCTCCCGTAATTTCGGGAAATCACTACTCACGATTTCAACGAGCACGAAACTCTTGCCTCGTCAAATGCCGAACACCGAACCCCGATGGGGTTTGTTCCTTCTTGCGCTTGCGGGTGAACTTCCCCACAACTTCTCCACAATCCAACGATCCTCGGGACTTCGCGATTTCTCCTCCGCGAACCTTGACCTTTGATTCTCCTTCTTGGAGATCTCTTCTATCCCAAAGCTCCATTGTTGTTCGAGTCTCACCTGGGTCTGTTTCCACAACGTTGACGAAAGGAAATATCCCTCCTGAGCTCGATTTCTCCCACTCCTTAAGAGGGATGCATGTACACTCCTTGTGCTCGACCTCAACAGCTCTCAAAGTGTTGAGTCTTCCAGACTCTGTGCACCCTCTACAACAGAAGTCTCACACCTTCCTTTTCTCAGACTAACTGCTGAGAATTTCGACCTCGACCTGCACTTCTCCTGCACGACACGAGTAACCCAAATCGACTTCTGGGCAGATGAGAATAAGAGTTAATTGTTGAGCCTCATCAACGCACTCTATGTGGATGAATTTGACTGCACTCTATGCAGGAATCTCCTGGCTCAGACAGAGAAACAATTGAAACTCATTCTCCTCTCTCTCACAGATTTTAATTCAACTATGAAACCACATACACAGCATATCTAAGCAAATGCATGACAGAAAGAAAACATCCATGAGCATAATATCAACACAGAGAAACAACACAAACCATGAAAGTGAATTAAAGACTTCCTTCTATTAATTCAATATGTACATGGGTGTTTCCACAGGTTCTCTGCTCTTCTCTTCTCTTCTTGCTCCTGAATGAATTATTATACAATGTACAAAGGAGGGTGCCTATATTTCGTTTGCCCTCTCGAATTCTACAACTATCAAATCTACAATTAATTCCTATCTAACAACATTAAATCCATTAAATGCCTTCCTATCTATAATACAATACAAGTGCGCTTCTTCAAATCAATTCATTAATGTTTGGCGCAACCATATCAAGGTAATATTCAAAAAGAAGTTTGCTGGCTTGTCCAGCTGTCTTTTCCTGCTCCACGCGCTCGCTTGATGAGTGAGCGATGCTCCTGCATCACAAGGAAGGACTTGGTGGAGTCCTCACTCAAAATGGACATGCCATTGGTTATGAGTCTAGAAAACACAAAGAACATAAGAGGAATTATTCCACACATGATTTGGAGCTTGTTTCCATAGTTCATGCATTGAAGATGTGGAGGCATTATCTCATGGGAAAAAGATTTGAATTAATGATAGAGCATAGTGGTCTGAAATATATTTTTGAACAACCAACTTTGAATGCTAGGAAAACAAGATGGCTAGAATTTTTAAGTGAGTATGACTTTGACATCAAGCATATCAAGGGAAAAAAAAATAAAGTTGGTGATGCACTCAACAAAAGAGTACATCTCATGCATGGTACAATTGTTAGTATGCATCAATCGGATTTAAAGAGCACAATTTTAGATGTTGTTGTTACAGATCAACATTTCCTACTGGTAAAATAAAGTTTACAACAAGAAAACATACAATAGAAAATTAAAGAGTATGAGATTAACGAAGATGAATTACTTATGCATAACATAGAATTTATGTTCCTAGTTCCGAAGAACTTAGGAATTTGGTATTAAAATAAATGCATAACATTCCATATGTCGGACATCTTGGTTAACAAAAAACAATTGCAGTAGTACGAAGGAAATTATTTTGGCCAGGAATAACGAAGGATGTTATTGATTACATTTCCATATGTATGGAATGTTAGAGAGTAAAAGTTGAGCATAGACACCCAATGGGTTTGCTTCATCCGTTGTCAATTCCAAAGAAGAAATGGGAAGTGGTAACCATTGATTTTATAACTAAATTTCCCATGATAGTAAGACAACATGATTCCATAATGGTAGTTGTGGATAAATTGACAAAGGTTGTTCATTTTGTTCATGTGAAAATGAATCATACAAAAACTAATATTGCTGAAATTTACATGAGGTAAATTGCTAGGTTGCATGGGATACCCAAGGAAATTGTTTCAGATAGAGATACAAAGTTTACTTCAAATTTCTAGAGGGGAATTTTTAAAGGATTTGGTGCAAATATGAATTTTATCAYAGCATAGCATCCACGGTCAGATGGGAATACAGAGAGAGTCAACCAAGTAATTAAAGACATGCTAAGAATGTATGTGATAGATAAACCATATAAGTGGAAGATTACTTGCATTTGGTTGAGTTCACCTATAATAATGGGTATCAAGCTTCATTAAAGATGATCCCATTTGATGATTTATATGGTAGAAAATGGAATACTCCAGTGACTTGGGAAAACCCATCAGACAAAGTAGTACCTGGGCCAAAATTTCCCAAGGACATGGAAGACCAGATGGTTAGAATTAAGAAGAATTATAGGCATTTCAAGATAGACATAAAATTTATGAAGATAAGAATAAGACAACTAGATAATTTAAAGTGCGGGAGAATGTTATTTTTAATGTGAATCCCAAGAAGAGCTCATTGAAGTTGGGTAGTTGTACAAAGCTAGCAGCCAGATTCTGTGGTCCATTTGAGATATTGGACATAATAGGGCTAGTTGTATACATGTTTGCATTTCCTTCTTCCATGAATGTGCATAATGTATTTCATGTGTCTTTGTTGAAAAAATATATACATGATATTAAGCATGTTATTGATTGGAATTTGATTCAGGTAGTGCTAGACAGAGACATTCATGTCCAGTCAGTGTGAATATTGGACAAACAAGTCAAAATGCTCCAGAATAAAGTTATATAGCTGGTAAAAGTTCAATGGAACTACTACAGTCCTGAAGATGCTACTTGGGAGCATGAATATTCCATGCAGGCAGAGTACCCATGACTTTTTGAATAATTTTTTAAATTTTGATTTTTATTTTGTATATGCACTGAGGATAGTGCCAAAATAAAGGGGAGGGGAATATAATACCCTGGTTCCGAGTCCCCATATGAAATAATGTATTTTTTTTATTTGATGAAATTTCAGAGTGCCTAAATAATTAAAGAGTCCAATGTGCCTAGGAAATGTAATGCTATGATCATTAATAATAATAAAATACATTGTTGGATACAAGACAAACAAGGAAAATAGTTATAGGGGGATATCATTCCGTGAGAGAGCGGGCTTAAGGGATAAGTCATTTTATCATATTTTATTTACCCATAATTATTTTAATGGAGAGAAGGGGTTACATGAGCCTCTTGGGGGAAGGCCATGTGGTTCTTGATTTCCAAGTAAATATATAAACCCATCTTGTGGGATGTTTAGGGGTTCTTCTTCTTCTTCACTCACCCTGTTCATTCATTATTCCTTGTTCACACTCTCCATTCTATTCATTTTTTCACTCATTCATTCTTATTATTGGAATGTGACTATGGGGGTGAATTATTGAGGAGGAAGCCATTGTTTTTTGGATGTAGAAGTGACTGGTGTCCTTCAACCATGAATGTTTTCTTGCATGTCTGAGATGCATTGTCACGTGCTAACATTTATTCCTAGCTGTGAGTCATGAGAGTCCCAGCATGGAGATTCTCGACCAGATGCACTAGAGCCATGGAAGGTGGTGGACATCCTGAGGGACTATGTGGTAGAGAAGGGGTTCCATTCTCTTGGGTTGGGAAGGATGGAGAAAAGAGAGATGGTGTACTTTGGATTTATGTGTGTTCAAGAACCTGTGAGAGCTTGAGTGATGACTAGTTTGGGAAGCTTAGTGACACCCCATAAGCTTCCTTTTGGATTCATAACCCTGGCTCAGGGGTGATCTATTGTTGAGACTTGGAAAAATAGTGTCTATGGTTGGGTGGAATGTCCTCGGTCTATAGCCAGTTCATGAACCATTTTGATTAAGATAAGTGTTTATTGCCATGTGTTTTTCTGTTGTATATTTATTTTCGTCGTGTATTAATTATTTTCTCTATGACTCGTATGATATAACATGCATGCTTGCTAGTTATCATTATGCATGGAATGTTTAAACATTATTTATACTGTAACATGAATCTTTGTTATTGCATGTGTTGTTATCATGTGTCTTTCATGCTTCTTTAATAATTAAATGGTATCAAAATTTGAAATCAGTTTTGAACATAGGTTTGAGGTATTGTGCCTAGCCCGAGGGTGGATGGGTATGTTACATAGCTATAATTCTATGGAAATCAGGATATGAACCACTTCAGATACCTTTGTTGATACCTAATGTATAAGAACAAGTTAAACAACATGGAATTCAAGAGTCTTCCTAAAATTGCTTCAAATTCTAGTCGTAACCACCATCGACTCAACCGAGGATTGAATAAAGATGCCTAGTCTTGGCTAAGCTATTAGGGAATCATGGAAGACACCCTTTTGAAAAATAAGGATACTATTAAAAATATCATCAAATCAAAATTTAAGGAGAAAATGTGGTATGATAAAGAGTTAGAGGAAAAATGAAAATTATTGTATTATAAGGATACAATCAACCCTAATCTAGAAGATCAAAATTATATCTATGTTTTGACAAGTGTAAAGAAAAAAGTAATCATTTCTAAGATAAGAAAAAAATCTCATGAGCTCCATAGTGAAACTAGGCATTGGTCAATTCCTAAAATGCCATGGGATGAAAGAATGTGTCACCTTTGTGACACTAATAAGCTTAAAGATGAAAAACACTTTCTCTTAGATTTTCCAGCCTGTCCCTAGATTAGATCTCAATTTCAAAATATTTGTCACACTACCAAGCTTCTATTGACCAAAATTTTGTCACCTATTGTCTGAAATTGATCTTTTAAAGACTATGGTTAAGTTTATGCATGAGTTGATTTACCATTTAGGAAATAAGAGAAGAAGAATATTTTAGTGAATGAATGTTGTAGCCATCATAAAGAATGCATAACAGAAAGTAAACATTAAAAACAACAATCCATAATGCCAAAGATTGATAATGGAGTTCGGCACAATTTTTCCTACATCTTTGGGCCTTTGTATTCATTGGGAGGCTTTTTATTAATCTTTAATGCTTAAAAAAAATACCAAGAAAGGATTACATAACATCTCTTGGAACCAACTTTCAAATATGTAACTTATGGATAGAAACAAACATCACCAATGGTTGCAACAGGTAATTCTAAGTCTTTTAAGTATGAAATCGCTATGCTTGGCTCGACATCTTGGGTTCTGGAGGCAATTTTCTATTCAGACACTCAGATGCAAAAACATAAGTTGTATTCAGACTCCCCTCGAAATTCTGCAACTTTTGAGTACAAAATCGACCTACTTCTGAATAGGCCCTCGAGACCTCCCCTCGGTCCATATCCCAATGTTGCACCCTGTAAGATCCGTATAGTCTCAAAATGCATGCCAAAATATCCCTTGTCTTGATTTCTATGCCTATCTAAATAAGCCAGACTCTGCCAAATTTAGCGATAGTTAGCCAAAGTTAGTGGGATTTCATTAGATTTGGAGGATTCCCACCAAATTTGGTGGTAACAACTAGATTTGGAGAAAACTCCCAAACCACTTTGACCTTCTAGAAGGTGCCACTTGGAGCCTCCTCATTAGGCCACATGTCACCTCATCATTGGCCCGAGCCACGTCAACATGCCATGTCAACCTACCCAGACAGTTTCCATGTCATCATTCGTACAGTGCCATGTCATTTTCCATACAATGCCACATCATCATCCATATATTACCATGTCATCATCCGTAAATCCACATGTCACCTCCATATAGTGCCACGTGTCACTTCTGTATAGTTTCATGTGTCACTTCTGTATAATTCCACGGGTCACTTTTTTACTGGTCTAAATCACCCCTGAAAATGCCAAAAATGAATAACACATGACATGTCCTAGTGCTGCCACATGTTATGATGATGTCATCATGATGTATGATTGACATCATCATGAAGTACTGTTGAGTTCATCTTCCACATCAGTTGTACGACCTTTGACCATTTGACTTTGACCTTTGACTTTTTGTATGTTTGGGAAAAAGTTTAGAATGCGATAATTTCGCATACGATGTCCATTTAAAAAAAAAAACATACTATCGGAATTAGCACGATGAGCCCTATGAAATGGCGCTAGTTTCGTCTGATTCCGAGAAATTTGAAATTTTGGCCTTCCTGGATCCATTTTGGATCATTCCTCCCCACTAAGACCTTTTTGTCCTCCAAAAGGGTATTAATGAGTCATCAAGTGCGGGATAGGCCTCCCCACTTGTCCTTTGTATTTAAAATCTATCTTGGGCACCTACCGCATCATAATCAATTACATAATAACCATGATAACGGAAAGCATATTGTTAGCCATTTGAAAACATTAGCATCGATAACATCAGAAATATGACTGAAAATGAACCAATATGTTTGACTTGCCTAGACAACATTAACTTATTTTGAAGCAAAGTATGATTGAACTCCCATCCTACAACCATATCATGTTAATGCTTAACATCAACTACTTTACTTGGCACAATTATAAGTGTATTGCTTTCATAAGTTGCCTTCTTTAAGTGTTCCATTGTTAGAAGGGATTGATTTTCTTTTATATGATGAGCATGTACGACATATTCTGCCCCTTCTTTAGTTAAGTGATATCGACTATGTCCCCTATAGAGAATTTATTTGCAATGATATAAATAAGGGATACCTAATACCATTCCACATATTTATAGCAGAACCACATCACATGTTACTTCATCCACATACTTAGATGTAATTGCAAACTTTATGATACATTTCTTTGTTATGAGCAATTTGTGAGCTTTGCTTATCCAATCAAGTGAATAGGGTTTGTGATGCATCTTATTATTTAATCCCAATTTTTTAACCTCTTCTTCTAAAATTAAGTTAGATTGAGATCAACTATCTATCAATGTATCGATCTTAGTATGTTTCATAATGGCCCTTATATGAAACAATTTACTTCTTGAATGAAAACCATCACCAATTTTACTTGTCAAACCAATTGTTGTAATATTAGATTCATCACCTGAATCTAATCCCAAGTTTGTTGGTCGTATTGTTTTTGCAACTTTTTTCCTCCCTTTCCTTTCTTTGAACCACTTTGGTCTCTTCTCTAGGTGCAATTGCCAGCAATGCTCATCGTCATTCCCTTCTTTCTTCCCATTCCATTTTCCTTTTCCATCTTTATTTGAAGATGATTCCCCCAATACACTAACTCCAGTTTTTCTTATTTCAATATATGTTTCTTGGACAGATACCTCATCAAGATTATTAATTCCAAACATGAATATAATATTACAAATATAAGTAGGCAAACCTCCTATATACTTCATAAGATTTTCTTGTGTAGTTAATGGAACATCTAACATCAAATGTGTGTTACAAAATTCATCTATATATTCTTGCACCGACTATCCTTTCCTTAACTTAAGACTTTTCTATTCACTTAAATAATTTTCCTTATATCCCAATGGATAGAACTATTTTCTAAGTGTGGAAATAAAATCATGCCATTATGGAAAAATCTTACCAACTTGATGAGTTCCATGTTTCATCTTACATTGCCACCAGATGAGATTTGTGCCTTTAAGACAAAGCGATGCCAATCTGATTTTTGATGCCTCATCTTTGATTTGCTGCACATTACAATATACATCCATCTGTCTAACCCATTTATCAAGTTTCTCAGCATTAACTTTGCCATCATACATAGGTAAAACAAACTTTATATCAAGTTTAAGTAATGGCATATTAGGCTTATGTTTATGAGAATGTTTTATTAAAGAAGTAGTATTCGAACTTGTACTTGAAGAAGAAGAAGATGGAGATGAAGGAGGTGAAGGAGGAGGTTTTGGAAGGTCCTTTCCTTCTTTAATTTTGACTTGTTTTGAATATTCTTCTTGAAAAGGTCTCTTCCATTCCAGGTAATCATCATACAACACTTTTACCATGTCCGACGTGGCAAAGAAATTCTTTTGAAACTCTCTTTTGTTTTGAAAAATTCCTTCTTTCGATGCCATTTTCTCACTTTGATATGTCATCTTTCTTGATCCAATCTTAGGATCTCCTTCTACAAGCTCTCCTTCACCACGACTTAGCTTTTCCCTGGTAATCATGCAAACTCAAAAAACCAACGGTCAACCTTCTGTGATACCACTTGATCCGAAATTGATCTTTTAAATACTATGGTTAAGTTTATGCATGAGTTGATTTACCATTTAGGAATTAAGAGAAGAAGAATATTTTAGTGAATGAATGTTGCAACCATCATAAAGAATGCAGAACAAAAAGTAAACATTAGGAACAAAAAACCATAGCGCCAAAGATTGATAACAGATTTCAACACAAATTTGCCTATGTCTCCAGGCCTTTGTTCTCAATAGGAGTCTTATTATTAATCTTTAATGCTTAAAAACAATACCAAGAAAGGATTACATAACAACTCCTGAAACCACCTTTCAAATCTGCAACTTCTAGACAAAAACATGCATCACCAATGGTTGCAACAAGTAATTCTGAGACTTTTGAGTATGAAATCAAATATTCTTGGCTTGACATCTTGGGATCTAGATTCAATTTTCGGTTCGGCTACTCAGATGCAAAAAAAGAAGTCATATTCAGACTCCCCTAGAAATTCTGCAACTTTTGAGTATAAAGTCAACCTACTTATGAAGAGGCCTTCGACACAAATCCCAATGCTACACCTTGTCAGTTCTGTACAATCCATACAGTCTTGAAATACATGCCAAAAACTCCCTTGCCTCAATTTCCATGCCCATCTAAATTTTTGATACTCTGCCAAATTTAGCGACAGTTAGCCAAACATAGCGGGATTTTGCTAGATTGGGAGGATTCTAGCCAGATTTGGTGGTAATTGCCAGATTTGGCAGAAATTGCCAAACCAATTTGACTTTCTAGAAGGTTCCATGTGGTGCCTCCTCATTAGGCCATGTGTCACTGCATCATTGGGTAGAGCCACGTCAACATGCCCAATCAGCTGCCACATCATCATCCATACAGTGCCATGTCATCGTCCATACAGTTCCACGTCATCATCCATAGAGTGTCATGTTAATTTCTATATAGTGCCACATCATCTTCCATAACACCACATGTCACTTACGTACAGTGCGACATGTCACTTCCGTATAGTGCGACGTGTCACTTCCAAACAGTGCCACATGTCAATTTTTTGCTGGTCCAAATCACCCCTGAAAATGCCAAAAATGACTGACACGTGGCACATCCTAGTGATTTCACGTGTCATGTTGAAATGAGCATGATGTAATGCTAACATTATCTTCCACGTAAATTGTACAACCTTTGACCAATTTACTTTGACCTTTGATGTTTTCCCTGTTTAGGAAAAAGTTCAGAACGTGATAACTTTCGCATATGGTGTCCATTTTCGGAAAAAAACATATTGAAGGAATATACACAATGAGACCTACGCAATGGAGTTGGTTTCATATGATTCTGAGAAATTTTAAATTTTGGCCTTCCTCGATCCATTTTGGATCACCTATATGTTCTTGCTCATGGAATAATAAAAACAAATAATGATATAGGAAGATGAAATTTTTTGAACTCTTATAAGTTCAGTCCATCTCCCTCAGTCTCAAATTCACCCTGCATTTTTCGTATTGAAAATCCTAGTTCATATGCTCAAGATATCGAGGTTTAAACTTTAAGCAGTTAAAAGGCGCTACTTCAACCTGCAAAAAAGTTAAATTTTCTTGGAATTGAGAACTCTTGGAACCATGAATTGTTTTAGAATCATGTTTATTTCTTGGTATGCACCCTTCTTTAGTTAGTTTATAAACTCTCTTCCGCTCATCCCACACTCAAAATTATTTTCAAAATCTCCACTCTCCTATTTTCGAAATCTCCACTCTCCTTATATCTCTTCTCCTCTCCTATTTTACAACTCTTCTATACTTAAATTTTATTTCGATTTATTTCCGTCACACACATCCTCTCTTCTTTCATACTCTACACTTAAAATGTTATCAACATCTCTCTCTCTCTCTATACTTAAATTCACTTCACTTCACCCTTACTCACATTTTCTATACTTAAACTTTCTCTCATCGGGTTCATGGGTTGGCTAACCCTCACCTCACCTCACCTCACACCCTCTCCCTCTCCACTCCCTTATCCCTTATCCTCCCATACTTAGCCATATTTAAAACTCTCATCCCACACCCCCTCACCCTCTCCACTCTCCCTATCCGTTATCCTCTCATACTTATCCATATTTCAAGCTATGGAAGGAACAAACTCGCAGACACACTTCCCCACCCCTTCCTCACCCCACAAATCCACAAGTCCATTGCCTACAAAATACCCTTCCCCGCCTCAACCTACATCACTCAATAACTCCTCTACCCCTATTTCTCCCACTTCACTCTACTTCCTACATTCCCCCCTCCCCCCTCCCCCCCCCTCACTTCCGACACCTACAAAATCCCCTCTCCTCTCACTTACACTCCCATTCACTCCCTCTTTCACCCTTATACATTAATCTTTTTTAAAATTTATTTAATTTCCAAACCAATAAGATCCTTCCACATGGAAACCTATGAAGAACATGACAACTGGAAGCATATGGATGGTTCCATATGGCCTCCCATTATTGAATGACCTAGCAACCTATGGAGGAGTGACATGTGGCATCTTACAACTTGCCCCACATGGCAGTTAACGAGTGGTGACACATGAAAACTTATGAGAGGAGACACATGGAACATTACTATTGGATGAAACATGGCAACATTTTCTTGGATGATTTATTATGCTGAATGGACATACCATTGGATTCTAACTAGGATAATTTTGGTCAAAATAGTTATTATTTAATCATTTTTTTAAGGGGAAGTTGAATCCTCCAAAGCTCCATAAGCTTCTCTATTTTGTTTCTCATTAAGTGTAAGATACACTTAATATTATATGATATTAAAATTCATGTAATCCCATGCATGTGGGATAATACTTTACCAAAACAATTTGAATTTTCAAGGAGGATCATGAAATTCATCTAAGGGCCCACATTTTCCTAGCAATTATGATCGACGGTGGCTGAGTCACGATTTTACAAAGGCCATAACTTGAGCTTCGGTTGTTGGATTCATGCAAACATTATATAGTTTAAAATGTATTTCGATGAAGAAGATGATAGTATAGATTTCAAGGGATGAAAGTTTCTATAATTTTCATAGAAATTAAAATATCATTTAGCTTCATTTTTAATGGGCCTTTGTGACAACTCAACATCACAAGCTCATATCTTGAGATCATGGGGATGAATGTGGGAAAAAATTATATCGTTGGAAATATAAGATGATGACTATCACATATGTAGTGATTTCCATGGCTAAACGATTGACTGTCACTTCCATAAAATTAAAACACAGTCCCCATTTTTAAAAGGGCAATTAATTGAATTTTGAAAAAATAAAAGTTTATTTAAAAAAAATTATTAAAAAAGGAAAGGGACCCATTTTGAATATTCCTATATTAATGATGTAATTTATTTAATGAGTACTTAATGAGGTTTAATTAAAAATAATACTTCAGTAAAATAATTCTATGGGAAATTCAAGAGAGGAAAAACCCTAACTATTCAAGTAGTTAGAAGATCTCATTTCAAAAAGAGAAGAAGGGCTTTATCAAGGGTTCCAAGAATAAGAAATATCAAAGGGGAAGGGAATAAGATCAAAGGAATAAGAAGGTACAACCATGAATACACAAATAAGTTTCTAATCAAGGAAAATAAATCTCCATCTTCTCCTCTCTTTCTATTCTTCTACACCATTTCTCATAGCTTTATGCTTGAGTCTATGAATTTGGCACAAGGCCGAGTTCTTGAGTGTTCTTCTTGTATTCTTCAAAAATATTTTTCTTGTATGATCATGGGGTATCTATAGCCATATACATTACTGTCAAACCTTTTGTAATGGAGAACATTTTTCATGTATAAAATCCACAAAGAATTGCTTTGGGGTTGATTTCGATTGTATTGTGTAACTTTGAGTCTTAAGTATGAGGTATTTGAGATTGACCTGTCAAATTCTTTTTTGATCTTGATAGTAGTACTCTTTTAAAATTACTTGAGATGATGAAATTATTCTCTCCTATTTATTGTGAAGAAGACATGGATGCATTTATATATGATTAAGAAGATTGTGCATGTGATGTTGACCACAAAGAAATTATGATGTTGAAGCCCTCCTTCAATCTTTTCTTATTTTAAAGATCATGTTGCACATAAACATTAGATATGGTTATTGAAGACCATTTCATTAAATAAATTCAAGCAATAAAGATCTTAGAGATTTTGTTTCCTTAAATTCTCCTAATCCAAGATATGATAGATATATCTTTCAGCCAAAGAGGAGTACCAACTCTCTAAAAATGTAGGAGTATTCATATCCTCATGAGGTTTTCGTTTTGGTTGTGACGAATTAAAGCGTCAACATTTTTAGCGACCATGTTGGGGAACCATTTGTTCTCAATATATTTGAGGCCCTACTTCAAGTTTGATTGGGAAACCAAAATATCCATGGTTCAAAGCTTCGAAAGAAAATTCAAAAAGGTTGTTGCTTGTTTTAGATGAAAGGGATTTATAAAAGGATTATTGAAAGATGTTGCACTTTTTTTTATAATTTCAAAAAGACCCAAGAAGCACAAAAGATTCAGGAGAATGAACTCCATGGAAACTCCATTGGAAAGACTCAAATGAAGGATTTCATTCATGTCATGATACTCTAAATTCTTCATCAATCCCATCAATGGATTTACAAGACTCAACAAAAGGGAGAAATACCCAAAGAAGGAAGCGATTTCACAAAACCCCTTTAAATCTACTAGACATAGGTTTTCAAATGCCCAATATTTCTATTGAAATTTTTTCTAGATTCTTTGGGGATGCTTCAGAAGATGAAGAGAAATGATTGTTTAATTTTAAAAGTACATGTCATGATTTCAACCTCCCTGAAGACAATGTTACATGTAGATTATTTTTACAAACTCTGGGAGGGAATTCTCTTGAATGGTATAGCTCATTAATACCTAACTCTATTACTAGTTGGGATGTGTTAGAAGAATCATTTTCATAAAAGTTCATCCCAAGAGTGCATTCATATGTTTTTTTTTATGCTTCAAATGCTATAGCCCACCCACCCTCTCCCATATGGACACAAGAAAATGAAATGAATGATTTGGAAGAAGAATATAATCAAACATTGGAATATTTTTCTAAATCTAATCACATGCATGAAAATGAAAATAAGAATTGTGATTTGCAAGAACAAGATTTCAGCCTCTCACACACTCCATATGAAGATATTTTAAACAACAAGTTTGAGAATGAAATTGAGGAGCCTCCACCAAATACACTGGAATATTTCAACCTTGTAATAGATGATGAAAATCCTCAAGATATTTGGCAGCAAGAACAATTGGTGGAAGAAATGAATCTTGCGAAAAATGATGAACAAGATGGCCATTACATGAAGGAAAAGTATTTTCAATACATTGTTGATGAATCAAGAATATTGTACATGGAAAATGATAAGGAGAGAAATGAAAGAATGTTATGATTGGAAACTCTCCATCCAATCAATGACAATTATATTTTTGAGCAGCGAAGAATTGATTTCATTGAATGATGGTTCCAAGGAATTGTTGGAGAAGCAACGAAATCAGGTCCTTAGTGCACCCTGTTCAATTTTTCTCTAGTACACATAGAGAATTCCCCTGACTCATTGGTACAAGTCCCAACATGTTTCAAATTTTTGGAGTTCATTCTAAAGATCAAGTCAATGCTTGAATGGCTCCATTGGAAATCTACATATACCTAAGGTTCCTCTTTCTTCCAAGTAATATAGGGTAGGTAGATCATGTATGTACATATTTTGTTTCTTCAGTTCAAGTTTTGCACAATAAAGAAATCTTTATACTGAAATTTGAAGATAACTCCATGAAAGAGGAAGAATTACATGAATCTATTTTAAATATGACTCCATAGACCAATGGATAAGGTAACTGGTCTTGATATTCTTGAGTTCTCAACAACCCACAACGGGTTACTGCCCCACAGTTGGAGTCAGTTGTTGACCAAAATTTGATTACCTATATGTTCCCTCTCTTGGAATAATAAAAAGAAATGATGATATCAAAAGACGAAAAATTTTGAACTTTTATAAGTTCATTGCATATCCCTCAATATTAGCTTCACCACGAATTTTTTCGGATTGAAAATATGAGTTCCTATGCTCAAGATATCTAGGTTTAAATTTTAAACAGTGAAAAGGCGCTTCTTCAACGTGTGAAAAAGTTAAATTTTCTTGGAATTGAGAACTCTTGCAAACATTGATTGTCTCAGAATCATGTTTATTTCTTGGTATGCACCCTTCTTTACTTAGTTCATAAACTCTCTTATGCTCATCCCACACTTAAAATTATTTTCAAAATCTCCACTCTCCTATTTTCAAAATATCCACTCTCCTTATATCTCCTCTCCTCTCCTATATTACAACTCTTCTATATTTATATTTTGTTTTGTTTTCTTTCCCTCACACATCTCCTCTCTTGTTTAATACTCTACACTTACAATTTTCTCAACGTTTGTCTCTCTATACATCACTTCACTTCACTTCACCCTTACTCACATTTTCTATACTTAAAATTTGTCTCATCGGGTTCACGGGTTGGCTAACCCTTGCCTCACCTCACCCCCTCACCCTCTCCACTCCCTTATCCCTTATCCTCCCATAAGTATCCATATTTAAAAGTATCACCCCACACCCCCTCACCCTCTCCACTCCCCTATCTCTTATCCTCCCATACTTAGCCATATTTCAAGCTATGGAAAGAGCAGACTTGCTGACACACTCGCTCACCCCTCCCCCTCACCTTCCTCACCTCGCAAGACCGCTAGTCGACTGCCTACAAACTACCCGTCCCCACCTCACCCTGCGTCACTCCCTAACTCCTCTACCCCTATTTCTCCCCCCTCACTCCGCTCCCTACATCCACCCCCTCTCTTCCAACACCTACAAACTACTCTCCCCTCTCACTTATGCTCTTGTTCACTCCATCTTTCATCCTTATACCTTAACATTTTTATTAATTTATTTAAATTCCAAACCAAAAATATCCTTCCACATGGAAAACTATGAAGAAGATGACAAGTGTCAACATACGGATGGTGTCATATGACCTCCCACAATTGAATGACCTGGAAACATATGGAGGAGTGACATGTGGCAGCTTACAGCTTGTGCCACATGGAATTTAATGGGTGGTGACACATGGTAACTTGTGAGAGGATACACATGGAACATTACTATTTGATGACATGTAGCATAATTTGCTTCGATGATTTATTATGCTGACTGAAAATACCACTCGATGATCTCATTGTTATACCTTAACCTTTTTTTAAATTTATTTAATTTCGAAACCAATAAGATCCTTCCACATGGAAACCTATGAAGAATATGACAAGTAGCAGCATATGGATAGTGCCATATGGCCTCCCATGATTGCATTACCTGGAAACCTATGGAGGAGTGCCATGTGACATCGTACAACTTGTGCCACATGGAAGTTAATGGGTGGTGACACATGGAAACTTATGAGAGGAGACACATGGTGCATTAATATTCATTGAAACGTGGAGACATTTTCTTGGATGATTTATTATGCTGACTGGGCATACCACTACATGATGACTGGGATATTTTTTTGTCAAAATATTTATTATTTAATCAATTTTTTAAGGGGAGGTCAAATCCTCCTAATCTCCATAATCTTCTCTCTTTTATTCCTCATTAAGTGTAAGATACACTTAATATTATATTCTATTAAAATTCATGTAATCCCATGCATGTGGGTTAATACTTTACCACAAAAAGTCAAATTTTCAAGGAGAAGCATGAAATTCATCCAAGGGCCCACATTTTCCCATCAATTTTGATCGATGGTTGCTGAGTCATGATTTTGGAGAGGTCATAACTTGAGATTCGAGTGTCGGATTCGCACAAACGTTATACCGTTGGAAAGGTATTTCTATGAATAAGAAGAAAGTATAGTTACAAGGGCTGACATTTTCTATATTTTCCCCATAAATTAAAATATCAGTCAATTTGATTTTTAATGGGCATACTTGACAACTCCATAAAATTAAAACACAGTCCCCTTTTTTAAAAGGTCAATTAATTGAATTTTGAAAAAATAAAAGTTTACTTAAAAAAATTTATTAAAAAAGGAAAGGGACCCATTTTGAATATGAATATATTAATTATGTAAGTTCATTAATGAGGACTTAATGAGTCTTTAATTAAAGAGAATACTTCAATAAAATAATTGTACGAGAAATTCAAGAGAGAAAAAACCCTAACTACTCAAGCAGTTAGAAGATCTCATTTTGAAAAGAGAAGAAGGGATTCATCAAGGGTATCAAAGGAGAATGGCATAATATCAGAGGAAGAATAAGGTACAACCATGAATATACAACCAAGCTTCTGATCAAGGAAAATAAATCTCCATCTTCTCCACTCTTTCTATCTTCTGCACCATTTCTCATAGCTTTATGCTTGAGTCTGTGAATTTGACTCTAGGATGAGTTCTTGAGTGTTCTTCTTGTATTATTACAAAATATTTTTCTTGTATGATCATGGAGTATTTACAACCATATACATGACTGCAAAAGATTTTGTAATGAAGAACATTTTTCATGAATAAACTCCACAAAGAATTGCTTCGAGGTTGATTTGTATTGTATCTTGTAATTTTGAGTGTTAAGTATGAGGTATTTGAGATTGACCTATCAAATTCTCTTTTGATCTTGATATTAATACTCTTTTAAAATTCTTTGAAATGATCAAATTAGTCTCTCCTATTTCTTGTGAAGAAGACATGGATGCATTTATATATGATTAAGACGATTTTGTATATGATGTTGATCACAAAGAAATTCCGATGTTTAATCCCTCCTTCAATCTTTTCTTATTGTAAAGAGACTTCTTTGTACACATAAAGATTATATCAGGATATTCAAGACCATTTCATTAAGTAAATTCAAGCAATAAAAATCTAGGGTTTGTTTCCTTAGCATTCTCCTAGTCCAATATATCATAGATATATCTTTCAACCAAAGAGGAGTACCATACCACCTCCCGAGAGGATTCATATCCTTGTGAGGTTTTTGTTTCCATCCTCATAGATTCAAGTGTCAACACCTTCATGTAATCCCTTACCGTCTTAAGGCCCAATAGACCAATTCGATAGAAGTGCATATTAATCATCATCATCATCATTATAAATCACATTTTCAAATATATTTTGTATTTCACTTAATAAAAAATTAATTATCAAATTTCATCATAATATTAAACTTGACCATGCCACAACTTTAATCATATCCATGTAATTAAATAATAAAATAATAACACAAAAAACCCACTCAACAATCATTAAATTACATTAAATGAAATTGCATTAAATAAATTTCACATTGAAAGTCTCCACCATCTATTGTTTTCACGCCCACAAATATCCATCCGCAATTTTCCACTAAAATTCTTAACCACAATTAATCTATTTATTATTATAAACACTTAATGATTAACATAACCACTGCATATCTACAACCTAGGTCATGATATTTGATTTCCTCTCTTTAAATATATTGTTCTCCTAATATAGTATTGTATTTTACCAAATCTCTTTAGTTCCTATTTTGCAACAAAACTTATATTAAGTTTGGTTGGCTTGTTGCATGGGAAAATGTAATATAGTGTAAAACAAAACTTTTCACATAAATTAATGGAAAGATTTTACTCGTCTTTGCAAAAACAAAAAGATTTCAGGGAAATGAATATAAAATTTTTAGGTAAATTAATGCAAAATTTGTACTTGGATTTTGCTTTGGTTGTTTTGTTTTCTTAGCAAAATAAATATAACTTTATAGAACAAAATCTATCAAGGAAATTAAATGAAATAAAATGAAAGTAGCAACAAAAAAAAGTCATATAAGAAAAAAAAAAAAAAATGTCATTTTCTCTCTCTTTATATATAAATGGAAAAATTTATAATACAATAAAAAAAAATTCAATTCTATTAAAAATAACTAAAAAAATTATATATTTATTTTTACATTTATCACTCTTATGTTTTAAAGTGTCAAACTTAAATCAATCAAATAAATAATTTAAATTCAAGAATAAAAGATAAAACATTGAAATTTACACTCAGAAAAAAATTAAAAACTCGGAACAACTTAGTGTGAAAATCAATCAACTTCACACTTAACTATGGATAAAATTTGGTCCTTTCTACTTGACAATAAATACAATTCCAAATTTAGGTAAATTTAGGTGGTATGTTATAACCAAATTTGTTTTGTTGCCAAATACTTTCAAATTTAGCTGATATGTTTGATAACCAAATTTCTTTTATTGCTTTGAGAATAGGCTAATAAAATTCCTTATGCAATATAAGGTATGTCTATTTATACTAAAAAAATTAAAAAATTAGGGTTTTGAAATAAAGTAAAATATGAGATATTTAAATAATATAAAATATTCATCAACCTTATAATATTATTCTAAAAATTTGTGTTTTGACTATAGTTAAAAAAAAAATAAGAGTTATGAGAACTACCAAAATAAGTTCAATAATTAATTTAAGGGAGAAGAAGAGTTATAAGAGCTGCCAAAATAAATTCAATAATTAATTTAAGGGAAACTAAAATTGGGTGGATTGTCTAAGCTGCCCCATTTTAGAAGATTTTAAAGTTAAGAAGTTCCACTATGTAGGTCATTTAATTTCTTATATAGTGGTTGACTTGTAACCTACATATCTTCAAAAGAAAGGTACATGTTTTAATTTTTCAAAATATGTTTATTCTTTTGTTAAAAATATGTTTATTTTTTAGGATTGAATTGAAGAAATTTCTTATAATAGTTAGGAGACAACATATTGATAAAAAATGGTGTATAGGTTTTCTTTAATAGTGCAAGTCAGTGAGATCCTTCATTCAATGGAGTTAGTGATGTGTTATTTCTTTATGATAATAATAATATAAAATTCAAAATTAGATTGGAAAATGGTTATTTTTATAGGATAATAATGATCTAAAATTCAATGTAGCTAGTGATGTGTTATTTCTATATAATAATCTAGAAGCCAAGGAGATCCTCCATTCAATGGAGCTAGTGGTGATTTATTTCTATATGATAATAATGATCTAAAATTCAAAGTTTAATTGGGAAGTGGTTTCAATAATCTAGCAAAGCTCATGTCCTTAAAGTTGTTAGTCACGCAATAGAAAAAGATATGCTTAAAATATTCAAATCTTTGAAGTCTGCCTTCTGATTATAAATTGGATAAAGGAAACCTCTAATTTAAATAATTATTACGCTTAAAGGCGTACATCTATTGACAATGGGCACAATTAATGATTAAGTAGGATTAAACAGTGCAACCAAACATTTCATATTACCACAGACGGATTACATATTACCACATACATTTTATATTGGGGGCACCCGTTTTCAGCCGATACCTTTCCACGTTCTCAACCGCGAGTTAGCGGCTGTGCTAGTATATTTTTTAAATTATATTTTGAATCTTAGGTAGATAGTCCTTCAATGATTATGAAGGAATTGAAACATAACGTCAATGTTACTGGTCATCCATCGTGATTTCGGAACGACTGGTCATCGATCATCTACACGTCTTTCTAGAACAACCTATGACCGGCCGTTGATGGCTTTAAAGATAAACTGAAAAGTTCACGAATATCTTTCCGAAAATGTTTCAGTGAAATTGAAGTGACAAGATCACAAATATCTTTCTGAAAAGATAAAATATTTGAAATGACAAGTTCTTTTGTCGTAATCTCTTTTGTCTCAAAATATTTGAAATTAAAAATATTTTTTTGCAGAATATTGAAATGACAGGTTCTTTTGTCACAAGTATTGACTACTGCCAAACGAAAATCTTGAGAGAGATCTCATACTGGTGAATACCATTGATTTATCTGCCTCTTGTTTCCCACAGGCAATCACACAACATCTCAATGGAATCAGAAAGCAATGGTAATGGCGTATCTTGCAAGCCTCTGCACGTCGTTGCAATTCCATTTCCGCTGCAGGGTCACATTACTCCAATGTTCAATTTCGCAAAGAAACTTGCAGCCAAGGGCGTTATTGTTACCTTTGTTATTACAGAAGCTTGCAATGTCAACATCACGAAAGCGTATAACGGGGAGAGCCCTTTCTCCCACGCCCGCAGCTTAGGTCTCGATATCCGCTCTGTTCAGATTGGAGATGGATTTCCCTTGGAATTTGATAGATCGTTGAATTCGGAGGAGTTTAGAAAAGCCTTCCACACTACGATAATACCGCAGCTTGAAGAGCTGATCGCCCATCTCAAGGCAAATGGGCATCCCGTATCGTGTATCATCGCGGACACCTTTTTCAGTTCGCTTAACCGCRTAGCAAACAAATTTGGGATTTCTTATGCTTCCTTCTGGACGCAGACAGCGATCGTATTTTCCATCTATTATCATTGGGATCTGCTTGTGGAAAATGGCCACTGTCCATTTCTCAACCACGGTATTTTTTCCATTTCCGGAAACCAAGTCCGCCAGTTTTTAATGATAAATGTGATATTAGATTTGTCAGAACTTAAAGATGTAAAGTTAGCAGAGTAGGATTGTTTATGCTGTGTCAAAAATGTTTTGTGGTTTTGCAGAGGATGAGCATAAGAACCTAATAAATTATATCCCTGGAGTTTCATCT